>JZKD02S1986104.1:23112-61927 GCA_000966675.3 Picea glauca
TGGAACTCTCATCATTGTAATAATATATCAATCAATTATAATCATTTTATCTTAGCATTTTCTACTGTACTTGTGTCTCTGTGCAAGGTTATTCTTCTTGTGATCTTGTTCGTGGAGTTTTACTGCTGCTATTGTTCATGGTTTATGCTTCAGTTCATGTAAATTTGTAAAGAAACTGAATGTAATTGAACATCGTTAAACTCCAACAGTGCATTGATAGAAGAGCCAAATTGTTCATTTGCTAATATCGTTAAGAGTATTATAAAATAAAGGTTACAACAAACATTGACACTGTGCATATGATAGTAAAGTCAACTGTTCATCTTCTACTACTATTATGATTATGATTATTATACAATTCAAGGGGCAATTGTACAATAAAGGTGACAAGTAAAACTGTCGTGCATATTATAGCAAAATCAATTATTCAGGTTCTACAACAATTATGATTATTATACATTACAAGGGACAACAATTGCTCGAGCATGAAAGAAAATTCATTTTAAATCAATTGATTTTGATTTTGAGTTGGAGACTTTAGATTCAAACATAACTCCATACTTTTTAGGTACCTATGCTATCAACATGGTCTCATATCTTTCCCCGGAGATCAAGACAAATGTTGTGTAACAAACCTCACTTCTAGTAAAAGAAAATTGTAAGTTTACATGCCATGGAGCATTCATTACAATGCAGGTTGCATCTAAAGAACGATGCTTTGTATTAGTTGAAAAGGTGATCGCCAATGCTGAACATTAATAAACTACATAATTGTATGTAAAAAGTTGAACCAATAAGGAAAAATTGCAAAAATTATAATTGTACGTAGAAAGTTGAAACAGTAAATTAAAACAAGTAACGAAAAATTGCAAAACACTAACGCAGATGAGAATAATCAAATGAAGTTGGCAAACAAAATCGAACAATCATTTATTGGTAATGCATTGCATCTTTGGTCTGCATCTTAAACCTCCATGAAGATTTTTTTCGTGTTTAAACAAATAATAGAAATAAAATATGGTTTTCAAAACAAACATAAAGAAATTCTTCGTCTAATATAGCCTATATATATTCTTTATTTTTAAGGAATTTATGATTCAGCACTCATCTCAAACAGATTTCTGATTCCATGTGTACAAAATTAACACAAGCGAAAAGCTGAAAACAATTGAACTCCAAAGATGAGGATATTTGTAGTGACCAAACATCATTACTTTCTTGATCAATCCCTGTTTTCTGTTACAATATGAGGAATTGTATTTAGCATCATCAGATGCCCACAAACTTACCATGTAAAATTCTACATTACCAAGGGTATACACAATTTTGTATGCAGGCATTAAAGTGAACTGTTTCAATATTCTCATGGAGGAGGATTTTTCAGTAGTGAAGAAGGCATGCCATTGGCATAAGAGAAGTGGTATATTTGTGTGGGGAGGCAATTCAAACCTACAGGTACTAACTACTACTATTAGTAAGCACCTAAGCAACGAACACTGAAAAGAGGATGGCAGAGAATCATTCATGAGGATTTTCCATTGAGAACTAAGTTTGAGAGAAATCCCCATCAGAAGTTTTGACAGATCTGAGATAACCATAGCTGTTATTCCATAGATATCATCCATAAAACTAAACTCTATTTCGCGTAGTTTCTCAGAACCATTACAAAGCTTCACTCAAAGCTCATATAAGAAGAATAAGCAGTGCAATGTAGTGCAGAAGATCTCAATCCTGTCGCCACCTGAATTGGCATTGATTATTGCAACACTTGTAGAAAGTCGACATTGGTTCATCAGCTGATCTTATCTGAATTTGCATGAAGAATGCTTTACCAAAACTGCATTTAGGACATGTTGCTGCATAGGCAATAAATAAAAAATAAGATAAAGAATGCAGGCTGTTAAAATAAGAAAATCACTGTTGTAACAAAAGAGTACGTCCAAAACAACAAAAATATCGAGATGATGCCCACTTAGGTACACAGCATAATCTAGCAGGAAAGTATAATGTTATTCGAGAAAAGAAAATTAAACTATCGCCTATTTTTGTATGACAATAGGCTAAGAGGCATAAAGAATCATAAACATTGAAAACTGTATTTTACAAGCATATAGATCTTTGAAATTAACCTGAAATGAAATGCACTTAAATGTTCAGCTTGATTTGCAACAAAAGTGAATGGAGCTACATAAGTTGCAGGTTCCAGATATTTTCAGTTGGCTGGTCACGACAGATATCTAGGAAATTCATTGTTCCAGATATCAGGGTACTCGTTGTTCCTTTAATAGGAAATCCCAAGGAATTGATACTGTGATGTGATTGCCAACTGAGTACATATTTAGAGTTCTACATACAAGCATAAAGTTAAAATTATAAGAGTTCTCTTGAGATTCAGACAAAACAGGACCTTATTTACCTTGAGAGTAAAATGGAGAAGAATTTTAAAGACTGATAAAAGATTTAAACGATTTCCTTCTTAGATGATGCCTTGATACAAGATCCTAAAGCTTCAGAAGAGTTCATAGATCTCCGTAACAAAATTCAAGCTTCTAAGCCTCCACAATTAAGTATATATTCAGTGTAAGAACTACTAAATGCTATCAAATGGGTGTGGTTAGCTACTAGTGTTTGAAGCCCCTTTGCCTGCCTCTTGAGTAGAAAACTGTGCTGCACAAATCTGCAGCAGCATCTGCTACTAGGCTTCAGTTTAAAAGGCGAAACCTCATGCAAGATGTGTAGTGGATCCACTAGGGTAAATGAAATAAATAACTCTAAATTTGATGACATTGTGCAATAGGGATCAAGAATATATACCGTGCTCGTACCTTTACTAGCAAATACTGATATCATTGATTTCTTTTATTTTGGTCATTCGTTCAATTTTGACTGAAGAGAGTACGTAGCTCCTTGCAGATGATCATAATTACAACTAGAAGACCTTCAGCTACTAAGGGGTATATATTTCTTCAAAGTCACCCAAGATACACACCTTGACTCATCTACATGGACCGCACTAGCATGGGACCCCCCTTAACAACAAACACGCATTATCACAAAATCCAATGTTGTTGCATTAACATGTCACAAACCACACCCCAAAAGACTTGGTCAGTTGCATTATCACATGGAACATGCCATCCAGTTTTGAACATAGGTCATCATATCTACAAGCGGTCAATATTTTTGCTAGAACACAACCTAACAAACTATTTCTTTTTTGTAAATTTAGCTACTCATATATTAATTAGTATACAAAAAAAGTACATTCTTGCAAAGCTATATGTCAAACCTATGAAGATTTTCCTGTGTTGGTCTTCAATATTAACAGATTTGATCATAATATCAGTGTATTTATCTAGCCTATCTGGTTTGGATATAACAGTGGGAAGATAATAAAAGTTGTTCTTATTTTATTTTCTACATTTCCACAATTGCGCTAGAATGCGTAGCCTTGTTGCTCTTTCTCCCCATTGACAGGTTCCCGCATTCTTGCATTGCCACATCTGGCGCAGAGTGCAGAGCCGAGTTTCCAAGTTATTCTTCCCTTATCTACATTTCCGCCATGTGGAATGCAGTCTTGTTTCTCTTTCTTCCCATGGCTGACTCCCCACATTCCCGCATCGGCACATCCGCTGTGGATTGTAGAACCTAGTTTCTAGGTGGTTCTACCCTTGTCTGCATTTCCACATTTCCACATTCTGCATGCGGAATGCAGATTGTAGTCTTGTTTCTCTTTCTACACATTGTCAAGTCCCCACTCTTCTGCATCACCACATCCAATCCAAAGTGCAGAGCTGAGTTTCCAATTTGTTCTTCCCTTACCTGCATTTCTGCATTTCCAAACACAGAATATGATATGCAGAGTCTTGTTGCCTTTTCTTTCCATGGCTGAGTATTGTTGAATTCCACCAATTTCTGAGTGGAACATCGAGTTTCTTGTGTTTCCCTCTTTCTTTGCATTCCCCCACCTTTCCACATTGCCACCTTCACATCCTGCACTCCAAAGAATTCTATGCAGGATGAGGAGACTCTCATGTAGCTCCCTTTCCTCTGCATCCTTCACCTTTCTTCCTTGCCACTCTCTACCTCCTTCATTCCAAAAATGTTCTATGCGAAATGTGGAGGTTCTCATGCCATTCCCTTCGCATCGTTCACCTTTTGGATTCCCGCACTTCACTTTTGTTTGTGCTTCCGCATCCTGCATTCCCACCTCTCTCACTCCCGCATTCTACTTGTGAATTTCGCTTCTTCTTTCCGTATCTAATTTGTGGATGCAGAGACAATCATCCTTTCAGGTGGTTTCTTCCATGAAATCCCAACTTACATCCAACTCGTGAGTGGCCAGCAACACTCCCTCATTGGCTAGTCTATCTACCCAACAATTTGCTTTGTTTTTTACATGAAGGGGAATGATTGTTGGGATGAGTGAAATGTTATTGGCCATGCCTTCCAGGCCCGAGGAGAGTCTCCAATTGTGCATGAGTTTGTCAACTTGGGTGCCATTCCACATTCATCTAAATGCATTCACCAATATGAGGGAGTCCCCTTCCACTATTAACTTGTCATACCCATGAACTGAGGTCCCTCTTCCGGTGTTGCCAGCTTAGTTACACTATTAGTTTCTAACCGTAGGGACCCCACAAACATCCTAAGGATATGACCAAAGGAACCCCGGAAAGCTCCTTTAATCCTGATGGGCCTAAATTATTTACCATTCGAGGCACCATCAAAGAATTTTATGAAGTCCGACAATGGGGGAGGCCATATGTTTGAGGATTTAGCTTGAGGAGTGGAGGCATTAGTTTTCTCTATCAACTTCCTAGATTCAATGCTCCAAAGAGAGAAAACTTTACTCCGTGTCTAAGCATTTTTTGCTTTCAAGTGCCTATGACATGGAGTGAATGGTTTCTTTTATGTTTTGGGACAAAGAACCTCTATTTCTCTTTGGTACCCTTTGAATATGCACGGGTTACGTTCCTTCCTAATCGACCAGGGAAGAAATCCTGAAGAAAGTTGCCATATATTATTTGAGATTAGGTTTAAGAATGGAGATAAACGCCAATCTTTTACGGTTTTCAAGATGTCATGCCTTCTTCTATATGTTTGTCTAAAAGTCGCAACACATTTATCCCATATGAATTTTGCTTGTTTGCACTGGTTAAACATGTGTTCTATTGATTCTGCCTCTTGCCCACACATGAAGTAGAGGGATGGTCCCTTGAAACCCCTTCATTGCAGTTTATCTCAAGTTAAGAATTTCTATCTAGCAAGAAACCAAGGGAAGGTGGAGACTTTAGGCCATGTTATCGAGTTCCAAACCGACTTCCAAATCTTATCCTTTTCATGTAAGATGTGTCCTACTTCCATTCTATAAGCTTCTATAATGAAGAAGGTCCCTCCTCCCGTCTATCCCCATCTAAGCTTATCAAGACTCTCCTTAAATCTGATCTTTCTTGTCTTTAGTTATATGGCTAGTCGCTCTACACCATCTTGAGTAATTGTTGGGGGGACATATATCTCTTGGTTTCCAAGATCGCCATCCAATGTGCTTTGTACCTTGCCTTTCCGCCAATATTGACTAACATAATGCTAGTTCGAGGTGGAATGGATTTTTGATATCTAAAAGATTTGCTTTCCTGCTTAGTTGAGATTGTTGCTGCCAAGAATCATCCCAAAAGAGAGGAAAGTTCGCATCGTTGGTTTCCTAGAAACACTAGTTTTGGACTATAGTTTTGTTTTGCCAAGCATTGATCAATATCAAAGAGCCTAGTCGGTTCCCCTCCATTCTTATAAGATCCTATTCTTCAATGTTCTTGCATACTTTTTGCACCATATTTTACCCCATAACAGCCTAGTCGATTCCCCTCCATTCTTATAAGGTCCTATTCTTCAATGTTTTTGCATACTTTTTGCACCATATTTTACCCCATAGCTCTTCCTTGCTATTGAGCTACCTCCACCAAATCCTCGTTGCCAAGACCTTATTAAGAATTTGAAATTCACAAACTCCTAGTCCTCTTGAATCTTTTGGAAAACAAACTTTTGTCCTAAGCCACAAGGACCCAATTTATTTCCTTTTTAGCCCCCCTGCAAAAGAAAAGATCTTTGAAGACATTTTATGGCCTTCAAAATCTTGGGAGGTGTTGCTAGCATCGAGAAAAGGTAGAGGCATAGACTAAATAACAAATTTAAGAAAAGTYAATCAATCAAGGAGATTAAGAGATCTAAAGGTTTAGGAGTTGAGTTTATGGTCAAGCTTGGAGAGGAGGTCTTCCCAAGAGATATTTCTCAGTGCATTCTTAATGAAATGAGATCTGCGATATCCCAAGGGAAGGGTTCCTTTTTGAAACCCGAAGATTCGAACTATGTTGTGGTTGGTAATTAACGAAGAGTTGAAGAAGAAGATAAGGGATTTTTCCAGATTGGTAAAAGTTCCAGAGGCTAATAGAAAGGTATCCAAGATTTCTTTAAAGGTTGTTGCCTCCTTGGTTGAGGGATGGCCCATGAGCATCGTGTAATTGACAAATTTGAGGTGAGAAAGTGGATCAAGGTCATTATGGAGGTTGAGGCCCTTCAAATTTCTAGAAGCAATGCCATGATGAAGATTTCTACCCAACCCCTCCATCATGAGAATAAACAAAAAGGGAGATAGGAGACCTCCTTGTTTGATGCGCAAGATGGGTTGAAAACGAGGAAAAGGGGGATGCAGTGGAACCATTAACAAGAACAAAAAAGAAGACCAAGGAACAAGCTTTTGACTTAACCGACCCATGGCTAACGAATGCAAAAAGTCGATAACATTTGATCTAAGAAGTCCCAATTTAAATGATTAGAAGCTTTGGACATGTCAAGTTTAGCATACCTGGTTTTTTGTTTGACTTCAAGGAGTGAATGGTCTCATGGGCAATTATGATGCCATCTAGAATATAGTGCCCCTCAATATAGCCTCCTTGCTCATGTGAAGTTATGCAGGACATCAACCTCAACCTGTTGGCTATAACCTTCGGTATAATTTTATATATCACATTGCAGAGTGAGATTGGTCTAAATTTGTCTAGAGAACTAGCCCTATCTTCCATGGGTATGAGAGTGAGGAAAGTGGAGTTAAATGCTTGGAGTATTTCTTCCAAGGCTCTCAAGTCTTCCACCACTCTCCAAACATTTGTTCCTATGACTGTCCAATAGTTCTTAAAGAAGTTTATGGTGAACCCATCTGTGCCTATTGACTTTCCAGGTACCATTTCAATGATTATTCTCTCAAATTCTTCCAGAGTTACTTATCTCATAAGGCCTACGTTTTGTATTGGAGTTACCAACCATGGGATTTGGTGTAAGATGGAATTCATGACCTACTGCCTATCTACCTACGGCTTTGAAAGGAGCTAGAGGCACTAAGCTCTGAGCTCCTTTTCAATGTCCCCGTGATGTTCCAGTTTTTCTCCACTGGCACTTTCTAGGGAAACAATTTTATTTTGGTGTCTACCATAGATTATTGAGTTGTGGACGAATTTGGTGTTTCTATCTCCCTTTTTGAGCCATTTGATTCTTGACATTTGCCTCCATAGAATTTCTTCTTGCTTCACCCTTAGTTCTATTAACTTTTGAGGTTACTCTGAAAGTGTTTACAGCATGCTTGGGGTGCTTCATGAGATTTCGGGTACATGGTGTATGCTCAACCCTTGGATGGTGAGATGGATTGGCACATGAAAGATAGTCCTTGATGGATTTGCATAGTTAAGATAGCTTGCTCAGGGGATGCTTGACCTCAAATGGTCGTTGGCTTAGTGTTCTTGAATCTTCCCTTAGGCACTGGAGAGTCCTCTTGACAATTTGGTGGACGCCCTTCATTAGGGCCCCATGAAGGATTCACTTGCTTGGAGAGCACCCTACATGGGATGAGGAACATTGTGCAGCTTGGAGGAGGGCATTGAACCCTAATTGGCATGTGGTAGCTTGGATTCTTGTTTGGAGGATTGGAGATGGCTCAGGAATGCTTGGGGCTTTGGAAGCATTTGTCTTTAATGATCAATCATCAAAGGATGAGAGTATACTTCCAAATACTCTTCCCCCTCTACAACAGATTTGTCTTCCTCCTCCTCACTCATCTCTAGGTCTACAATGACTTCATTATCTCCTTCTATTGACTATAGGTTTGCTTCCTTGTTTCTACATTTTGGCTCACCTAGGGTAGCTATGGGAGGCATCTTTTCATTATCTACATATGCTTCATCTCCTTATTTAACCTCCATGGGCTCCTACTCCCCTGATAAAGACTGAAAACTATTAGCCACTTTAGAGATATTATTGGTTGCTTGGGTGGGTTGTTTTTTCCCTGATTTTTGTTTGCTCGGCACCTTGACAAATCCATCCTTGTCAACCCCTTCATCGTACTTTTTGAGATTAGTTGTAGCATTTCGAGGGAAATACCTAAATAGATTTTCGTGCTTGTGGTATTTCCTACAGTGGAAAGGACTATGTTCATAGTCTAGGGTTTGTAGCCATTCCGAGACTTGGAAGTTGATACAAAAGGATTCTGGGAGAGCTCCTGAAGCATTCAAATAAACACAAATTGTTAGAGTGTTAGAGTGTAGCTCGGCCAGGCATTTCTTCCACATTAGGGGTGTCTAGTAATGTGGAAGAGGCCCAACTTATGACTAGACAACATCATAATGGTGGGGACCACTCAACTCAACTTGAGATTAAGTCCCCACCCTTGGATCAAGATTTTAATAAGAAGATCTTAGGGTCAAGATTGCATGAGGGAAGTGCTAGAGTTACAAATAACCTAGCAAGCACACTCCCATCACCTCAAGAAGAGAAGTTGGTCGACTAGGTAAGGAGGCGCTTCTAAGGTAGGTCGAGGGTCAAGACAGAAGAAGTCTGCAAAAGGGGGTCGAGCTAGGACCAGCATCCAATCCAATCAAAAAGTAAAGGGCCAAGTCAGGGCCAGCAGCAAATCCCGCAAGGTGAGGCCAAGAAAGGGTTGAGGCATAGGCTGAGAAGGGTCTTACTGTGCAGGGAAAAGGAGGAAGTCGGGATCATCAAGCAAGAATAGCAAAAGGAGAGGTCGAGTAGGGCTGGAATATAGACCAAAACAGGTCTATCTATTCGAAGAGGAGACAACAAGATCGAGGCAGGACCATTGTTAAGCAAAAACAACAAACAACCTTCAAAAGAGGAATATGTATGGGCTATACGGACATCATACGAATTGTACCTTCACCCAGTTGAGAAAGGAACTCTTACCCAGGTTTGAGTATAGCCTGCACACTGAGTTTATCAATATTTTGGAAGAATACAAGCAAGAATAGGGCAGCATTGCTGCCACAATTTTGTTGTATGTTCGCCTAAGTGCTACCATTGAGCATACGGATCCATACAAGTGGTACAGTCCATGCAAATCCAAGCTGGGTGAAATCCTTGTATGCATAGGACTATTATAAATAAGATTACTCTGTTTTGATGTCATTTCACTGATTTTGTATTACTTAATGGTGTGGTTGTCATAAGCATAAAGGAGACACTGATTTTAGTTTTGGTCTGAAAATATTTAATTATTCTCAGTTATATTTCTTCACAAATTCTTATCTAGGTTGTATATCTACATGTTATGGTGATTTCTGAGGTTTTGATGAAGCATCCCAATGTGTTTCCTATTCCTACAAGTGTCTCTTCATCCCAAAATTCTCGAGGGAATACAACCAAATCCACACCGGAGCTATTGTAAAATCTTCCTTTTCGAGGTTAAACTTCTCTGTCCAGAGCCTTAGATGTAAACCTATTGAGTTGAAGAAGTATGGGCCATCCTCAAAGACCCTATCTTTGTCTTCCACACATACAAAAATGGTTGTGAAAAAACCTTTGGATCGTAGCTTCAGATCTTTGTGGTCCTTAAGCTTCGATCTTGCTTTTATCCACCAAATTAAATCCTTTTTTGAGTGCCAAATCCCCATGAACTTCTATGATTGCATGATACTTCATGGACAGTGTGTAACCCCCAACCCTTGTTGAAGTGACTTCCTACCTAGGGTTTTTGACGAACTTAGCTAAGCATCCTCCAGGTCAAATCTTGGTTCTCTTGATCAAATCTGAAGTCTTGGCCACCAATTCCTAATGTTCTATGCATGTAGCCAAAGTCTCTGAGCTTCCTTTTCCTACACCACCCATTTCCTTAACCTTGCTCACTTCCCCTAACAAAATATCCTTGAATGAGGGGATCTCCATGTGACTCGTGAGTTCCTTGTATGCCATTAATTCCTTAACTGCCTCCTCTGTCATTGGTACCAATCCTATGCACTTGCTCCATCACCTAACCTTAGAAGTCATGCTTCCATTTCCTCCCTCGTTGAATGTATGCCTAACCTTCATTAATAGGCCAAAAACAACCTAACAAACAATTAATGTCATTAAAATTATTTATTAGTCACAAAACATCCTTGAATGAAGGGATCTCCATGTGACCCCTGAGTTCCTTGTATGCCATTGATTCCTTAACTGCCTCCTCTGTCATTGGTACCAATCCTATGCACTTGCTCCATCACCTAACCTTAGAAGCCATGCTTCCATTTCCTCCCTCGTTGAGTGTATGCCTAGCCTTCATTAATAGGCCAAAAACAATCTAACAAACAATTAATGTCATTAAAATTATTTATTAGTGACATTAACATCATGTTATGTTTTACTCTTTTATCGAGCATGATACAAGTGAATGCTAGTCAAAAATACTTTGTCCTAAAAGCATAGTTGATTCCTCAGACAAATAATAGGATGTCTTATGAATTACTTAGACTTTGGCATCATTTACTGATCTGAAATGGATCAAGTGCCAAGTCTAACTCCAAAAGGTATAAGAAGATGAAGTTGGCTAAGCATGTGGATGGGCCAGAAAAGGTTAAGTCCAAAATTGATAATTAATACACGTAAATTATTTCCCTTGAGATTAGTTCACATCAAGAGATTTTAAACAAGCTAAAGAAATCTGAAAATTGAGTCCATATGAGAAATATTTGGCCTTGGGAAGCACCAATAGCCCCTTGGATTAGCTCAATAGGTTTGAAACAACCAGTTTCAAGGTGAATATCACTAAGAGGTCATGGGTTTAAGTCCAATAGAGTCCCTCTAGGTCAAGAGTACATGTTGTACTCCGATGACATTTACCTCGACTGCCATTCGTGGAACGTGAGGAAGCGCTTGGAGGGTTTCCTCAGGGACATTTTCCATGGATATATATAATTGCATCAATAGGTATGTTCTACAATGCGTATAGAAATGTTATGTTCATCCATGTGTAAAAGGCAATTGTAGCCCTAAGTCGAAGCGATGTTAGCACCCATTATTGACGCATGTGGAACTAGCAACGTAAGGATGTACAAGAAGTTGACCAAGTATGTGAAAGAGTGTCGTATGGGCTTTGTTGTCGTCCTTATACACACCTACTAACGTGGAGAAGTCTCCAACCCACTTGGTGTGTCCTTAGAGGCACAATGCCTAAGTTCAAACCCATTGTTACCTCGACTTGAACTTCTTCCGTCTAGGCTTACTCCTAGGGAAACCAAGGGGAGTAGACCCTAGTTACTATGTGAATTATTAAATGAATTCTAGGAGTTAATTTTAATTTGTTAAAGGTATGGGGGGAGCTAGCCTATATGGAAAGCAACAATGCAAATGCAAATATTTAATAAAGATCATCCCTTTCCCCAAGTCAACTATGACTAGTGCCTAAGGTTGGGCAATGGGGTCAATTAAAGTTACAACAAAAGATCTAAGTACAATTATACAAGAAATAAACAATGTTATAGGATATCAACAAGAAATTACTTTACACTTGAGATGATTACAAAATGAAATATACAAATTGAATATGGCAAGATAGCTTACAATGACAAAATAGATAATTGCACAAAATACATAAAAGAAACTAAAGAATAGTTAGATAATGAAGCATTCAACTTACACCAATTTATGAATGAAATAATTGGAATATGTCATGAATAAAGCTTATAATGAAAAAGAGCAACCACTTAGATGATTTTGCAATTATACAAAGGATAAGTTAGATCCTATACCAATGAACATGAGATATCCACAATGAAAGATGTTGCTTGAAAAGTAAAATTGCTTGAAAGTGACTTGCTTGAAATGTCAAAGTAGTTGAAGAGTAAATTGCTTTAAAATATGATAGCAAAACTTGAAAGACAAATTGCTTTGAAAGTGAGATTGCAAATGTTGTGAATGTAGTGTGTAGGTTGATTTTAATAAATTTTAGGTCTCTCTTTGATTGGGGGGATTAGATGTGATAGATTGAAGCCTAGACTATGTGACTTCCCCAAACCGGTATCCTCTCAACCAAAATGAAGTGTTGGGTGCTCAATAAGCAAGGCAAACAAGACCTTACCCTAGCTCCACAGGTCAAATCCAAAGAACTTGTGTACTCAACCAGGGGGACACCTAGTGTCGTGAGATCATCCCTGACCTAGCACCCCAAGTATCTTCCTCAAGCCTCTATTTTGATGGTGGAAACAATAATGGTTGGATGCCTAATTACTAAACTCCCAAACTTTGCCCTTTCTTGTCACCCAAGATCCACAAAGTGGCAAGGGGAGAGAATACAGGGCAAAAATGGAGCACAAAAAAGATTACTTTTGCAATGATTTAAAATTATACAGGCCTTCCGTTATTGCAAGGATGGCTTATGCCAATTTCTTGCAAGGTGGGGCAAAAATAAATAATTGAAATGCTTTGTAATTTGTTTGGAAAATTAAATTGCAACCCCACAACAATTGCACAAGTGGAGGACTTAGCCTATCGTTTTGGCCAAGGTGGGTGTAATTGAAAGAATTAAAAGACTTGAAAATAAATGAGCAACCCCACAACAATGACACAAGTGGAGGATTAAACCTACAGTTTTGGCCAAGGTGGGTGTAAAAGGAAATGCAAGGAAGCA
This sequence comes from Picea glauca, assembly GCA_000966675.3. NCBI lineage: Eukaryota > Viridiplantae > Streptophyta > Pinopsida > Pinales > Pinaceae > Picea > Picea glauca. The sequence continues at coordinate 36,056 of JZKD02S1986104.1, forward strand.
AATCTAATCTAGCCTTCACGATTTTGCAAGGATGGCTTAGGCCAATCTCTTTGCAAGGTGTGGGGAATTAATTCTAACTATTACAATATCAGATTTTTATATGTAACTTGAAAGAAGGCAAACCCAAGAGACTCTCAAGGGTTGCTTACAATGATTTAGGAGAAGAAGAAGAAAGGGGATTTGATATCCCAACTTTAGAATGCCTTTTCGAGGCATTTGGGGCTAAAACAAGTGCAACTCTCCCTTGTTGTTGAAAACCTACATAAAAATCAACAAGGAATATTTTATAGAACATGCTACAAAACCATAAAACTTGTTAACTTTGATTAGCCCAATGATATACCAATTTAAATATAAATTTCTGAATATGAAAGTGAAGCTTATAATGTTTATTCTAGATCATAATAATGCTTAAAAATGAGAAAAAGGAGGAAAAGAATGTTAGATAAATTTTGGAAACTTTGGATGATTGAAAAGAGTTAGTTTTCCACTCTAAAACCACTCCTTCAACACTCTAGTGATCCCCACACAAACATGTCTTTGCTACACAAGGAAACAAGGAGGTGAGAGCATCCAAAAAGCTTGTAAAATACTTTGCAAACTTTATAAGAAACTACCACAAGATCAATAGCAATACTACTACTAATAACACCCAAGCAAAATACTTTGCTCGAGTCTCCAAGTAGAACTAGTGAAAGCAAAATGCAAAAAATGAAATGGAAATGTATCACCTCACAAGAACACAATGAAGGCACCAAGAAGACTCCCAATGCACACCATAGATTCTCCAAAGCTTCATTTATTATCCACAAAATGTTGCTACAAATATTTGTAGCAAGATTTACAATGAGAGAACATGACAAAGAGAGGGAGAAGAGAGGAGAAATTTTGGCATAATAGACTTGCTATGAGAATAGATGAGGAAGTGAGGAGGAGAGGCTCTTATTTATAGGTGAAGGTGAGGAGAGACCCCAATTGGATGAGCTCCAAGTGGCATCCATCCAATGAAAGAGGATCTCTTCAAGGGGGACACACTTTTAGGTCAAAAGAGTGATGTGAGGGTTGAGGGGTGAGTGGGGAAGGGGGAAACCACCTTTCCCATTACCCAAAAGTGAATTTAGGGTGAATGGGGGGTACTACCAAAGTATTGGGGGCCCTCATGATATATTTTTATTTTTTTATGAGTTATTGAGCAAGGGGGCGCCCCTCTTCTAAGGAGATGGTCAATGTGGGTTGTTGGCTAAGCAAAGGGGGTATTTCTAAGTTGAAAATCATTTTCCTAACTTAGGAAATGCATTTGGGATACTTTTCCCACTCTCTCTCATGACTTTAGTGACTTTTACAAAATTTGGCTATTTTAATTAAGCCAATTACATTCTAATTTTTTATCGACTTGGACTCCTCATGGACAATGGCCTAGCAAAACTTGTCCAAATGAACTGAGACTTGATCCAAGGGTGTAGGGGTTCATGAACCATTTGATTTGAGTACTCATACCCCTATACAAAATCCCCAAGGACCACTTTTTTACATTTTACATAAAAAATAATTAAAAATCCCCAATTTGCGGGAATTTTAATTATTTAAAAAATCCTATCAAAACTTAACGAAATTCCGCAAGACTCTAGGAAATGTCTAGGATGGTCATTTACAACACTCCTAGACCTTAGTCACCCCTTGGGCTCGATCATTAGAACGCCTTTCACCACTTTGGAGAATTATTTGTGAGTGAAAAACTCAAGGATAATTAAAATTGCAGTTAAGCAAGGTTAATTACCTGAGGAAAAAAAAGCACTCGATGAAAGGGCTTCCCTAATGATAAATTCCTAGGTAACTAAACACAAATTCACTCATGCTAGCATATTGCAATATTATCCCACGCAGGGGAGCAGAAATTCTGTTTACATTGAAAAGCGTGACGAGTGCAAAATTTGCCCTGTTGAGAAAAATCTTCAAAATGGTTGTACCACTAGGTACATATCTTCATGGAACATGGAGTTGACCCCTAGTTGAAATTGTTGAGATTATGTACCTTGGGAGGTGTTCCCCATGTGTTTGTGAGCTCCTAAACACATGTGGGAAGTACTATGTACTTTGTGCCTTGTACTTTATGTCTAATTTCACTTTGACTTAGGAGATTTAAGTCAAAAGTGAAATTTGGTCATTTATGGCTAAAATGACTATTAATTCACTTTGTGGGTGAATTAGGAGACATAAAGTGAACTTAGGGAACTTAACCCAAAGTGGGTTTTTGAGTGAGATTCTTTTGGAGAGATCTCATTCTTTGATTAGACTTGAGATGGGATGATCTCAGCCATTGATCATTTAGGTTTCCTTATGGAGGTTTAAGAGGGGCGCAAAGGAGGATGGAGAGCTCATTCCTTCATTTGTTCACTTGGAGAGTTTGAGAGAGAGCATGATGATGAGGTTTCAGGCATTGGATGAGGCTAGATTGGGCGCTCCCTTCTATGGTGATAGCCAGCAGGCTTAGGGCCTCGTTTATTTATTAAGGAGCTTCCAGTTTTGAGGAGGGCGCATCATAAATGGGGAGGACTTAGAGAGCTCAAATTGCAATGAGATATGTTTCAGAGGGAGGCTACACTTCAGTATCATACTACAGTGGAGGGGTTTCTTGTTCAGAGCTTCCAGTTGGCATCTGGCTCCATTTCAGTGGTCTTGGCAGCATTTATGGGGGGCGCGCCATCCTAGGGTGCTCTTGCTTCTTTTGGACTTGTTTTTCAGCTTGGATCAAGCTGCTATTGTATGAAGTTCATCTATATTTTGTAATTGCTATATTCCACCATCTATTCTCCTCATATATGGACATATATTCCAAACTAGTTTTCCCCGGGGGAGGTTTATCCAGGATCATGTTGACCAAAAATACTTGTGTTAAATTTCAAGTGTGTTAAGAGTGTAGAACTACTGCATTTTCAATTGTAAAGATCTCTAGGTGTGTTACATTTATTTTAGTATGCATGTGCTAACCCTTGGTGACTAAAACTACATGCTAGAGCACCTAAAATTGTGAATGTAACCGTAACAAATCAGCAAGAAGTTCCTGAACTGTTGGCTGTCCTAAAACAGCAGCAAAACCTTCATTGTCAGTTGAAACTTAGAGCCAACTTGAAGTCAAAGACAGACCTAGTTGGTAGCCTAATAGGACCTGGAAAATCTTCATGGTATCAAAGCTGAGGTGGCTGATTTTTTAGTAGTTTGGACAGCATATGAGTGGGCTGTTATAGACATCTTCTTGACAGATTTTGTGGACAGCCAGTGACAGTGTTAATGGCAGTTTGTTGGCAATGTTAGGTGGTCAACAGGCTTTCTTCCCAATGTCCATCATTGACTGAATTAATATGTAAGATTTTCATGTAATGTCTTGAGCTATGTTGCATGAGTTTCCAAAACACAGGTATGAGTATCAAGAACGTGAGAGAGGCAGAGTCCATCTAAAAGGCCACTCTTGGCCAATCGAGCCTCGGAGGGGAGGTCTTGATAGATCACTAGCCAAGCAAATACATGGAGCTTATAGGAAATCCTCACTAACCAAACATGATGCAATCTTCGAATCCAACAAATCTTAGCATTTGATGAAACACACCGAACATTCAAAACTGGGCCTAGCACATGCCTTTGATGCAAAATGGAGTAAATTCTACACGGATCATGCTAAGTCAAAGGGGTGTCCAGACCTCCACTCCCCAATCTTGCTAGAGGGTTCCTAGTATATCAATTTTAATTTTGAACAAATCTGCATGCAGGGTGAACCCAACAATCTCTAAAAAAGTGAGTTGATCCATCGGAGATAATGCAAACTATTGAGCCACTATGTGCTAAACCTTCTAAGAACGAGAATTGGCATCCCTGGGGGGGTTTTATCCAAGGCCATGTTGACCAAAAATACTTGTGTTCATTTCATGCATGCTTAGAGTTTTGATCAATGTGTTAAGAGTTGTAAAGATCATGAGGAGTGTTATATGTTTTGAGTATATTGCATGTGCTAACATTGGGGTATGAAAACACTTGCAAGGGCACATCAAAGAACACTTAACCACCTAAAATTATCAGCATAAAGTTACTAAACAGTTTGTTGTCCTAAAAGATAGCAAGAAGACAGTTTTGAGATTGTGAACTTAGAGCCAAATAACAGGTCAAGGACAGACCTATTTTGGCAGCCTGATAGTACCTCGTTTCTCTACAACTATCCTGTATGATGCAAAGCACCCTCCACTTATAGCATTGATCTGCCCAATGCTCACAAAAGAACTTGTCAGACTATCCCCGATGAGCCAAGCAATCATAAACTGTCGAGGCTCGATTAACTCCACATAAGACTGCTCCTCCAAGCAACCAATCATATGCACCCCAAGAGTAAACTCTGGAGAACGCAAACTGGCCATCCCATCTGTGTCAGCTGCCCCGCTATCCACAACTGCAATCCCAAGGTCCCAGGCCAAATGCGAAGAGGAACCATCGTGATGAGGTTGTATCCCTCCAATCATCACCGTCTGATCATCATGCTCAAACTGTTTGTTCCTCTCCTGAAGGTTGGAACTCCCTATCATGGATCATACTCAACCAAGATATCTCAGTGAAGTTAAGACCTGTCAATCCATGACTATCCTCGATCCTCGGTATCATGAGGGAAAAGAAAAAGTCCACAACTCCTCTCACCTCATCCCCATCATGATGCAGACCAATCACTACCTCGGCTTCGTCAATCATCAATCTCATTCGAAGCAACCCATCACTCTGATGAATACCTGGATCTCGCCACCATATTGGAAGTCTACCACTCCCAATGTTTGTTGCTCAAAAGTCTGGGCACTGCTCGAATAGAATCTGAGACTCCCGCTGTGCACCCTGTACATTGATCACGAAGTCCCAATGGATGGTCTATGTCGCTAGTACAAGGTTATCTGTCCCACTCAAGTGGCTCAAGGGTTCCTCCCATGTCCTGTTGAGGGCATCAAACCACAACAACAGATGTCTCAGCAACTGTCTGCCATACTAGAGGGGGACTAATGTGTTGGCCAACCCCAAAGGCATGACCAAGGTAACCTGATGATATCTAGGAACATACCTGTGAGTGTCTGACTCCCCGATTTTCATCTGATAGCGTCCTTGATGAAGCTCGATCACCAAGGTGTATGCTGCTCCACGAGGCTTACCCATCCACTCTCTAATCCTGGGTAACCTCAAATCAATGGTATCCTCAAGGCCTCTATCAGGAGGTCTCCCTAGAGGCAACGCTCCAAAGCTCCGCTGCACAATATTGTATGCCAATGAAGTCCCCTACACACTCTCGCACACTATTGTGTCCTCATGTACCATCTGGTATCCCGTGTGCACTATTGTCCCCAACACTCTATTGATGATGGTTGCATCTGTATCCCAGAGTGTGTCCATGCCTGTCATGTACATGTCCACCCAATCCATGAACGTGTATACTCCCTTGTGGGTTGGTCCCCAAGGAAGGTGCTCAATTATCCCCTAAGCCTCTAATGTGCTCTTCGAAAGAAAGGGCTCATATTCCCCGCATTGTTGACTAAGAGCGCAATCCACCCTCTCGAAGTCATAACTCTCCTCAAGTATCGACAACTCAGAATGCTCCTCGTCCGGACTCGTCACAAGAGGCTCCTCCCTCATATCATGCGTGACACTCACGCTCGCTTGTATCGAGGCCGCATAATCTGATGGAGTCTCTACTGGAAGTGGTGAAGAGCGGACCAAGCTCAGCTAGTAATGTAGCTCCTCGACCTCGCAATCCTTGTCCTCAACAAACTTGAGGACAAGGTCCCTATCCATAAACAGTTGCAAGTAGTCTGACTTCAACTGCTCTAGTGCTTCTTTGTCGATGCACAACTGAGCATTAGTGACTCCGCCTGCCACTCCACGGTGTATCTCCTCTATCTGAGCTCTCCACATAAGATCCTCAATGAATCTAAGAGCTCCATCAGTCATGGTCAACACCTCTGTGATCCGATCCTCGATCACCAACAAGCAATCCTCTAAGTCAAGCAGTGCTAACAGTCTATACCCATCCATATCTAAATGATAAGAGCTGTCATCTATAAGGGTTCTCTCCTCACCATCATCACCTGATGCACTAGGTGATACCATGCTATGATGGGACGCGTGTGACACATCATTCTCCATGCATGGTTCCTATGAAGAAGGATCCATGTCCCCCGACAATCTCTCCAACACCCATCTTTCGTCATATGCGGGTACCATCATGCCCTCATCATCATCATGAGTGTCATAAGTGGGATGGAACACTGAATGCTCATCGTCGTGGGGCGCTAGCACACCCTCGTTATCATAAGCATCCTAAACATGTGCGCCATAAACCTGTTTGTCAAAGTTGTTGTTGTCATGGACTGCATAGGCCAATGTTGATGGTGCAGAAGGTGCTACTGTGTCGTCATCCTCATAGTCATCATAGGTAGGGCAAGACATTGCCCCCTCAGTACCAATGACAAACCCCGCCAACCAACTCGTGTCCCCAGTCTCATCAAAGACTATTGTTGGGTCCTCCTTTACGTTCACCTCATCATCATCATGGTTGGATGCACGCTCCTCCACAAGGGAATGTGCCTTCATAGATTCTCTTGCTTGTCACTCTTCAATTTTCTTTTTGTGTCATTGAAAGAATCCTCATCTAGATATTTGGGCCATCTTCCATGCTTGATGGTGCAATAGTCTCGAAAATTCATAGTTGCACAAAACTCTTTGCCTAGTGCTAGATACTCCGACATGTACTTGCATGCTGCTAGTTCCCACTTGATTTCAGTCATGAGCTCCTTCTTGGTCTTCATCTTTCCACCCTCAGTATGTTGTCCTTGGCCTCAGTTGACTGTTGTGGACCTCTCTTTCATTGAATATCCCTAGGGTTTCTCAAGACTTAAGCCAGCTCGAAACAATCTATTTGTGCAATATTCCCCATAATGTTTAATCATAAACAGAGATCAACAATACACCACCAGTTCACAAATAGTGCTAATACTGATTGCACAATAATTATCAACAGAGAAATTACCACATAGCATCTGATATCCAGAATAAACAGTGACCAAAACCAATAGAAAACAGTATCCAATCTCGGTAGAAACAGTATCGAAACCTAGCAAAAACCCTCAAAGAGGGTGTTGTCCTCACACAGTGTTATAGTAGCCAATTAAGTGACGTTGTAGCAGCAATTCATACAACTGATAAACCCTAAATCCACTAGACCTAGACTGGTTTCTATCACAAAAATTCAACAGAACCTGAAGTTTATCAACCTCTTAATGTTGTCTAGCGGTCTCCAAAGCCAACCGAATGCAAACACAGCCTCTCCACCAGTTTGTGCAAGTTGATTAGGTTCGACCCCCTCCTTGCGGTAGTAGCAAGTTATGGTTTGTCCTCCTTACAAGGCTAGAACAACACAACTCCACACTCGTTGTAGTCTTGGTGGCCCTCGGTTCCCACCTGGGCACCCCCCCCAATCTTTTGCAACACTTCTGGACCTTTGCCCTGTCAATAAGGACGACAAACCCTCCAATACACCTCGGCTCAGCAAAGATATTCCAGCGCACCTTGTAGCAACCGAACCTTCAAGAGGGATGCTCTTGGTACAACGAAGACAAGACTGAGCTAGGGTGAGATTGACCCACTGAAACTCAACAAATACAAGGTTAAACAACCCTCAAATCAAACTGAGGCAACGCCTCTTAAATCCAAGACAAAATTATCCTCCATATCCTTGCAATGATCCCCTGCTGCAACAATAGACAGATCATTGAGCTAGGGTTAGCACATAACGAAACTCAACAAAGAAAGGGAGGGTTTACCCACCCTCCAAGGGACTAAGGCAACTACCTCCAAAATAGAAGAGATAACTCCAAAAATAATCCTTATATAGATCTTGTTTTAACTTGACATCCTCCTTTGTGGTTTACTTGCTCCTTAAGTTAGGTTGGTTTTTTCACTTAAGCCCCAAAGATACCTCTAAGAGCAAGTCGTTGTTCAATGAAGGCCCTTGGGACCCCTCGACTCCCCTATCCTTGGGGACAATGGCCTACAAGAGCCCCCCTAAGCCAATGCATCCCTCCAACGATGGGATCAAAGGGGAGGGGGCATGACACATTCTCCCCTTGTGCCAGAGGAGAGCTGGCCTAAAGTGAGTGAAAGTGCTACAAAAGTGACAATAGGTAGCCTTTCTATCTTTACCCTTAGTGTTTCGCCTTTGGCTAAGGCTTTGCCACCCAAGGTGAGGGTTTGAGAGGCAACAATAAGTATTGTATTTTTTTCTCAAGCCAACATATGGTGACATCAACGTTACCCACATTACAACATCTCCCCCATATTGGGTTGTAGAAGGGCTATCAGTGCAATAAATCAAATGGCTATAAAGCCCGACTGATTGTACCAATGCAAATTATGCAAAAAATAAGCCATTTTAAAAAATAACAACACTTAAAAAGGTGTCAAAGTCACCTATATCTACCCTTCAAAAATTACAAAAATGAGTAGAGGAGGGTTTTCAAAAAATTAAGAAACAACAAACACTAAATAGTGAAATCTTTGAAAACCAAACACTCAAGTGCATAAAACATGAAAAAGAACACACTGCAAAAAACTGAACTAAAAGCAAACTCAAAAATAGGGAGGTAGGCCCATTTGAATACCACCTTCAGAAATTGAAATGACAACAGAGGGTTATCCTCCAAATGCTGACATGGGACGTTAATTGGGTAATCTACATGGCACTATTGCGTAGGGAGGGGGATTGGCAAAGGAGTCCAAAAGGCAAGCTAATGTGGCATGTTGGCAAGATGACATATGGTACAGGATGACATGGCAACCTAGCAAGATGGTATGTGGTAGAGGTTGATGTGGCAAGTGTAATGTACCCAGCCTCCAAGTTGAGTCCCGCTACTACCATTTCTAGTTTTGATACCCCAACATAACGTTCCCAGGTCTCCACCTGTGCCACGCCACACAAAAATTTCATGTGATAATCTCATCAAACATGCCCATCAAGCTTTGTAATACTCATGTACAGTCTGCCCTGCATATTTAACAATTATGTGACCTAGCAAGCATACAATACTATGTATAATTCATGTACAGGAATAATTAAACATATTAATTAACCATCAACACCAATGGGCAATCTATTCATTAAAACACAGCGGAAAAACAAACTCATTATATCACATTATACAAGCATTTAAGCATTCATAGAAATGGCACTTATCTTTAATGAAGCCCCAACTAGCTACAAACGTCAAACATTCCTCCCAACCGTAGACATTGTTGTTCTAGATCTCAACAGCAGGTCACCCCCGAGCCAGGGCTATGACTCCATCACAACAAAGGCACTCACAAGAAAACTAAGGTCCAACAGCACACAACTCAAGGCAAGGCCAATGGCACCTACTCCAGCAACAGTTCCACCTCGCAGCCTCTCATTCCCCATCAACCTGTCCCACCCAAGGAAGTGTACCCCTTCAATGCTCCACGGTCCCTCAATTGTACCACTTTCCTTCCAAGGCTTCAGCAACAGGCCGACCAGGAAGTCTCAGAGCTCTGTGGCATTAGGAACTCAAGGCTACTCTCAAGGAGCTTACAGGCACCTACTAGACCAGTGCACGAAAATACCTAAGTCACCTGACACAGGGACACGAGACATGGAGGACACGAAAATACGAGTATCCGAAGTGTGACATGGCAACCCCAGACATTAAGTCATCAAAATCAAAATGTGTTACATAGACACCGACTCCTAAGTCACTGCTACATCCTACAAGCTACTATAGGTGAGAATGTCAATGGCAAATACAAAATAAGGTAGATACTAGAACCGTAGATGGAAGAATCCCATAGCACGAGACTGAGAGTAGTCCTCCATGTCATCATCATCAAAATCTACGCCACCACCACTGCTCTCTCCTCCAACCCTCGGCTCCTCTACATCCAATCCAATCCGTGGAACTAGATCCACCGTTGTGGAGAATGATCCCTCAAGAGGAATATCATCCTCAAAAGTGACCAGCTCTAGCACTGGGTCATTAATATCCATGTTGGCCAATGCCAACTCAACAATGTTGTCCAAACCCGTATCATCAGGAAACACATCCCACATCTTTATCTTTCCCTTAACCCACTCTTCTCTTTTCTTGTAAATAAGACGAAGGTTGGTGTGCACATACACCATTGTCTCTGCCCTAGACTGCTCAAGTCTGCTCTTCTTCAAACTGTACAAGTTCCCGTATGTGCTCTAATTCCTCTCACAACAACAAAATGAAATAACCTGAGAGAGGATCCTCATGGGTAACTGTTATAGAGGAGGGCATGCTGCCCCATGAGTTTCCCACCGAGCATAGGGCTTCTTAGTCCCCTTGTCTCTGAGCACATCATACCTAGAAAATCTCCCACTAGCAGTGGAAAACTCTACAAAGACCGCCTCCACCTCATCAAGGGACGCTCTATCTTGATACAGTCGTCTAAATGCTTCCTTCCTCCCTTTCTGAAAGCTCATGATCCATGTGAGGAGGGAATTTGCGTGAAGTCTGAGCACCGAGCCACTCACTGTTGTAGTATTTGGGATTCAATGAGTGAGCCAAGTAATGCAAAGGTGTGCAATTCTTATTTCACCTGCTGATTAGAATACCATGTATGGTGGTGAAAAAGATCTTTGGTGGTGTCCCATACTCAGGGGACTCATTCTGTAAAATAATGGTCCTCACGAACTCAATCATGGAATCCCACCCCTCATAAACCTCTCCTAGTATGGGCTTGTTTGTGTCTGCAAATCTTAACAAAGAGATGACAGGGTCCATGATCTTAATGGTAAGATCTACCCTCTCCCACCAAGCATCATCTAGCAATGTATCCGTGACCTTTTTTGAAGAAATTTGATCAGTCTTTCTCCAAAAAGACCAAAACTTTGAAATCACCATGGACCCAAGAGCAGGCTTGACCTCCCTCAACCTCTTAAGCATGATGAATGAGGAGGCAAACAGCGTATATGCAATCTTCAACAATGATAGATGTGTGTACTCTTTATAGATTGTGAGGGCATTGGTATGGTTTTGTACAAATTTGTGGATATGATGTGCATCCTCAATAAGACTCTCGATCCATGTCATAGCAATGGATTCAAGTGCTAAATTCAAGGAATGAACAATGCAAGGTGTCCAAAATATTTGTGGATATTTAGCTTCCACAATCATGCCAACAGCTTTCCATTATCTGTAATAATTTGCACACAAGAATCAACACCTACATCTTCAATAACTTTAATGAACAACTCACCCGTATAGTGTGCATCCTTGTATTTTTCAAGAGCATCCACAACTTTCAAGAAGACTGGTCCATTCAAGGAAGACACCATGAAGTTGATGAGTGGATGGCGTGTTGCATTTGTCCATCCATCTGAAACATACTAACACCAGATGAGGGCCATGTTGCTTTAATAGGCTCTAGAATTTTATACACCAGTCTCTTTGCCTTAACCAACAATGTGTTTCTAAGCTTCTCTGAACCAGGAGGCGTGTACCCTATTGGACACCCTTTAGCTAGACCTCGACACATCTCAGTAAACAAAGGAGACTATGCAACATTATATGAAATGAAGTTGAGATAGAAAAAAAAAACCAATCATAAGATCCATCTCATCTCGCTTCTCTTGCTGAAATATATTGTCCATTGGACCCATTACGGACCTCTTTTTTGTTTTTGCACTCCCACCCCCAAATGGGTAATTGTTAGATGGTTTCCTCGAGAATGGAAGAGGATCCTCATTCTTGGGTCTCCTAGATATTGCTTCCACGATCCCTTCGCCAACATGGGCCTCTCTTTCCAATTCTCTTCATTTGGATTCATTCACTCCTTGACATGGTCCAAAGTCCACAAGGTGTGCCCAACAAATGGCCCTTTACTCAGAAGTAGTGCTCGTAAATTGATTCTTGCAAAAATTACATGTCCAAAGAATATTACCTCCCCCCTTTAACTTGGACCCGGGCCCTTGATGTCTTGTTACATACTTCCACAATGGATACTTTGAATCTTGAGCACGTTGTCTTGCTAAAAGAGTGTTTTTTTCAGCATTTGAAATTGTTGTTGCAGCCCCACTTCCAGCAGATGGAACATTAGTTGACCTTGTTGAAAATGAAGGAAGGGACAACATTAGTGAGCAAATCCCTCCCTTTCTTTTGCCCTCTTCCAGCTTCCCTTGATGATTGAGCCATGGCTGTTGTAGCAAAGTTCTTGCCCTTGGACTGTTGTTGTAGGAAAACACTTGAAGAATGGTGGACAAATCCACTTGCTTGGCACTCCAAATCACTTCTCACACTCTGGTAAAGCCCTTTGCTGCACTCCAAATCGCTTGTTGCTCCAACCTGTGAGGCAAATGAGCCAAAACAGTGAAAATTCACATTTAAAAATTGCAGGCTCTCCTTTTCGTGGGACACGTGTCCCTTTTTCATGACACGAATTGGCATGAATCGTGTCCAACACGCCTGACACGCGACATGGAGGGGGTTTAGGACATGTCAGGTAACTTAGAGGGAAACCTATTCCTAGCAATCCCCCTCTCTGGTCTCATCCTTTCCCAACGCAACCCAAGGAGAAAAACAGGCCCAAACCACCAAGGATTTACAGGGTAAACCGCTATGATAGCTCATAGCTCTCCCAATTCCTACCAACGCTGCTCCCAACCAAGAGTACTCCTAATGAGTGATAGGCTTAGCCCATCCAAATGATAGAACCCCCCTTGAAACTCACTAAAGTCAATGCTTAAGCATGCATGTGCCTTTCTTAACAAGTGGCACATGAATAACCACGTTCCCCACACTTGGGAACTCGTTCCAACCTTTTTGGACTTAGGATAAAACAATGCAAGACATAACTTAGGCTTTGTCTTTTAGGAACATTTTACTATATTCCTTGGCTTAGCCCCCTAGCTTAAGCAACTCTTAGAAGCCCTTAGCCCCCTTTCCCTCTCATGGAGTCCTAGCCCCCATACTCCTCTATCCCAGGTCTGCAGCAATGATGTAATTTATTAATATACAAAGGGATATCAACATTTACAAAGCTTGGCCCACCGACCACAACGTACAAGCTCACCGACCTAATATCATACAGGCACCCTGGCCTAACATTCATACAAACAAGGCACTTTGGCCCAAAACCATCTTGGCTCACCAACCTATATGAACAAGTATACATACATATATCCAATTACCACTTGGGGGTGTTACAGCAAGAATGTTGACATGCCCAGGGACTGGTGCAACACGGTGGGTGATGTTGCAAGGACATTGGTGTCACTCTCTAGTGATGTGACATGCCTATGTTGTGTCTATGTGGTATTTGTGTGTCAGTGGACATGGTAGGTCATCCAAGGTGGCACATGGCAAGGGGTCCATGTAACAAGAGGTTTGATGCATCTCCCATTTGCTAGAAGACATTGCCACGTGGCAATCAACATGAGAGTTTTTGCATGTCTTAGTATGTATGGTCTCCAAGGTGAGAACGGCAGGAAGCATCATCACAAGATGAGGTCCAAGAAAGGGATGCTCTCCCATGTGGAAGGGAACCATTACCTTGATGGGTGATGATGTAGTCTCCAAGGTCGAGAGCAGGAAGGCCAAAGACATGGCTATCATTGATCGGCTGATATGAGAGGCACCATGAAGATCATGCCAATGTGGTCATAGTCTATATTAAATTAACTTGTCGTAAACTAAATTAATCAAAACTTCATAAACCAAAGTCTATATCTCTTTAACAATGGATGAACATGGCAAACTAGGAGAAAATCTACAAAATTGAGACAAACGAAGGCCTTTTTCAATGAAATGAAAGGCAAATCTAACTAAAAGGACTGCTTTGAATGCAATAGAGGTCAAATTTTCTCCATGATGCACAGATTTTGCCAAAACAAAACAACAATCTTGAATCTTCAGGAAATGATAACAGGAGCTCCACATGTTTGATTTCAAAACCAAAAGAAAGAATCTGAAGCTCTTCAACTACTCAACACAACTACCAAGTCCAGTCATATAAAAAACAAATAGGTCTGCAGCATGCACTCATAAGGCATTCATACTTGTTGCAATCTACCTCAATCTTCAAACAAAATAGGAATTAACCTCCCAACCACTCCAATAGCATATTGGGAAATCCACAAGGGGACAACCATAGAAACAAACATCACAGAGAAATAATTCACATAGATCAAAGATCAAGACACCGAGACTTACGTGTTAGAAACCTAAAAGAGGGGAACATCCACAAAGCAACAAAAAAATGGTATTACTACTCAAGAAGAAAGGCTGCATCCAGTATAATACACTCTGTCATGCAATGTCACAAGAAAAATGACCCTCTGTGATTTTTAAATAGAGATCATGGACCAATGAGATAACAAGATACAAATAAACTATCATGAATACCAAGAATATGAGGACAGTTGGATCACCTGTGCACAAGATAAAATGGTGACCATTGGATAACCCAAAGTCAAAATCACACTAAAGAAGCACACAGAAAAAGAAACACGCTAGAAGCACACATGACTAGTAAATTAGACCAAGTTGGTCTTAAATCATCCCCTAAAGTCTGATATCCTAACAATGAATATTCTCTATTGTAACTGAAAATAAATCTGCCATGTAACAGAGAATCAGCTAATTAGAGGGAGTGGTAGGCAAATTGAAGGGCATCTTTTCCCCTTTGGAAGCAAGAGGTTAGAGGTCTGAGAGTGAAAATCGTAGTGCATGAGGAAAAGCATGGATGCAGCACCTCATGGTGTAGTCCTCCTAATTCACATTGTAAATATTTCTATTTTGAAATAGAAGAGTGATTTTGCTCATTTTCGTGTCTGCTAGAATAGGAAAGTAGTGTTATTTTATTGCTTCCAACAGGTGTGTAGACATTGCATGATTTTTTTCTATTACTCTGAGTTGGATATGGTTTCGTCCCGTTCATGGCAACATTATCTTTTATCAAGTATGTTGTTTCTTTCTTCAAAGCCCTAGCTATGGCATGATTTAGAGCAGAGTTGGTTCCCACAGTACTGTTTGAGCTTCTGCATACAAAAGTTAACATTGGATCTCCATAAGACATATCGTTCTTCAACTACTACATGAACATTCTTATTACTGTAATCCTCTTTGTCCTGGTCAATAAATTTGTGCAGTAGTCATTGTCTTTAAAAGGAAGAGACAGCAATCCATACAGCGAGGAGACAACACCAGCCTACTACAGTGACCGTATGCATATCCTGCACCATATCTCACTCGTGCTATATTAAATAAAGCTTATTGTGACTCATACAAAGAATAATGGTAACATATGAGGCTGATATTACACAGACGGGTGCAAACTACTTGAAGTCGTTGCAATTGCTAATAAATGTATGCAGACTTACTGGTGAATCATGACTTCCCAGTTTTATTAATATTATTCTCCTTCAAAATGATTTATGGATTCTGAGCCAATTAGTGAAAAGTGGGTACATATTGTTGCTCATCTTCACCTCTTCTTGAGTCTGTCCCAAGCTATTACATCAAAGGCACCAGTGTCTACCTCTATGAAATGGATTAAATATTCTCAGAGATTGAAACACCCCAATCTGGAAAGTAAAGCTGTGGTGAATCAAGCTGGTTCACTATGTAAATATCCAATATAAATAGGACAGTATGCAATAATCCATTTAAGGATAGTAAATATATTTAATAATAATTGTATAAGAATGAATAAGATGATTGAAAATGAGGAATGAGGGCTTGTATATATATCCCGCACAAGGGTTCCCTTTCATAAGAGACATAATGAGGAATGAGGGCTTGTATATATATCCCGCACAAGGGTTCCCTTTCATAAGAGACATGACCTTTCATATGTAATGTCTCTTCATAATTAATAATTACTTATTAATTATTTGTATTTATTTATATTTACATATTTATACATATTTATGTTTGTTACATTGCCTTCCCCTTAGAAATGCTTTGTCCTCAAAGTACGTTTATGGAGAGGCTTACTTCTTCGTTCTGATTTGCGATGTCTTCACATGACTCTCTGTTTTTTTTGTTGTTAAGATTGATGATACCAAACGATATGAGTGACGAAGAGTTGAGCAGAACTGTCGAATTGTGAAAGGGTCAGACCATCCTAATTCAATCTTTTGCAGAATGTTGCACTTCCACGATGAATGATTATCATGAGATTTACTTGGGTTGGTATCAATATTTTTCGGACGAGTTAGTCGTTCTCGTCCTGAATGACATTGATATTCTAACTGGTTAAGATATTTGTTCTTATGATTTGGGTGTCTATCAAGATTTATAACATGATTTTTCCTTATCATACTTGTAGCGTTTTCTTCATTTAACTTCGATATATGATTTTCTTCATATACCGATGTTGCCTTGTTAATGGCTGAATTTGGATTAGTAAGTATACATGTATCTTCCATCGTTTGTACTCCAACATCTCTATATGTTTAATATGAAGGTACCTAGACTTTTAAACCAGGGTAACCCGATAATGATGTTGATTTCTTCTTTATACATAGTTGTAACATAGAATTGAGATATATATTCATATTCATCGATTTTCACTTTTAACTCATTAATTTGAAAAATATCTTTCTTTTCAATTATATTTGGCTCTGGAATTAATAATTGATTTGTCAAATCAATATTAATGTAATTTTCATTATAGTCCAAGTTGATAATGATGTTAACATCTCTTCCTTCAATACTCCTCTTTAATGTAGAGAGCCCGTAAGATGAAATTGGATAACCGTCATAAGTAAATCTTCCTCCTTCCATTGTTGAATTTTACTTTTTAGAATATATATATATATATATATATATATATATATATATATATTACTTTTCTTCACGTTCTGAATGTTAAATTTGGCAACATCGATAGTCATTCTCCAATGAGAGGACATATGGGCGACCCTGAGGCTAGCCAGGGAGATTTGGAGAATCAACCAGTCTTGTGAGGTATTGACAAAAGCCAGGGGGAACGTACAACCTCTGTGAGTCAAACCAAAAGTCAAGACGAATGAAATGTTATGTAAGTCTAATGCAAAAGTCAGGGGGAATGTACAACCTCTGTGAGCATAGACAGTTTAGTGCAAAAGTCAGGGGGAACGTACAACCTCTGTGAGCATAGACAGACTAGTGCAAAAGTCAAAGGGAACGTACAACCTCTGTGAGCCTAGTCAAGCCTTGTGAGCCATGAGAAAAAGTCAAGGCATCTAGCAAAAGTTAGGTTGAATATAAAATTCCTATGAGCTAGAAACAAACGATATTCCTAATATTGCAAATGAAATAAATGTATTGATCTAGTGCGTTGGCACGTGTAACATTATCCACCATGAAGAGAAATTCGAATTGCCTTGTAAAGAGTCGAGTTGTAGAAGTCAAAGTTGCATGTCTAAGTCAAAGACATTGTTGTCAAGTTGTCGCATGTTGCATGCATGCATGACATGCACTGCATGCATGTCTAGTTGCATGTTGCATGCATGCAAGACATGTTCATGCTAAGTTAGTACACATGCATGCAAGGATGAGTTGTAATTGAAGTCTCAAGTCTAGTTCGAATTTTGAACTAAAGTCTGAAGCCGAGTTATGTTAAAGCATGCAAACAAGTTCCTAATTCAAGCCATCTACTTCTCCTCTTCACTCCTTTATAAGCAGAGGTCGACCCCTCTCTTCAACACAATGGTTATGCAGGGTAAGGGTGAATGTAGAGACAGCATAATAGAGGTGCATATCAACATATAGAGGCAGCATACAAAGGCGCATAACAGTGCTGTAATATCAACATATAGAGGCAGCATATAAAGGCACATAACAGTGTTGTAATAACTGCATAATAGAGGCACATACCAGCGTATAGAGGCAGCATACAAAGGCGCATAACAGTGTTGTAATATCAGCATATAGAGGCAGCATATAAAGGCACATAACAGTGTTGTAGTAACAACATAATAGAGGCGCATATCAGCGTATAGAGGCAGCATACACATAACAGTGTTGTAGTAACAGCATATAGAGGCGCATATCATTGATATAGAGACAGATATTGAGGTGCATAACAATGTTGTAGAGGTAGCATATCGGAGGCACATTTCAGTGCTTTAGCGGCAACATATCAGAGGCGCGTATCATTCAATTAAAGGCAGATTCAACAACTCATATCAGAGCTGATATATCTCAGTCTTTGAAAGCAACTCGGATACATCTATATCAGCAAAGTCTATTAGTTCTCTGTCGGGTCAGATTCAACTTGGCAAGCTCTTTAAGAGTAGAGTATTCATGGTGGATATTTGTAAGTGATCTTACATTATTAATGCAATAAAGAAATATCGTTTGCTGAGGTTTTTCTCCCTGTACAAAGTTTCCCCAGGGTACATGTGTTGTTGATGTGCATGCTTACGTATCTACATGATTATTGCTATTCAGTTATGATTCTATATTGTTGAAATATATTAAGCTGGAATCAAAGTGTTGAAGAAAATAAAGAAATAATCCGCATAAGAAATCAAGCTCGAAATTTAACACTGAATATAAGTTTCTTCTCTTTTTAATATTGGCTTTTAGCCTTTTTAATGACTTAGTATATCTCTTTTCCTGACCTTTTTAATAACTTAATACCTTTTAGCCTTTTTTAATAACTTAGTACCCTTATTATAAGATTGGCACTTTAAACTTTTAATTAGATTTCTTCACATTTTCCTTTTACTTATAACTTTCTCTAACTTGATTGAAAAATTACTATCTTTAT
The DNA here is from genome assembly GCA_000966675.3 of Picea glauca. NCBI lineage: Eukaryota > Viridiplantae > Streptophyta > Pinopsida > Pinales > Pinaceae > Picea > Picea glauca. The sequence continues at coordinate 54,863 of JZKD02S1986104.1, forward strand.
AACCTTTACTTTGAGAATTCCCTTTATAAGCTTTTTAACCTGTACTTTAATGGAAAAGTACTTTAATACTTTATATATTCACTTTAATCACTTTCTTTTTTAATTTTAAAAAACACCTTAATAGAACCTCAACCCATGTTTGATGTACGGACACGACGGTCAAAAAAATATGGAACGACGGGGACAACCGTACAGACCATGTACGGAATGCAATCTGCAAAAAAATTAAACCGTGATTGTACGGACTGGTAGTCGCGGTGGGGTACAGACGGACGGTTGTGGTTGTTGTTTGGGTGGTAGTACTGTTGGCAGTTGTACAGATCACAGAGATCGTACAAATTTGGCGGCTTTTATAAACTCGCGACTGTATGGAATGGATACAGCTCTTTTTAAAAAAATCGTGATTTGTACGGAATGGGTGCGGTATTAATTTGCAATTGTTGAGTGTACGGACATACAGTAATAATTGCAATTGACTGAGCGCATGGAAAGCAAAAAAATAGCGAGTTTGTACGGCCTCCAATTAAAATCGATTGTTGTACGGTATTCAAAATCTGCAGCGGTGCAGTGGAGTGTGTGTGCATATATATATATATATTTTTTGTGTGACCAAAGTGTCAGATTGTGATGTTGCGATTGTGATGTTGCCAAGGGCACAAAAATTCTGACTGAGGGTCTAATGGTGTTTTTTTGTCAAGACATAAGTTCTAAGAACTTTGAAAATTTGAGTAGCCAAAGACCTGTAGAGACGTTGCTAAGTGCAACAGATATTGACCAAAGGTCCAGTGGCCAAAGGCCGAGATCAGAAACGAGGCCTGATAAAGAGACTAGCCAAAGGCCAGGATCGGAAAAACGAAGCTCTGATACCACTGTGGTGAACCACTAGTTCACTATGTAAATATCCAATATAAATAGGACAATACGCAATAATCCATTTAAGAATAGTAAATATATTTAATAATAATTGTATAAGAATGAATAAGATGATTGCAAATGAGGAATGAGGGCTTGTATAGCACAAGGGTGGGTTCCCTTTCATAAGAGACATGACCTTTCATATGTTATATCTCTTCATAATTAATAATTACTTATTATTTATTTATATTTATTTATATTTACATATTTATATATATTTATGTTTGTTACAAAAGCTCATGCTAACCAGTAGACTGTTGAAGAAAGCACAGAAACTTGTCAATTGCATTATTCTTGGCAAACATTGGTCTTTTCCTTACGTCTTGAGAAAAGGTACTTTCTCCTTTGTAATGGTTTTAAAGCAAGTCAGCTGTTGTGACAGTCTCCATGAACAATTACTCAATGTACACCAAGTCTCTTTGACTAATGAAGGCTGCATGTGGTGTTTTTGCTTTATTATGCTACATTTTGTTTTGGCAAACTCCAGGCACATGGAATCATGTGCAAGAAGTGTCATCCATATTGCCTGACTAAGGAGTAACTACCATGGCTATTTGAAGAAGACAGTCCCACTGGTTGAATATACTCTCTAAACTCATGCATAGATAGTATGTCAATGAAACTTGGATTGCTGACTAGTCTCTTTGACCCAAGTCATGGGCACAATACATTGAACTGCTATGTGTGTCTGTGTGGAGACATGTGAAGGAGTCAAAATACTGAGCCACCTCTGATAAAGTGTTCAAAATTTTGAAGGCTCATGTCTGCCATGCATTATCCTTCAATAGTCTCCACCTCTGATGAAGTGTTCAAAATTTTGAGGGCTCATGTCTGCCATGCATTATCCTTCAATAGTCTCCTGGTTAAATATTGAACAGTAACAATATCAAGCTGCATTGATTGTCTCACTAAAGGCGAAAGACTGCAGGTATTTTCTTCATGGACCAAAGATGGCTACAGGTTATGTATCAAAATCCTTCCTCCTTGTTATGTACACATAACGATTGCTTTGTATTTTGAGCCAGCCATACTGAACTAATGCAAAAAGTGATTTAAAATGTGGATGATAAACTCAGCTCTGGAAGTTGTTATTTTGTGAACTCACAGTCTTGATTGGTTGATTCTGTTGGCAGAAGGGCCTATCTTTTCTCTTTCAGCGCATAACGTTTATTTGAAGTGGCATTTTCTATCTTTCCTCTAATCGTGTTGATTATTTCTTCTCATTCTTCTTTACCAAGTTTGACCAGTGTGGTCCCCGAGGTGCAGGACAGTTGGTGACACAGTGTGCTGTTAAGGCACTCCATGATGTTAAATCACCGGTTCAAAACCTGCAGAGACAAAAAATCCAACCATGTTAAGGGTTGCTGTGGCTCAGGCCGGATGAGATCCCCGGGTGATTTCGACGGCTTAGATGCCCCTGAGTCGCGGTTTCTCAGCCACAGGCTAGCCCCGCAGGTCACGGACAAACTAGCAAAAAAAAAAAGTTTGACCAGTGTGGGGTGACTTAGTCTGTAAGTTAGCGTTTTCTGTGTCAAGGTTTGGTGTCTTACCTTCTCTTTTGGTTTCCAGCATTTACTTCTCTCACAACTTTTTCCTCCAATATTCTTCCTTTTCCTTCAGAATATCATGTTGAGAGCTATGCCATCTAGCTTGTCTACAAGGGGCATTGTCATTTCTGGGTGGCAACTATGAAACATTCTCAATTCCAGATATATTAGCATTTAATAATTTATTATTTTGGTTGTTAAACTGATGATTGAGAAACCACGTGCACTGTGAAATCACGGTATATTCGTAAAGATGTCCACTGCAATACCAAAATATTTTTAAGGCAGCATCGATCCTTATACGTTGTCTTGACTCTTCAATTACTCAAATACAGCGAACACATATCACATGAGAAAGCATACCAAACTTATAACCCACATACCTTCTGTACGGTCAACATTTTTCCATGCCTCCTCTCCACCAAATACATCATCTACCTCCTTTTTTTTCAGCTGAAGTTTCTTGCTAATCTAAAAGCTCAAGAACCACATTCACAAAAGAAAACTCGTTTCAATATCCTAATATAGATTACAGCACAACTGATGTCCCAGATAAAAGAGCTAGACTGATTTAATGACCCATACCTTGCGTTCAATAGGAAATACATATGGGCAAGTGGGGCAGAAAAAACGCAAGCTCTGACTCATATACGGATGCTCAATTTGTAGCAAGTTTCCACAGGTGGGGCAGAATTCCATGGCTATTCTGCAATAAATAGACTAATGACACTTCAGAGTCCAAATTATGAAATGAAAGAAATGAAAAAACGCATCTGGACATGCAGCAGATTTCCATGGGTTTACTACATAAACTAGATAAATGACACTTGACGATAATGCATGAAATCTTAAGTAGATAAAATACACATAAATCATGACTGTAATTCTGTTTGATAGTTATTTTGAGTCAAGTTTAAAATGCATCCTACATATATTTCCCTTGAGTCCTCTAAAAGTACAAACTTGTAAATTACAATGAGTAAACTCAGATTGTTAAAAAGTTTGGAGATAAGATAAAACAAATGACCACAAAAGTAGGTCAATGGGACTAAAAGAGTACATCCAGTATAAATACATAGTGGGAGTGCCTACACAACTCCTATAGCTACACTATGAGCAACAAGGAAAGATCTAAGAACCTAGCTAAAAGAAAGATATGGAGAATGAATACATAAGGGAAGTCACATCAAGAACGTGTCAGGGTGTGTTGGAACAAGAAGCCAAGGCCAAAAGAGGAGGGAGAGAAGAATGCTCCTCATAAATCACCATGAAGGGGGTGATGCACTATCTGAGAACGCCATCTACTGAGTACCAGCACTGAGGGAGCTCTATTGTGCTATCATGGGAGTGATCCTAGAGGGAGCCTTAGATCAAGGAGGTCCATCACTCCAAAAATCAAGGCCGGGGGAGAGAATATTCGAATGGATGACTTGTTGCTCAACGGAACCTAGAGAGTAGCACTATGTGTGGAAGGAGTCTAGTTATGGCTTTGGGCCCTCCTAGAGTTGTTTTGTTTGTTGATCCAGATTCCAGTGAACTATATCCTAAGGTTTGGAACAACAGCTCCTAAGAAGTCTCATGGAACTAAGCCGACCCATCGAGGGGGTGGAAAGAGATCTAGGCTCTCAAAAATCTAATATCTAAAGAAGCTTGGACATCTTCAGGTCACTCACTGCTTCGAGCTAACAAGACAATAGGGAAGAAAGAGGTGATCCTCTTGGAAGGCTCTGGGCAAGGAGGTACACACAAGAACTATGATCTATGACCAGAAATCTCCCTTAGAAAAAGAGATAAACATCTATGATATGGATAACAAAAAAACGTAGAGAGGGAGCCACTTGAATCCTGACAAAGGAAGTAAAACCTCCCCCCTAATCTTATAAAAAGTAGGACATCTGAAGATGCAGTGTTCCTCTGACTCAGTCTCATGTAGGTGGCAAACTTGGCAAATCCTATCAAGATAAGGGAGGTGGTGATCAGTCTCAACCCAAAGCTGTTGGGAGCCAACCCGGAACTAACCAAGGGGGATCCTAAATGCATGCATCCAGTGTTTGTGAGTGTACTCAGGTTTAACAATAATGCCGTCTATCAACTGCAAAAAATGCTCAGAATCGAAAGCCATCTTAGGGCCTAAACCCTCAGGGGGTGCAATCCAAGTGCCCTGAATATACTGCTTGTAGATGTCCTCTTCGAGGACACTATTCAAATAATAGAAGGTGGCCTAGAGCATCTGAAAAGTACCTAAAAGGGGGAAGGCAATCAAGAGAGATGGCCACTGACTGAAGCAAACTGGATGCTTTCGAAAACCAACAACTAACCCACTCGTGAGGTCCTCTAGAGGCAAGGATCTTGGAGGAGCGGAGCAAGGTAGGGGTATCGATCCCTACCAAAAGCAGAGTCACCGAGACTCTAGACTCTATGAAGGAATGAGATAAGGATGAAGATGGCCTCAAGGCGCAAAGGATGCGCCCCAAACTCCCCCTGGAAGATGCACCTAGGGACCAGCCACTTGCAATGACTTATAAAATGTAGTAGAAATGTCTGTATTCTCTCCATTTGAAACTAGCTAGCCTAAAGAAAACTAGGTTCCCCAGAGCTCAGAGCCATAGAGAAACATGGATCTGATGATCGTGTCCAAGATGTGCATTCATGGACGTGACTCTGGAAACACTCTCTCAAAAAGAGCAAAGAAGCCACATCCCCTTATGAGCCGAAGCTGGAAAGCATGTCTCAAGCTGAACTGGGGCCCCGAGCACCGAACCCCCAAATGTGTATGTCGCGGTGATCTCGATCTCTTCCCCTCGGAAGTGAAAGTGGTAGGTGGAGAGAGTGTGCTTCGATGCATTGAAGGTCATAACCTTAGTCTTAATTAGGTTAACTGTCCGCTTTCGAAGATCAGAAAAAGATGGATAGTGCATCAAGCTGTCTCTGCAATCCATTTCAAGAGCTACACTCCTGGAGAGAAAATAAATTCATGTTTGTGGACCAACTTTATTGACTAGAGAGATTAATACCTTTAAAATGAAGATAGATAAGATAATAAATTAGGCTGGCCCATGAACAAGACAGGAGGGCTTTATACAGCAAATTTGGGACAATACAGCACATGTGGTTGGCGTTGAACAATAGAGTTCTGACCTGGGAATTGCTGCAGAAGAGACAAACTTAGGGGCCTGGATTCTGTATTTTGTGCGGGAACAGTGCAGAAACTATTACTCGTTGTTAGAATTAGAGAAGTGATGTAGAACAGAAATGTCTTTTCAAATTTTTCAGATAGAATAACAACTAAGACTCATAAACAAATACAATACTGCTTAAAATCTGAACAGAGAATCAATAATATGATTTGTGTTTGTAAACAATTTCTGGGTGAGTACAACCACTCAAATCTAAGCTAGCAGAGTTAGATTTAACTGAGTTCCAAGAACAAAATCATAGAAGAAGATCTAGATTCAAACAATATTCTTTCTGATCTAAATTAAAGAAGATATAGGTCAGTTTCAAGATCTAATCTACAATGCTGATATAGATCTATACAGATAAAAGAAAACTCAGAACAAATCCAGATCTGATAATAAACAACCTCTAATATTTAAACAGCTTCAGATCTAATAAACAACTCTAGTTATTCAGATCAAAACTCAAACTAATATTCAGATCTGATAATGACAAAACTGAAATAAATTACATACCTTATTGTCTTACCTCTGTAGGAGTTCATGCCACAAACTAGAGATATAGAGCCACTTGTAATTATGCTCAGAGAAAGTTCAGGATCATAGATCTACCATGTAGGTTAAATCTCTTTCCAAGAGATGAAATAGACTTACTTGCCACCAGGGGTAGAAACCATTTAAACACCACACAGAAAAATTCTGTGATTAAACCCTCAAACACACAGGTAGGTACAGTAGTCTTAAGATCAGCAGAGGGACTGCAGCTCAATTAGAATAGGACAGATCTGAACAAAGGGAAGGTGACGGCAGCTTCTTGAAAGGAGTCTAGGGTACTAGACTTGCTGTTGAAGGGGACGGCAGCTTCCTCCTCAGTACACAGGTATACACGGTACCCACAGCCCTAGATCACCACAGAAGAAACTCAGCAAGAGAGGGCCGAACCACCACAGAGAAACTCAGCCAAGGAGGGCCAAACCACCACTGAAAAACTCAGCAAGAGAGGGCCGAACCACCACAAAAAAAAACTCAGCCAAGGGAGGGCCGAACCACCACAGAGAAACTCAGCCAAGGAGGACCGAACCACCACTGAAAACCTCAGCAACTGTTACAAGAGGAGGGCCGCAGCACACTAGAGGAGATCTGCTCACTTTTGGGAGAATAGCACAAGAGCATAATAAAATGAATTAAAGGTAGGGTGGGTAGGCCTCTATTTATACTTTTAGGCTAAGGTAAATTAAGGGTAATAATAATTAAAATAACTATTAAAAATAACATGTTTAAATTAATATAAATATTAATTTAAACCTGTTACAATTAAAACATTTTAATTAATATTTTACATTAACCCTTAAGACAAAAACAAAACCCCAAACAAACACAAGCAAGGGTAAAGGGGTTTTAGGTGGGGTTACATGGTGGCAATACTT
>JZKD02S1986115.1:15898-27109 GCA_000966675.3 Picea glauca
AATTTTTTTTAGAGACCACTGTGGGTTCCTAACCATTACATTACTATTCCAAAGTTCTGCAATCCACATAACACTCTATTTAACTTCTGTGACCTCCATCTTGCACTATTCACACTTATAATTTTTTTTTAATGCATGCATCCATCAGTGGGTGTCGACCGCCATTCCTTTCACTCTGTCACCTCACTGTCCCTCTCTTCCGCGATACTGCAATCCTGATAATCCTCTATCACACCATCCCATCATCCCGCTCGTATGCTATTCTTCCATCCCACTAGTCCATCATCTCGCTCATCCACTATCCCTCCATCTCACTCGTCCATCTTCCCGATCGTCCGCCATCCCGCAAACCCTCTACCCCACAACACTAAAACACTTTACACCCTTTCGTGTTCACGTTTCCCCACCTACATTAAATTACTCTTTTCAGAAATTACTACCACTCATATGTTTTTAATACAATTATCAATAATGATATTCTTGAGGAAACCTTCCATAAATGTTAATATGAGTTATCAATTAAATCCTCAAATTAAGAGCTTTTGAACACGTTCAAACAAAACAAGTTTTTTCTGATACTCACAACTTGAAGAACTATTTTTAAGTTTGTCACCTTAGCTAATATGTCATCTCGAATAAAATAACAATTTTGCAAAAACACTATAAATATTTTGGGACGAGAAGATCAATGATTTCAATGGTCATATGCTTACATTTACTATTCCATGTTACCACCCCTAGAGAAGAATTTGAATAAGATCTAAACATATGGAATCGCATCAGCAGGGTGTGTGCTAGAGGTATACAACTTCAAGGAATTTATTTTGTGGTGTGTTGATAAGTTTGATAAGGAAAGAAGAATTATTCAATTACAAGGAGAAACAAAAATTTCTTTAGCCCCCTCTATTTTTAAAATAATGTTCAGACTCCCTGAACCAACCGTGGTTTTTAAGAGTGTTGAAGCTAAGGATTTCTCAAGACAAAAAATGGAGGAACCAAACTTTTACAGAGCTACCTTGAAGATATGTCAGTTTTTCCTGAATACTTCTCCAATGTTTAGGTATGTTCACTAAAGAATCCCTACAGATAAATGGCATGGTTATTTTCCAGGATAATCAAACAAGAGTCCATGGTTATTTTCCAGGATAATCAAACAAGAGTCCATAACTATTGTCCCCAATATTGATTTATATGTATTGCATTTTTCAATTCATGAGAATGTCATTTTCGATTGGTCAAGGATTATTTCAAGTGAATTATCCTTCCAATTTGGAAACTTTCGCAAAAGTAAAAAGTTCTACATGTCTTCTTATTTGATTTTTACTGTGGCTTATTGTCGCGTGTTCAAGGACCTACCCATGGCCAAAGAGGTGAACTATAAAACTAACCTTGTAAAAGTGTAGTACCTTGCACTCTAGAAGCAAAAATATGCATACAGTTTTATGAGGTACACAATGCTTTTGTTTATTCTTTCAAAAGATTAATTTATGGTCCTAATACATCGAGGTCGTCACTGGAGGCTACATATTTCCTAGTCGGAAAAGGAAGCTTCAAAGCTATGGATGATTTTAGTACCATCACATTTTATTTCTCACATGAAAAACCTTCACTTCTACCCTTGTATGTTTATGACAGATTGTTCATAGTTGAAGTATGTAAACAATACAAATTTTGGGAACATTTTTTTAATACAAAAAAGAAAAAAACAATTTATTCCCTTACCATGTGTTAGAACACGTATAATTTTGAGCTTTTGAACTTTAGATTTTACCGCCTAGAAATAAAAATTTTACCCAAAAAGCAAAAGACATAGAGAATTGCCTTTTAATTTTAAAAATAAATCCATTGGCTGTTATTTTTCAAAAAGGCGCTGAGAATATCCATCGTTGACAAGTTACTCTAATTTGATTGAACGGTCCTAATGATCCCTAAAGTTTAGAAGCTGCCTGTGTTTTAAAAGAAAATATTTAACAATTGCTTCAGAGCTTTGCGCTTTGGGTATTCCAACAAATCAAAACAACAAAACCCCGAAACTCCGAAGTCCCGAAGACAGTCACTCGTGATAATTCCTAAAGGACTTACGAACGAGTCATATGACACGTGTCCTTTAAAAAAATATTTTCTTGGGTTGACACGTGGCACTTTGATATTTACGTTGGATGATTCACACATTTTCAAGTGCCATGTGGCACCTCTCTTTTCTTGACACGTCATCAAGAATGATGTCATCTCTGCCATGTCACTCCGAGAGATTTCTCTTCGGGAGTTTTTTATTTCAAAATCCCCGAAGTATCAAAGCGCTAAAGCATTTGATATTACAAAAAGGATTTCCAAGAGTTAATAAAGCAGTTAGCGACTTTAATTAGTCATGATTAAGTGTTAATTAATCACTTCACAATTTCGGGTTTCATAAAATTTCTCTTGTGCTATATTCAAAACTTCTGAATTCTGAACTTCCGAGATACTTAAAGTTAATGCAACATTTTAAAACATGATTAATTAAAACATAAAAGTGATTACTTAGAGATTAACTTCTCCGCAAATTCGGCCTTTGGGAAACTTCTGACCTGTCATAATCAATACTTCCGAATTCCGAACCGTCGGAGTATTAATGAAATTTATGATTGATTAAGGTTAATGATTTCAAATGTAGATTGCGAATAACCAGGTAATAAATTCCTTTAAGTTTTTAATAAATTCTTCGTCAGTAGATCGATACGAAGATCGATAGACTTTTTGAATAAAGAACTTCAAATTTCAAAATCATTTTACCATTTGCAATTAGCAGTTTTTTATTCAGTGTAGAGCTTACATAATTCTCTTGTTACAGGTAGGCTAATTCTATTTCCTTGAGGATTATGGCACCATGAAAAAATACAAAGAAGCTTGATGCATCAGGTGATGATTCAAATCCAAATGCAGATGTTCTATGATACACAACTTCACGAGTTACAAACACCATTAAAACTTGGAAGCAGGTTTTTGATATCTTAGAGCATGAGATTATTAACTGTCCAAACGAATCTGCCGAGGAAGACGACGAGTCCTTTGCAACTATTCTTAGATCGGTAGCACAGTTAGAACTGCATAAGGTTGTTGAACGACCTAGAATCATACCCTACAATGATATGATAAATTGGGCTTTGGAACATGTCGACATCCAAACCAGGAGCATCATTAACCACCAACAGATTGTCGTCGGCTCTTTCCGACCAAATAATCTACAAGTAATGTACAATATTTCCCCTACACCTAAATATACTTACAATGTAACATTTCTTCTAGATTTTGAGAGAAGAGAATGCACTCAATACAATAGAAATGGTCATGATATAATCAAGACTTGTTGGGGACATCTGAAAAAATTCAGTGCCGACGCTCATGGTATGTATGCCATGATGTCCTTAGATGCTCATATGTTATATATAGCCATGATGCTCTGTTGTCTGTTTTGGAAAAAGAACCCTATGCATTTCTCAGTTGAGTGGGTAGCCATAATGAATGAAGTAGCTGAGGGTTATACCTTCAATTGGGATAAAATGCTATCTGATAATTTGGCCAAGGATATTGCTAAGTATAAATCATCAAAATCAAAAGGGAAACTTGCTCCTTTTTACATGTCATATTATATTATGGATGCCATTTGTTTCATGACCCCTTTTCCCCTGATGAATTGGAGTTGCACCCCAGCAGTTCTGAGCCAATACATTTTTACCATTCCAAATTATGGGAAGAAAATACCAAAGATTTGTTTTGCGAAATCTATCACAACGTGGTGGTACTGGTTCACATACCTATCTATGGCCACCCACCACCGAGGATTTCAGAAAAGATTATGGGGAACTTAAGAAAACTTGCAGACTAGTTCATTGAAGAGAGTTTATCCTACATTAGAGTACTTGGTTGTTCTGTTCCTCATCATGACCTCCCACGGTTTTTACCTTACAAGATGGTATGCAGAGAAGTGGCATACCAAACAATAGCGGGAGGTATCAACAAACAATTGAAAGTAGCTCAGAAAAAGGTTTGGCCAACTTTTCCCATTCAAGTTGGCATGTTCACATTGTTAGATTTTGGTCATTCTAAATTCGAGGTTGCAACCCTAGAAGATGTCAAATTAGTTGACATCGAATTCAAAAAACATGATCCACATAAGATAGTGGAAAATCATCTGTCTCAATTTAACATGAAGCGATACATCCATGAGGATTCTCCTTATGATGAGATATTCAAGGGATTTAGATCATATGAAGAAGTTCAAAGCAGAGTCTAGACTCTGCCTCCCAACTAACATGCTGGTTTCCTCAGCTTTCAAAAGCATAGACGAAATAGTTTTCCAAATATATTGCAAGGAGAGTCAAAAACCATGCCTTCTTCACAGGAAGCTAAACCCACAGGATCTGAGCCAAGTTGCTCCACTAAGCACAAAGTTGAAGAAATCCCAAAAAGCTCAGAAGTGTTATTTCATGAAATAAAAACATCACTATCATGTTTGAATGATCCACAAGTATTGGCTCGGTTCAAAGCTTTCATGAATCTGGGACAAGTTGTTCCTCATTCAACACCAACTACTTCTGCTGGCACCCCAAATACAACAGGACAAGAACATTCCACAACGATTATTTCTCCTATTACCTCATTAACCCCTTTACAGACCAGCTTTGGAAATCCTAGTTCCGAACCCACTTATGTAGGTGATCTTACTCCTATCTCGCCTGAAGAGATGCCTTCCTCAAGTTTCTTTTTCAACAAGAAACGAAAAGCTATTGTAAAAAGAGAATCTCACCAAAGGGATGGAGTAGTCACCAAAAGGTAAAGATTTGTGTATGATGGGAAAGACCAAGATGATCCTAAGTTTGCAAAGGAAGTTGCAGATTCACTAGGGGCTTTTGCCACTGCCAATCAATGGTCAGTGGAAAATTTAACCGAACAACTGCAACATAAATGTCTCTTGGTAGAGAAATTGCAGAATGAGATACATAGTACATGACAGACTGTTAAAATCATGATTAACCAGGACATTGAACAAATCAGGGTTAGTTATCAACATCAAATGAAGTAGTTACATGATAACCTTTAGCTTCTCTACTAGAGTTCACATAACAACAAAGGTTTTATCACTCAGCATGATGTTGGTTAATCCAAGTTCACAATATCAGGTCACATCCCAAGAAGTGAACAATATCCAGGAGAATTTGCCACAAATACAAAAGAAGATGTTTGTCTTTGAATTTAATGAGAAGATTGAGCCTTCAAGATTTGTGGTAGCATTGATGGACATGAGTACCCAATTTAATGAATAGAGAAAATCTATGTAGCTGGGAGAAAATGAAAGAACATACACAACGCCCACTTTCTTCGCCGATACTTCACCTACTCTTCCTTTCATCCTCCAACTTGTCACACCGTCCATGCTCCTGATACCCTCCACATCATCACCTACACTTCCCCGCTCTCCACATGTCACTTACCCCATCTATCCCTACCACCTACATTCTTGCTTCCACTCATCCCACCTCCTTATTGGACACTTGTCCCCACGTCATTATACTCATGAACAATTACTCCCCCCCATAACTGTTAGCCATCCCATAATGAGCCAACGTTGAGCTACCTATCCAATTACCCCCCCCCCAATATCTTCAACTGCATTTTCTTTATCAGTAAACGCATTCGAAGGGATATATGGCAACAAAATCAGATGGAAAATACAATAAGCCAATGATCGTGGTGGCCTTAATGGACATGTGTACCCAACTCAAAGAACAAAGGAAAATGAGTGCATCTGTGAGCAAATGAAGGATCAGCTGAAGCGCTATCACAACATCTGCATGTTGTCATTTCATTGTATTCTATTTTTAGGCGGATATTTTGGGATGTCCAATGGTTTTCAATTGAGACAATTTTTGTATAAATGATAGATTTTAGATCTATTCGAGGCTGCTTCTTGCCGAATGTAAAAGAAAAAACTTTTTGAATATTAATACAAGTGTAGACAAAGATTCTAAGTTTCGTTCAATTTCAGTTATGTGTTTCTTCTATGTTTCCATCTCTCTCAATTTTTTTCTCTAGTTCTTGAAGAGTGAATGATTACAATTTAGTACTACATCTACTATGATCATAATATATCAGAAGTTCATTCAGTAACAACTTTTCCTCTGTTATTACTGTGAGTAAAAAAAGATGCGTGACCTGTGTGAATTATTGCATTTTTATCTCCTTTCAAGGGTGAATTTTCTATTTTTCTTCTACTACAAACAAGGTGAGAATTCTCTGTAATTGATACCTTACTTTGTTTTAACAGTTTTGTAAACCATTTCTACATCATTTGACATTATAATTGTGACTCACATAACGAGATATATCCTTTGTATCGTCTTATCATTAATTTCATTTAAGGATTATTTCTCAGAAAATTGAAGGTAGAGAAAAGCACTCATAAAATTACTTCATTTAAAATCTTTGATACTTGACATTATTCTTTGAGCCTTAGAATCAATCTCAGGAACAACATATTTTTGGCGCCGTTGCCAGGGATGAAGAAACAAAATCATTTTTCCCCAGGGAGAATGACAAAGTTAAATTTTGGTCTTTGATGGTGTACAAAGATTGAATACGTGAAAAGGTTCATTTTTCACCCGATGACTCCATTGTAGGAAAATCTGGCCTCCGGTCGAAAGAATACCAAGAAAAACCCAGACAAAAAGCAGACCACGCCAGTTTCGGATCCCGAAAAATTGTTGAAACCAAATGGATATCTCAGACAAACTTCTGCATTAGCAGGTAAGGTCCGCCAACCTAGAATTACGCAAGTTAACGTTAAGATTCCCACTGAAGAACTAAGCCTTAAAAGAAAAAATTAAGCAAGTTCATTCTGCAAAAACATCAACAAGTAAGTTTGAAGTTAAACTAGTCCAGAAGTAATTATTCCCGAAATAAAATTTGAGATTGAACAGACCATCCCTATTTCATTGATAGATACTTTTACCAATGAAAATAAAGAATCCATTTCAATCCCTGCTATCATTAGTATACAACTGATCCTTTCTCTTCCCAAATTAAAATTTTATGTTTCCAAAAACCCTGAAGATTGTTTTTTATACTCAGATTCATCACCTACTACTTCTCCTATCTATCCATCTAGTAGATCTGAGAAACCAAGCTCAAGTTTTCCTTTTCCCCCTCATATAGATCTTCCATCTTCTCACGATCATTTTCCTAAACTTCATTCACAACGGATTCTTTCTCTTCCCAGAGTAGTCAAAAGTTCAGTAGATCAGTCTTTTGAAGTTTTTGATAATCTCCTATTCAACCCTCAAATTTCGTCTCCCTGACATTCAATGGCCGATGCTGGAGGTGCTGGTGTTGGAGGTGCCATAGGTGTAGGGGCTGGTGGACAAGCTCAACCTCCTAGGATCTTTGCTAACATCGCTGCTAGATACGATCCCTTAGTTCGTCCTGTCGTCCTGCATGATTTACCTGAAAATTACATGAAGAGCCTCCCTAAATTCATGGGAGAAGGGGATCTAACAACAACAAAACATATATCCTTTTTCGATCAATTTTTTGATATTCTTGGTATTGAGCACAAGGACGTTTACATGAGATCCTTAGTACAAACTTTTGAAGGACATGTAAGAACTTGGTTCAGAGGACTTCCAGTAGGTTCTATACCATCATATAATGATCTGGAAGCTTCCTTCATAAGGCAATGGGGTGAGAAAAAATATATTCTTTATTACTTAACCGGATTCAGAGCCTTGAGAAAGAAGAAATCATAATCAGTACTAGAGTGCATTCAAATATTTAACAAACTTTATCACAAGATCCCTGCTAAAGTTAAACCATCGCAACCAGCTGCAAAAGTCACTTTTGCAAGAGATTTTGATTTTGATTTCGCTCTACTTTTGAGAGAAAGAAGATCCACTACTTTAGCAGGGATGCAAGATGATGCTATAGAGATTGAATCAAATATGATGGCCTCCGGGGAGTTGAAAACTAAAGTTGAGATGGGAACAAGAGAACCCAGGCATTTTAAAGAACATGCAGTGCCCTCTGGATCTGGAAAATTTGCAGAGGAAAAAATGGATGAGATGGCGAAAATTATTAAAGATTTATTGAACAAAATTTCCAGGATGGAAATAGAAAACGCCAAACCTGACCCATATGTCAGAAATCAATTCAGGAGAAATCCTAATCCTCAGATACAACAAAGACAAATAAAAAACGAGGAATAAAAGATTCAATCTCCTTTTAAAACTGATAATTTCATACAGAGAGATGAAGTGCAATATTATGATGAATTAGATGAAGATCTAAACAACCTCAACGATGATGGTCTTGAGCCTCACCTAACCAAACATGATTATGAGAAATCCTTGGATCTAGAATCTTTATTTAATAATGATGAAAATATAAAAATTTTGGGAGACTCTACATACAAAAGTCTCACTGATTCAATAATGGTCGAGCTTCAACATAAATATGATTTGAGGCCAAGAGAAGAGAATTCTACAAATGTTCCACCAAAAAATATTTTATCACGAAACAAAACAAATGAAGCCGTAGTCGCAAAACCATCACATGAAACACAAGCTGGTTGAGCAAAGCAAGTTGAAATGAAAGAAATACAGACTAAGAAGCCAAAAAATATAGAAGCTGAAGTTCAGACCAGGGAAATTGAAAAACCAATTGGGACTTTCAATTTAGAGAATGAACTTAACAAAATTAAAATTCCAATGCCTCTGGTTGAACTTGCTAGAAACTCGATCTATAAAAAACAAATTGCTAAAGCAATAAATTTTTCTGATGCTGAATGTCAAGTTGATGTTATCAATTTGGAAGATGATAAACCTACAATCATGTTTGGACCACACATTGAAAATAGTAAGGATTATGTTGCTCCTTTCTATATTACACTGACTGTGCACGATCATTTACTTCACAATTTCATGTTAGACTCATGAGCTTCACATAAATTAATGCCTAAGATTATCATGGAAAAATTGGGCCTTAAAATTACCAAACCTTATCAAGATCTATACTCGTTTGAATCTAGAAAGGTTAAGTGTCTAGGTATGATTAAATATTTAGTTGTAAATCTAGCTCAGGTTACTGTGAAGAGTATTCTTATGTATGTGGTTGTTGTTGAAGTTCCTGCCAAGTATGACATGCTTCTATCTAGATCTTGGGGTGCCAAGCTAGGAGGATCGATTCAGCTAGACACGACCTATGCTACAATTACAATTTTTGGTGGACAATTTACTCGACTGTACAGAGAAACTAGAATGGCGTATACTGTAAGTGACCCTCAAAACTCCAATAACTACCTAGTCTATGTTTCCGATCAAGATTTAGGCAATTGTATATTATCTATAGATGATGAAGAAAGAAGAAGAAAATTGAAGAATAGAAATTTCAAAGAAAAATATGAATGTTAGAAAAGGGATGTGGAAAATGTTCTTTGATGGTGCTTCATCTCGTGAAGGAGCAGGAGCTGGAGTTTTATTTGTCGCACCAGGTGATGAGTATGTTATTCGTTTCTCTTATAGATTACAATGGGATGTCGATTATACCAATAATGTCTGTGAATATGAAGCTTTAGTTTTAGGATTAGAAGCTGCAAGAAAATTACAAATCGAACATTCGATAGTGTATGGTGATGCCGAGATCATTGTAAAACAAATAAAACAACAATATCAAGCTAAGCATCTGATATTGAGATCGTATAGAAATTGTGTCAGGAATCTAATAGAGAATTTCTTCTCATCCTTTAATATTCACTCTATTCCAAGAAAGCATAATCAACAAGCTGACTCTTTAGCCAAATCTATCGCGACTTTCATACCACCTACTGTTTTGAAGCTGAAATATCATATTGAGATGAGACATAGACCTTCGATTCCAAAAAATGTTCAACATTGGCAGGTGTTCGAAGATGATGAAAAAATCAAGCAGTTCCTGGAAATGGTAGATGAGTTTTCTGAGACCCACATAGATCAAGAAAATCATAATGATCCTGCTTAGATTTTGTAGGAAGGAGAGAACCCAAAAAAGTTCCAAGATAAAATTGCAAATCACCGCATGCTCTTACTTAAAAACAATCAAATTCCTAGAGGTTTGATACCTCTAGAAAGATTGTTTGACTAGGATGATATGCCTTTAAAGTCTACTTTGCGACCTCAACCCGAAGAAGTTGAAGATTGTAATATAGGAATAATGAAAATCCCAAAATGGTCAAAATATCGAAATATCTTCTGGCACAAATAAAGAGTAAATATGTTGAGTTACTTAAACAGTATAAAGATGTTTTTGCCCGGTCTTATGATGATTTAAGAACTTATGATACTTATGTTATTGAATACAATATTCCCTTAAAACATGGTATTAATACTTTTAAGCAGAAGCTTAGCTAGATAAACCCAATTCTTCTGCCAGTAATAGAAAAGGAGGTTAAAAAACTCCTAGATGCAAAAATCATTGTTCCCATTAGATACTCTGAATGGGTGGCCAATTCGGTCCCTTTTAGGAAGAAGACCAGTGAAATAAGACTTTGCGTTGATTTTAGGAACTTAAATCGGTCTTCTCTTAAAGATAACTACCCGCTCCAAAAAATGGACCATGTTTTAGAGAAGTTGGTAGGGGAAAACATAATTTCTATGATTGATGGTTTCTCAGGATATAATCAGATTATTGTTCATGAAGATGATAGAGAAAAGATTGTATTTTCTACTCCATGTGGAACTTTCATGTATGATAAAATGCCTTTTGGTTTAATGAATTTAGGAGCAATTTTACAAGGAGCAATGAACATCACATTCGTCAGTGAGAGAGATAAGTTTGTTGTTATTTATCTAGACGATTTGACAGTTTTTTCCAATTCTGATGCAAAACATTTGGTGCACCTTAGACAAACCTTTGACAAATGTAGAAAATTTGGTTTGTCTCTTAATCCCAAAAAATCACACTTTGCCATGCAAGAAGGTAAACTTTTAGGTCATATAGTTTCAAAAGATGGAATTAAGGTCAATCCTAAATGAATTGAGGCTATTGACCTGATTAATATTCCTAGAAATAGAAAAGAGATTCAATCTTTTTTAGATAAGATACATTTTTTGACGAGATTTATTCCAAACTTTGATGAAATAATCAAATTAATTAAAGATATGCTAAAAAAGGACATCAAAGTAAAATGAAATGCAGAATCCAAAG
>JZKD02S1986115.1:40897-61926 GCA_000966675.3 Picea glauca
TAAAGTTTTAAAACCTACAATAAGGTGCACCGTTCCTGGTGCATTAGTAAATTCATTAACGTAATAAAGAGTGTGGGAAATTCAAGCACACAATCTTATAACTTGTTTGGAAGCAGCAATGCACTAGGGCATCCTGTGTAGGCATTGACACTTCATGTGGGAAACTTCAATGCTCTTATATATCAATATGTGCACTACCACCCCTTGACATTGTTACCACTGTACATCCATGGTAACAATGTCAAGGGGTGGTAATGCACATATTGATATATAAGAGCATTGAAGTTTCCCACATGAAGTGTCAATGCCTACACAGGATGCCCTAGTGCATTGGTGCTTCCAAACAAGTGATAAGATTGTGTGCTTGAATTTCCCACACTCTTTATTATGTTAATGAATTTACTAATGCACCAGGAACGGTGCACCTTATTGTAGGTTTTAAAACTTTAAAATATAGAAATGCACACATAATGCTTATAAATTTACCCCAGAAACCCTTAATCGGGAAAACTAACAAATGTTTAGAGCCACACCTCTAGCCCTAATTGCACTAACTGCACCATATATATATATATTTCATTTGTAAATGGTGAAGTTAATACAATTAGGGTTAGAGGTGCGGCACTAAACATTTATACGTGACATCCAAAACCTTAATCCATTGAACTGGATTAGATTAGAACCTTAATCCCTTAACCAAAATTAGAAAACCATGGGCCGGAAAATCATGTGCCAAAACCTCCTAAAACGGACCAAAAAAACCTCCCAAAACAAAATTCAGTGGCTCTTCCCCCAAACCCCCCCATTGCACCTGACATAATGTATCACATGTGGGGATAATCATGCAAACAATGTAACACATACCCAACATTCTCCCACTTGTTGTTTTCTTTCCATAGAGGGCCCCCAAGGATTACATGATCAACAATTCAAAGCAACAATGCCCATTGCTTCTCTACACCAAGAGAACTCCTCAATGATTACAAACTTTGTTAATGGATCTACAATATTCTTCAAAGTGTCCACTTTCACCAAAAAAACCTTCTTGTCTTCAACCATGTCTATCACAAAGTGATATTGAACATTAATGCACTTTGTCTTAGAATGATAAGGTGGGTTCTTTACCATAAATATTGCACTCTAACAGTCACAATCTAACCTTACAACTTGTTGTACAAACCCAATACCTGAACACAACCTCTGTAACCATACAACCTCTTTAATCACATGGATAGTTTCCATGTATTCATCTTTTGTAGTTTAGAGTGCCACCATAGATTGTCTCTTGCTCGTCTAATTGATTGCACGTCCAAATAGGTTAAACACATAACCACTTGTATATCTTATGTGATCTAGATCTCTAGCTGAGTGTACATAAAAAAATCCATGCATGTCCAACACTCTGCTTGCACCCGGTCTTTCTTGGTAGCGAATTCCATAATTTGTAGTGCCACACAAATGCATGAAAACCCTCTTTACAATTGTCCAATTCTTCTTCCTTGGTTATGGCATATACCTACTCAAAAATCCCACTTAGTATACAATTTCAAGTCTAGTACATAAAATTTCATACATCAAAATACCAACGCATAAGGAACATGAGACATGTCCTCTTCCTCTTCTTGTGTATTGGGACACCGATATGTAGATAACTTTACACCTACGAGAATAGGGACCTTGATCAATCTACATTCCTACATATTAAGCCTCTACAATTTTGTCTCAACATATTTTCTTTGATTGAACCAGAGTTTCTTGTTTGCTCGATCTCTTTTAATTTCCATGCCCAATTTTGTTTTTTGACACCAAGATCTTTCATATCAAGTTTAGAATACAACTGAGTTTTTACCTCCTTGATGATTTCCTTGTTGTTTCCAATCAACAACATATCATCAACATACATAACCACATAAATAAAATGATCACTAACTATTTTAAAATACACACAATGATCATCTTTGCTCCTTGTGAAACCAAGTCCCAAAATATAGGTATAAACTTTTGATACCACATCCTTGGAGATTGCTTTAACACATACAAGGACTTTTTCAGCTTGCAAACCAACTCTTTCTTACCCTTCACTACAAAACCTTCTAGTTGTTTCATGTAGATTTATTCTTCAATATCCCCATGTAGGATATTTTTTTTTTTGCGTCCATCTATTATACGTCAATATCAAAAGTAGTGGCAACAAGCAAAATAAATATAATAGAAGTCAATTTAGCAACAGGAAAAAAAATGTCACCAAAATTAATTCCCTCTACTTGGGAATATCCCTTTTCTACTAGGCGATCATTATACTTCTCCACTTTACCTTCTACATTCAACTTCTTCTTAAACACCCATTTTTTTACCAACATGATTTCTTCTAGCTAACAACAAGCCTCATTTTTATCCAAGGGGTCTATTTCTTCAACCATAGCCTTCTTCCAGAGTTTACCATCCTCTGAATCCACTGCCTCCCTAACATTTCTAGGATCATCATTAGTAATAGATAAAGTAAAACTAAAGTGAAATGAGGTGGAGTACACCTTTCTGGTTGCCTTCTTTCCTGAACTGATCTCCTCAATACTATAGTATGAGGTTCTTCTTCTTCTTATGATACATGTTCTTCTGTTGAGTCATATTCTTCACCCTTCAACTCAAACTCTATTGTCTTTGGTTCTTTTTCATTTGGTAGGACTTCTTGTTTGAGAACATCTTTAACCTCTCTAAAGACAACATCCTGACTGTAAATAGTCTTCTTAATTTATGGGTTCTAAAGTTTATAGCCTTTTATACCATCTTTATATCCAATAAATATAAACTTTTCATATTTATTATCTAGCTTACTTCTATTTTCCTTTGGAACATGTACATAAGCATCACAATGAAACACTCTGAGATGTTGAAGAGATGTTTCTTACTAGTCCATGCCTCATGGGGCGTTTTGTCAACTAATACTGATGAAGGTGGTCGATTTACCAGCCAACACCACTGATCTTGCTCCTTGATTTTCCATTAATGTCCTATTCATCATTTATGCAACCCCATTCTATTGAGGTGTGTATGGATTATTCTTCTACCTTTCTATACCACACTTCTTACAAAATTCATCAAATTCATTCCCACAAAACTCTCCACCATTATTTGTCCTCAACACCTTTATTTTATTCTCTATTTGATTATCCACAAGAGCCTTAAACTCCCTAAATTTACCAAAGACATCGGATTTTTTTCGGAGGAAGTGAATCCAAGCTTTGGTGGGAAGGAATGTAAGGTTGAAGTCAAATGTTCAAGCATGTATCTATAATTGAGATAGAGCCAAGATTTAACAACTTATTTGATTTTTCATTTGTTGTGGTAGTTGTCTAAGAGAGTACAATTGGCTGGATGCAATTTTTGGTTTAAAAGGGTAGAATCTGGAAGAGGAAGGCCACCATGGACAAATCCTAGTCATCATATTTGAAGGGAAATGAGAAGAAGGTAACCATTAACCTATTAGAATAACATTAACTTTTCCTTCATCTCTATATGTGTTTCTTGAGATATAGTGATTTTGTATTTTCATGAACAAGTTACCAAACCAATTAAACCCTGCATCAACTTGACTCAACTCATATTTTCTCTTGCATATAAATTTGTTTCCATTTCCTATGTTGATTCCATTTGTATGTGATTTGGGTGTCCATGATTAGGGTTGGAAGCACTCATGCCTTTCCCCATGTTTTTTTTTTATCCTCATTGTTATATTCTGAGGTTGATTTTGGTCAAAAGTGCCCATTTTGGCTCTTGTGGATGCAACCCAAAAATAGTCCAAAACAACCGTACCTTTTGACCTTTCTTTGATGAGTCCACTTGGGCATTAAATCAAATTGGTTGAGATCATTTCTGACTGTATTGTGATGAAAA
Source organism: Picea glauca (assembly GCA_000966675.3). Lineage (NCBI taxonomy): Eukaryota > Viridiplantae > Streptophyta > Pinopsida > Pinales > Pinaceae > Picea > Picea glauca. Next base: position 44,789 of record JZKD02S1986115.1, read on the forward strand.
AATTGGGCATATTTGATTGTGAATGGGTGTTTATTCAACCATTAAGAAACATGGTATGGTTACTTGTAAGTAAATCATGGCAAACTTTTCCTCTTCAGGTTTGAAGTGCCAACCATCATAGGTTCTAAATTGCTTTCATGATAATGTGATATCAACACTAAGAGTCCCTCATTCTTGTAGATATTACTTGCAATATATGATAGAAGAATTGTGGCATTTGCGCTTGGGTTTTATACATATCATATAATGAAAATATGCTATTGTATGTATGTTTTGGGATCCAAATTCCCTCCTTACTTTTGTGTCATCACTCATGTGGTGCACTATTCATGCTTGAACTTTTTGAAATGGCTTACATTTACTTTTTATTTGATTTTTCCCATGCCTAGAGGATATTTGTCTATACATTACAATTATCCTACAATTATTTAATGTGTTATAAGTACCAATTTACAACTTGTGTATGGAGGCTAGAGTAAAACATATGATAGAAATTGTTGCAAGATCATAATGAAGAAAACCAAGAAAGATCAAGAAACAAGGAGATGGCAGTAAAAGGCATAAGCCATTAATTCCCACATTAATGTATTCACAAAGTAAGTACATATAGTACAATGATCAATAACCACCATTAACGGTCCACATAACTAACACTAGCTAACAAGGTGGTATTAGAACTATGATTATGAGCAATAATGCTAAAAATCCCCCCCTTAATCATTAGTCCTTACAAATGTACCAAATAGCAACAAAAACCAGTGTAAAAGTTGATAACATATCCAAGTCTTCAATCTATAAATCATGATATGAAACCTCATGAGTGTCGATGAATATTTTCCTAAAAAACCACCAAATGTGGATGCTGAAAACTAAATATGGAAAACTCACTATGCATAAAATGAGCCAGATATCCTCCGAGTCGTCACTGAAGTGAACCCAAACCAATGAGATTAAATCCTAATGAGAAGTGAATTAACTACAATTCTAACACATCCCATATCTTGAAAAACCTTGGCAATCCAATGTGCCAAGAGAAAAGAGCAGAAGAAACGTATGTCCTCTGCAAGGTAAAAATACCATCCCTGAGAATTTTGAATACTATGAATCTCTCACATATCGACACATAAAAAAACTATCAAAAATCCCGCTGATAGAAAAAAGTGTCGAACAACATCCAAAGCCTGTATATGAAAATCCTGTAGCCAAAAAACCTCTGAGTAGTAAACCAAGTAAACTATCGGTACTACTCCAAATCCTAAACCCAAATGTCCATCAAACATGTCGTACAATCCATCAAATTCCAAAAAGTGGCAAACTATCCATCCAATATACAATAACCTAGAAATCATCAATCCCCTGAAAATCCTTACCAATCAAAGACTCCATGTGAGTGATATGTGCTAACATCATTAAATCCATCATCCAATCATCTTGAAATCATAAATTCATCTACAATCTTGAACCTTGAATCCATAATCAATCATCATAAACTACAATCCTGTAAGTTACATTTCGAAACTTGAAGTTTGACATAAATTAATTCCCCCCCCCCTCTGTCGACTGAAAAGTGAGAAGTCTAGATAATGAGATATACCCCCCCTAAGAGTAAAAAAGGGTAATCAAACTGTCTTCGAGCGGATTCTGGAGATTTGATATTCAACTCAGACTGGAGACTCGATATTCAACTCAAAAGACTACATCAAGCAGACCTCAATCATTCCCTGTATCATCCAATCCTAAAAAACATTCACGTCTGTCAACTGTAGAAATATACCCAATCAAGTATGATTGTACCTGTGTATGAAAGCTTCCAAAATCCAAGGCCAAGTCCCTAACCATTCAAAATTTACATGTTTCCTCTGAATCTTTAGTTGCTTCTAGCACCTTTCTAAGACATGGTTTATCTTCCCACAAAAAAACACATGGGTGGAGATCAAAATAGTTTAACTCAACATGGCCAACTTGGTGACAATTTTGACACAATACAAGTTCTTTGTCCAACTGAGAATCATCAACCAACAAATCCTTAATACCTATATTATCATCAATATCCTCAACAATAGTATCATCATCAAAATATGTATCAACATCCTGAACATGTTCCTTATCAAGTTCTTCCTTCCTATCAACATTAACAAAAAAAAAAACCTCTTACAAATGTAATTGGTTTACAATAATTAGGAATATGAAAAGTTATCTATATTTTCAACCTAATCCTCATTCCTGTAATTTATCCACTTTGTTTTCACTATCATCAGTCAATGCTACACTGAATTCATCAAAGTAAAAACACTGCAACTCACAATCAACAAGCACACGTTTGTTTTCTTGTTCCTTGGTGTCATCATTAAATGACATCAACTGCCCGTGAAAATCTTTGTTTGTGTTTGAAGTAGATGTACCTTTTGTACAGTATGCAAAAACAAGCAAGAACACTAGTGAGCATTCCTTTTTGCATATAAATTGTAGATTCGGGAGTCTTCTTACGCAATATGTGCAACATATTAAACATTTTGTCAATTCCTTCCATTTTGAAGTGCTTCAAATATGCCTAATGTGCAAAATCTAAAACCTCCTTTTTGAACCCCCTTGTTTAATTTCTGTGAGTTTTACAAAGATATTTGAACCCCCTTAAAAAACCTTCGCGATTATGCAAAAGACTTCAAAGTTATGTGAAGTGCAATATTCTTTTGATTGCTTCCTAAAAACCTTGCTTTGTCTTCTTTATATGAGAATATATTAGATTGCTTGTTTTTTTGAGAAACAAGCAATATAAACCTAATTTTCTTATAACTTCAATGACAATTTCACAAACATTCTTATAACTCGAGATGGTAATAAAATCTGATGATTCCTTTTACTTTTTTTTCTCATTTTTAATAAACCAAAATGAAAAAAATTGCACAAAAATACACCATACAAAAATATCTGTTGGGGCTTGGCTTTTACCCACGAATACTCTGGTCAATGCAAATATCATTCATACTTCATAAATTTAATTTTTAATTATAAACTCTGAATTTTTAGGGTTACCTCCACCAATCTTTAAAAGTTTGCAATGGTAGACGCTCCAAACATCACCAGGTCGTCATCCTTCCTTCATTAAAAAAACGAATCCAATTCTACGATATCCTTCACAAAAAGCTAGTAATCTTTCAACTGCAAATCAATCAAAATGAAGGCCGCGAGCAGCAAACAAAAAAAAGATAAGCCGAGAGGTTTGTGTAACTGATGCATTGTTCGTGCCGCTCGAGGGTCGGGTTCAAATGGTATGGGGCTTCATCCTACTTTTCTTTAAGTTGGTGTGAACAATGTATGGTCTCGTGAACATCCCGTTTACTAGAAGCCATGATGATTGTTGGAATTATTTGGGTTGTTATTGATTTAATAGAAAAAATTCTTTATGAACAAATTTTTCTTTGGCATACCCTTTTTTTGTATATGGAAGAATCGACAGCTAGGTCGGGCTCGTACTTGCATGACACATGGTCAATTCCAATAGCTACCACTAGGCATTCCCATGTGACACACAAGGTAAGCTGAGGTTCTAAACCAATGACCTCACATAACAGAGTGCCTTATCAGTGCACTCCATCATTGACTATTATACACCTCAGGGGCATTTAACATACATGGACTCATTTGTTTGTATATATTATATTTCCTTTACATCTCTTCTTGTTTCTTCTTGCAAGCAAGTTTTAACTTTGTTTTGGTAATTACTATGTATATTCATGTTGTAGTCGATGTCCCATATTCACAATTGTTGATTCTAATGATTAATTGTACAACTTTGATTTTTTTCATATTTTAACTCAAGTTATTTATGTGTTTAGGAGTTATTATGCATTACATATTATATTTGCAATCTAATTTTTCATTTTCTAGCAATATCTTAATTCAAATTGTTAATTCTATATTATAAAATTAATTGATAGTCGATATACAATTTTTTCTCATAATTATTAGTAGACTCTCCACATTGGAATTTATTTTACATAATTATTTATAAATAGGCTTGCATCCTAAATAACCATTTAATGAATTTGATGACTAAGATAAGACATATTCTAAAATTTACCGACATAATTGAAGTATTAGTACCCTTGAGGGGAAATATTCCACTAACTTGTTGAGTAATAAAGATAATCCCATAATTAGTAGGCTTAGGGATTCAAGTAGATCGTGTGTTTCAATCCTTGCTTTTACCCTTGAGATCCATGCAGGGGTGTTTTTTAGCGTTGTGCTCGAATTCCATTTTGAGAATCAACATAATTGATGACCAAAAAGGGGAAAACTAAGTCTAGAATCTCTTCAACTCTATGTATATATCTTGAATAACAAAACCTTTGTGATCTTAACACTAATTGTTGTGTATCTTTATCTCAAACAACTATTTGATTGTGGATAGTTATGATAGATGTTTGGTGGCTAATGGTAATATATTGTGATACTCTAGGTATTCCAGGATACCTTCTGAGACTATGGTGTTTGGTTGATTATCTTCCTCAATTTAAAGGTTGTCTTCATGAATACCCAAATGAGCACATCGAGAATTTTGTGGACTATTGTTTTTGGAAGGAAATTTCTTATCCTTCACTTATGGCATGTATATTCCCTCACACACTTCATGGGAAAATTGTTCAATGGTTCAATTTTTTAACTGTCATTCTATCCTTGGTTGGAATAACTTTTTTGATATATTTAGGGAAATATTTGGGGACTCAAGATCTAAATTCAGTTATTCATCAGTTTCCCCATGGTGTGATTTCTATGATGCATACCTTAACCTTCATACATATGATAGGTTCACTGAGGCCAAAATACAAAATACTTGATATGCTAAACAAATGCAAGGATCAATGGGAAAAGGTCATTCCAAATTTTTATTTAATGCATGATTATTCCCAAATAGTATATTCCTTGCTTTAGGTGGTCATAAATCCAATTGATGATCCTAAATATTGCTCATATTATAAGGAGAAGCCTACACAATATTTTTTGTATCAATCTCTATTATTCACAATTCATCTTACAAGTGAGAGATTCACGATATTTTCCCCTTTGATGAAACCCTCTTCCAAGATGATATTGGCCAAATCATTTATATTATTGTCCATTATACTTCCATTATGGATGCTCAGACTAAGATAATTTCCCTTGGTATCAGTAGTTCATCTCTCTAAATTTTGCAAAATGTTGTTGTAGGGTCCTTGTTTTGATGTGTTTTGGTACAGTTTACATGACATTGTCTTACTATTTACCTTTCCATTTTCCATCCTATTACTCTATGATGACATATTTTTTAGCATTTTCCCTTCAAAACACATTTTTGGTTCAAAGGTAATTATCTTAGCCTAAGTATTTCATTTTCCCTCGTTTAATGAATGAAATGTGTTAATTAGTTGAGCTAGTGAAATTACTAGAATATTCCTGTAGTCTGTTGAATAGGTCCTGCAGTTGCCTTGATGATTGACATATCTTCCACTTGTTCAACTAATTCGAAGATATGAGTTCTGTAGATAATCATGTACACATGGACATCCACTATCCAATTTGGCCAACACTATAACAATAGAGGCACAATTTTTGGTCAACGATCTAACCGATTCCTGCAATGTGCATGAGTTCGTTGCAATTTCATGCCTTTGGTCATGAAATCGTAACAAAATGAGTTGTCACTATATTTTTTTCTTTGAATTGGTTTGTCCAAAGATAAATTTGTAATGTCCCGACTATGTTTAGTGGATTGCAAAGGATTGGAAGTTTAAGAAATGTTAGTCTTTAATTTGAATCTCATTGTATAAATATCAGAGGAAATCATGCCCAAACATGTGAATTGATAGTTTTGTAATAGTATTAAGCAGAATAATATTGAACTCTATTCAACATATATCTATGTACTATGTTAATTCTGGAATATAAAGATTGGTTCATGTGCATTTAGTTGTTGTGTTCCTAAGCTTGTAAGTGTTCAATGAGCATACTTCCAAGAGAAGGTAGGCCCCCCTTCATCTCAGAAGTAGCACCCCAATTGTTTTATTTATTTATTTTGTGCATTATAATAAATTGTAGTTTCGTTATTACTATCGGTTCATTAACTTCAATTCTTGTAGGTAGAGTTTTGTAATGAGGTTAGATAATTAATGTTGCAAGTTTTATTTCATGCTTGTAGTTCAACTGATGCTTGTGAGAACAAGAGTTCATGCTTGATTGTTTGATGGTTTAATTGGTAATTATCTGGACAATGGTTGTCAAGAGCTGTAGATCAATGCAATCAATGATTTCCATTCTTTACTGATCAACAACCACCCATGATAAATACATTGATCACATGTATTAGCTTTTGATTTTGTTGCTTTTGTTTCAAGTTAATGGTTGCTAATATGACTAATAGATTGGATCCAACAAAGTACTGTTGGGTATAAAAATCTATATCCAACCTGTAATTCGACCTTATAATGTCCAGTGTTAGATGAACAACTAGATTGAATTTATTTCATAGCGTATTGGAATTGTGTGTCTCTGAGATTTGTTTTGCACATATTTTTCCTGGTGCTTCATAAGTCCACAAACCTGGATTGATAATTAATGTACTTAATTACTATTATATAATTCTGCCAACAATTGTTTTACTTAAGGATGATATTTGTGAAGGGGAAAACCAAACATCCAATAACAAGAATACCTTACAAAATTTCCTTCTTGATAATGCTTTGGATCTTGATGCCCTTGACTATGGAGAGGTGAATTTGGAGCTTGATATAGACATGGGGATTTATCTAGGGCTTAACATGAGGATTTATCTAGGGCTTAACATTTCCCTCCCCTTCAAACAATTGTTCTCCTTGACACTTGAATAATTGTGGGTGTTTCTGCTTGAATAACTCATCCTCCCATGTCACCTCTTCCACTTGTAGGTTCTTCCATTTGATGAGGTACTCAACAATTGCTTTATTTTGCAGCTGCTTAATCCTTGTTTCAAGTATTGTTTTTGGTTCTAGTATGATTTTCCCTTCTCCATTAATATCTGGTAAAATAGTTTGGATTGGGATCTTGTCACCATTTATCTTATTTAAGAAAGAAACATGGAAGACTATATGTACTCTTCCTGGTTGCAAATGAATAGCATGGTCATGATCTCAACTAGGTGGAATACCCTTAGGCATCTCTCCAAATACCTTGGAATGATTTTTGATAATGTTTTTTAGATCCATTGGAGCAGAGGATATAAATGTTTGAAAATCTAGTAAGCACAATTGTGCAATTACACCATGGTGTCCCCTTTTGAGTAATTTTGTCATGTTGTTAGAGATTATCACTTTAGAGGGTTTCCCTTGGATACTTCTAAGCTCATTTTCCTTGCCTTCTGAGGAAAATATCATGAATAGAGCTTGAAACTTAAGGGGCACTGTTCCCAATGATTGTCACGATTGGACCCCTAATACAACATCAAAACCACCCATTTGGATTGTAGGTACTATCCAATAAATACTCCCCCATATTGAGCTTAATACTATCACACTTCCCTCAACAATTTAGGATACCTCCACCTGCAATCATTACTTGAAACTCTAGTGCTGGAAATACAAAGAAATTGAGAAATTTCGCTAATTTCTAGTTGATAAAGTTATGGGTACTACCAGAATCAATCAACATTGTTACCTTTTTCTTTTTGATACATCCTTATATTTTGAGGGTTTGTGAAATAATGATGTTTGCCAATGCATGGCAACATATTTTTGGAGTAGTTTCTTCTAGCTCTAGATCATGTGACGATTCCAATTCTTGATCTTCTTCCTCTTTGCTGGCTATGTGGAATACTTTCTTCTAACCACATTTATGCCCCTTATTGTACTTTTTGTCACAATTGAAACATAGTCCCTTTTCTCTTCTTTCATCCATTTGCTAAGGTGTCAACCTTATTGGTTGAGTGAGGTTAGGAGAGGGTGCATGATTCTCTCTATAGTTGTTAGTGACCACTCTTCTAGTAGCCATATTTTTACTTTCAACTTTCCTTGCCAAGTTGAAAGCATGCTCTAGGGATTTAGGTTCAAAGAGACACACTTCATGTTGGATGCTTTCCTTTAAAGATCCCATAAATAGATATAATAGTTTATCCTCTGGAATGTCCTTTATCCCAAGACTTAGTTTTTGGAATTATTGAATGTGCTTTGCAATTGTACCTTTTTGTCGAAGATTTATAAATTGACTAAATAATGCATTTCTCTTCATATCTCCACAACGTGATATCAATTCATCCATAAAAATGGACCAACAAACAATGGAATCAATTTATTTTTTTATTTTTTTATTTTTTTATTTTTTTTATCTCGGTGGGTTAGCTCGAGTGGATGTATGTTGTGGTTATAATGCAAGAGGTATCGTGGTCAAGTCCCTGACCAGTTGTATTGTCGATATTGTTGGGCCTCACTCAATGTTCCTATCAGGTTAGGCCCCACAACGAGGGCCAATGGTATACCTCGTTTACCATCCATGGATCATGGGGAAGTACCTGGAGGATTTTAGGTTAGGGTTTCCTTGGGAAAAAAATCAATTTTTTGTTCACAAATCCATTGATACCATACAAATTAGTCATTTTCTAAATACGAGGATGCAATAGTTACCTTTTGAAAGGTTGAAAATTGGTGTAAATCAAAGAATATATCCATTTGGATACCCATGTTATAGGATATTTACCATGAAAGTTCCTCATATTGATATTCAGAATGAAGTAGTTCATTGGTGTTGACTTGAATCCCTAATGGTGTGGATCTTGGAGTGATGAATGATCATGATTCTAAGATTTAGTGTTTATTCTCTCCAAATGTGATAAAATACTCTCCAAATGTGATAAAATACTCCCCAAATGTGATTGAGTCTCAACACCATTGTTCTATAAAATAATGGTTTCTATGTAATTCATGGATTTTTGAATTTCTTCCTTACTTTGATCCATCTTCTTTTTCATTTGATATTTAATTTCCATTTTAAGGTATTCCTTTCAAACCCTAATTTGGAGACTGTCTGGATGGTTGAACTTTTTCCTAATATATCTTTGAAATTTGAACCCCTTTGAGTCTAAAATTTCAACTTGTAGTACTGTGATATGCCTTCTTAAACTCTTGAAAATTTCACAGTCTGAACCTTCACTGGTAAAAATTTATAGCAAAAATACCAAAATGAGTTGTTTAAGACTAATTTCAGGATTAGTAAAAGACCCCAACTTCCACAATATATATCTCACAAATTGTAATGATTAAAAATATGAAAAATTTTCACATGTAACTTGCTTAGTCTCCTTAGGATTTTGACAATTTTAGTTTCTGAAACTTCACCAAAAATTGTTTATAGTGAAAATAAAAAGATGACTTGTTTGAGACTAACTTTAGGACTAGTCACAAACCCTAAATTCCACAGGAGATATCTCCGAAACTATAATGAACAAAAACTTGAAACTTTGACCACCTATTCTTCACTACCTTTCCTTAGGCTCATAAATTTTTTTCTATCTAAAACTCCCCCTCAAAAAGTTATAGAAAAAAATCCAATATGTCTTTGATGGAAGAAGCAAAACCCTAGGATCATAAACTCTGATCCCAAATGTTATAAACCAACACATTGATAATGATAAAAAATGAATGAATAATAGTCCAATATAGGGTAAACCTCCTTTTACAATACATTCAATGCACAAGAAAAGATAAGATGATCCTAAGACTAGGTCTCCTTGGTATATGTATAGGAGACAAAGGGTACAATTATAACGAAAGGGTATAATGAAAGGTTCTAGCCAACCTACCAATATAACACTAGAAATGTAATAAATTAATATCTAGGGATTAATAATGGGTTTTATGCTTAACATGGGGCTTTGTCTAGGGATTAAATTTGTTTCAGAGGGAAATCATCTCAAATAGGTTTTTAGGCACTTGTTGACCACTTTAATTTGACCATTTGTTTGGGGTTGATATATAGTGCTCATTTTTAGTTGGACACCCTATAGATTAAACAATTCTTGCTAAACTTTGCTAGTGAAGGTAGGATCCCGATCCAAGACAATGGAAGTGGGCATGAGATGTGATTTATATTTTTTATCAAGAAATATTGGGAAAATAAGGAGGGTGTAAATGGATGTGGTAGGGCACAAAAATGAGCTTATTTGGAGAGACAATCGACTACCACCATGATCATAGATTTGTTTCTCACCCTTGGAAGTTCCCATATTAAATCCATAGTGATGTTGGCCCATATATGTGTCGGGATAATTAGTGGTTGAAATACCCCTGGTGTCTTCATTGTTTCTATGTTAGGTGTCAAATGTGGCCACAAAAGAATGAGTGCTTAGTTTGTTCATATGTTTTTTTATTTTTTTTATGAAATCTAGAGTTTATTGTTGTAGGTGATGAATGAAATTACTTCAATATTCTTTGCTTTAAGGAAGAGATATTTACTATAACAATGTGTCCTTTATATCACAATGTATCTAGATTCCATTTATACCCCTTAGGAGGGTTGGTATATTCCTGAAGCTTATGGATTAGTTGATTGATAACATCATTTTCCTACCAATATTGATGGGATTCCTCAATATAAGGTGAAAATATATCAATCCTTCTCAAATTGTTGGGATAAGGCATCGAATACCACATTTTCTATACCTTTCTTATAGACAATCTCATAGTCATACCCTAGTATCTGAGCGACCCAATTATGTTGTTCTGGTGATGATAACATTTGTTCAAGGAAGTAATTCAAACTATTATGGTCAATCTTAATATGGAAACATCGTCCGATGAGGTATGGGCACTATGTCTCTCTGGCATGTAGGATTCCCATCATCTCTTTCTCATATGTGGGCTTACCCAAATTGCGGTCACATAATTTCTTACCGGTGAATGCTAAAGGGTGCCATTCTTGCATCGGTACTACTCCAAGACCTTTACTCGAGACATCGCATTACAAGACAAAAAGTCTTAGTAAAATATGGTACAACTAGTACTAGAGTTGTGCACATTGCATCTTTTAAAGGTGATAAGGCCCATTTCGCAAACTCATTCCAAACAAAAGCATTTTTTTTGAGTAACAAGGTTAAAGGAGCTATAATTTTTACGTAATTTTTCAAAAAATTCTCATAGTACCCTGTAATTCCTAAGAATCCATGCAATCTCTTTAGAGTTTTGGGATAGGGCCAATCTTGCAGAGCTGTGAATTTAATGGGATCAACTCATACTCCCTCTTGGATTACAATGTTACCCAAGTATTCAACCTTTCCCCCAAAACACATTTGAATCATTTTTCAAATAGTTAGTGGTCGTATGGGAGTTGTAAGGATATATCAATGTGCTTTATGTGGTATTCCCATGTCTTTTTGTAGATCTAAATATCATCAAAGAATACAAGCACAAAATTGTGGAGGAATAGTCAAAAGATCTTGTTCATGATTCTCTATAAGGTTGATGGGACATTCCAAAGGTAAAAAGGCATCACTAGAAACTCATAATGACCTTCATGTGTACAATTTTTTTTCTTAGGGTTGTCAGCCTCTTTCATATTGATTTGGTGGTAGATGGAATGAAGGTCAAGTTTCGTGAAAAATTTGGCTCCATGAAGTTCATCCAAGAGGTCATCAATAATTGGGATATAAATTTTTTCCTTAATTGTTAGCTTATTGATATCTTGAAAATCAAGACACATGCACCAAGTAACTTCCTTCTTTAATACCATTACCACTAATGATGATTAATGGATAGTGCTAGAGCATATAACTCTTGCCTCCAACAATTCCTTAATGATATTTCAAATTTCATTTTTGTGTGCAAAAGGATGCCTATAAAGATGCACATTAGGTGGTTGAATTCTTGGAGTGACGGGAATACCATGATCATTCTCCCCACATGAAGGTGGTAAAACTTGTGGCATTTCAAAGACCTACTAAATATTAGAGATAACTTTTTATGAAACAAATCCAAAATAGTCAATGGATAAAAATCCACTTCGAAGGGAAAACCTCCTTTTACAATATATCCAATTCACAAGACAAGATGCATATACAAATGAATCATTTTTATTATAAATAAGAAATAAAATGAGCATGACATAACCTACCCTAAGATGACCTAAACATAACTAATAAAATAATAATAGATGAGTGTAATGGACTTAACAAGGGCCTTAGGGGCCTTAACATAACCTGTCTCTTTTAAAAAATCTTTGCCCTTAAAGCTTGCAATTGAGGGTGTTTCTTCATGAACTACTCATTTTTCCATGTAGCTTCTTCTGGAGGCATATTGTTTCACTTGATTAGGTACTCCATAATGGTTATATTCCAATGAGATATAGGATGTCAACCTATAAATTTTTCTGGTTAAAGAATCAACTTCTCTTCATCTAATTCTAGAAGTTTTGTATACACTAACATAGCTTGTCCCAAAACCTTTTTAAGGAAACATACATAAAAAATTTTCTGAATGTGAAAAGAAGGAAAATCTAAGGCAAATATAACTCATATGGAACTTGTTCAATATTGCGAATGATATTGTAGGGTCCATAAAATTTTGGAGCAAATTTCTAATTCTTATTTTGTTTGAGAATAGATTGCTTATAAGGTTGTAGTATAAAAAATACCCAATCACCCTCCTCAAATTTTCTTTCATTCAAATTTTGATCTTCTTTTTGCTTCATCCTGTTTTGTGCCATTTGAAGGGTTTCCTTAAAAATTGTCAAAGTTTCTTTAGTCTTCTCCACATGTGACTCTATTTCATGTACTTTGGAATAACCTTGCAAAAATTATGAGATACTAGGAGCTGGATATCCATAAAAGGATTCAAATGGGGACATCTTAGTAGTGTTGGAAATATGGTTGTCATTGATGTCACCAATGCACATGACACAAGTTAAAAAAAAATAGCACCACATCACGTAGAGATCACATAGGACATAAGTTCAGATAAATAGAACCGCATCGCGTAGGACACAAGTTCAGAGAAATAGCGTTGCATCACACAGAAATCACACAGGACACAAGCCCAAAGAACTAACACATACATCATGCAAGACACAAGCTCGGGAATAAATAGTGTTGCATCGCGCAAAATGCCAGCCCGGGATAAATAGTGTTGGATCACGCAAAGATCGAGTCGTTGAACAATATTCTAGATCAACGGTGACATATGTACCATGATTTTTCCATATAACCTACCGTGCATGACATGGAAGTAATATTAAAACCTCATTGTTGGGTCCCTTACCACACGCGACATGGAAGAAGTATTAAAAAACACATTATTGAGTCCCCTACCATAGGCGACATGGAAGTAATATTAAAACCACATTGTTAAGTTACCTACCACGCGTGACATGGAAGTAGTATTAAAGCCCCATTGTGACAACTTTCGAGACACTAGAGGCACAACCCCATTGTGACAAGTTCCGAGACAGAAAATGGATAACCTCATTGCAACAAGTTTTTGAGACATGAGAGGCACAACCCCATTACGATAATTTCTGAGAAATAAGAAGGCAAAATATCATTGTGACAAGTTTTCAAGACACGAGAGGCGCAAGCCCATTAAGACAAGTTCCAAAACGAAAGAGGTGAAACTCATTGCGACAAGTCCTGAGAAATGAAAGACACAACCCCATTGCAACTTAATCCACGATTGTTTCCCTAGGTAAAAATGACTTGGAAACGGGTTTAAGGAAGCGACTAGGTGCCCAAGACAGTCAGGTGTGGAAATAGACTATCAAGATTGAATCCTGACCACAATCCAACGATAGTCGAGTTTCGACGAAACTAGAGCGCTGTGTAAAGATGAAAATGACAATCTTAGTCATATTCTTAATATTTTCTTAGATTGACCATTCCATAAGGAAGATTGACATAAGAAAGAACTAAACTCAATTAATTTAAAGGCGATTTGAAAGTCATTTTAAATTAATTTCAATAACAACCTACTATTAATGAATATGCATATTGATTCATTGAAGAGACACAATGGTTCAATGATGCACACCATTTGGTAAGATATATAAACCCATCAAAATGAAGAATGAAAGTGTGACTCATGAGATATTTGAGTATACCTGAAGTAGAGTCACTATAATATATGAGAGTGAACATAAAAATATCGTAGTGAGGGTGGACGGGAGGATCTTGGGAGGATTGTAGTCCTTTACAGGTGGAAGCCTGAACAAGAGGGAGTTGCAACTTCCTTTCAAGTTGATGCTTGAATAATACAGGGGGTTGGAGCCTCCTTTCAAGTTGGTGCTTGAATAATACAAGGGGTTGGAGCCTCCTTTCAATTTGGTGCTTGGAGAAGCAATAAGTTGTAGCTTCCTTGATTAGGTGCTTAGAAAAGAAGGGGATTTGTGTTGGACATATTGTCATTGATTTCAAAATTTGATGTCTTTACGTTATAATGATGAGTTAGTATGAACAAATAGATGAAAATCCATGTACAGAAGGACTAACAAATTAAGAGCTCATGAGGGTTAGCGACTGTAATATCCCCAACCACCCACAAGACGGAGTATGCTACCTTCAAGCCCACCCTTGGACTTCACAATCTTACCGGTACCTTCTTTATTTAATAAGGACACATAAGATAAAATATTTAATGACATGCACATCAATATCCAACAAGCATGCATAATCTATGATTTAGTTAAATGATAATTAAAATACACATCGAAATACATTCATACACAGATAATAATATCACAACAAAGAGGACTTATCTTTATAAAAAGGTGACACCAACTGGCTGCAGACCAAGGACGTTCCACCCAACCGTAGACACCATTGTTCCAAATCTCAACAAAACTGTCACCCCCGAGCCAGAGCTATGAATCCATAAGGAAGGTTCCAGAGTGTACTTGGGTTCCCAAACTAGTCAGTGTCAAACTATCACAGGTTTCCTAGCACCCACAACAATCCAAGTAACCAAATCTCTTCCACCCAACATGTACCACTGAAGAGAATGGACCTCCACCCTTCTCTGCCACGTAGTCCCTTAGGCAGTCCTTCTCCTTTTTCCAGGGCCTCCAACATAGCTTGTCCATAATCTCAATGCTGGTACTCTCAGGACTCGTAGTTGTGAGCAAAACAGGGCACATGCCAATCACATCTTAGACATGCAGGTCCCAAGTCATGGCTGGATTGCACCAGTGACCATTACAGCCAACTATCCCATGGCTAATATTCAGTAGTTCCTTTCCCTTTACCCAAACGAGAAGCAGGTGTGGATGGATTGATGAATGGGTGAGTGAGTGAATGAAAGGGCGTGAGGGAAATAATGGTACAAATGCAAGAGTGAAGGAGCAGATGAGCCAATGAACAACCCCACAATCAGACTAGGGATGGGTTTAAGTATTTTCGTGGGGAATCAAGAACCTCTTGGCCTTCCCCAAGAAGCTCACGTAACCGATCCTCTCCCTTAGGAAAAAGGGTAATTAACATAGGAATAATCATTTATCCCCTCAAGCCCCCTCTCTTGTGGAATCATAGCCCCCTATAACTCTAGTCCTTGTCCGTCTAGCAGCCAACAATGTGTTTATTATTAATAATGATCAAACATTTCATTTCTTGGGCATACTGGCCCTTTAATAATTGTTTGGGAACTCAGGCCTCTCATCATTGTAACAATACATTATTTAAAATGGGGGTTCGAAACCTGGGGTGTTACATCCCCTCCCCCTTATCTTGCCACTATCCTTGGTGCATATACAAAATAGAGATCAAAATATCAAACTTGTTCAAAAAGATGCGGTTACTCTGCTCGCATGGCATCTTCATGCTCCCGAGTAGAATCTTCAAGACCGTGGCAGGTCCACTAAACTTTTACCAGCTCTATAACTCGATTCCAGAGCATTTTGACCTTTCTGTCCAATACCCACATTGGCTGAACCTGAAAGTCTTCCTCCGTCTCTACCTGCATCAGATTCCAATCCATAATGTGGTTAGGTTCATGTACATATTTATTTAGTAAAGATACATGAAATACATTATGCACATTCATGGAAGCAGGCAATGCAAGCATGTATGCAACTAGCCTTATTCTGTCCAATATTTCAAATGGACCACAAAATCTGGCTGCCAGCTTTGTACAACTATCCAATTTCAAAGATCTTTTCTTGGGATTCACTTTCAAAAGTACATGCTCCCCTACTTTAAAATCTCTAGATGTCATGTTCTTGTCTGCATAAACTTTTTGTCTATCCTGAGTTGCCTTTAAATTTCACTTGATCTTAAGCACCTGGTCTTCCATGTCCTTGAGAAACTCCGACCCAAGTACCACTCTATCTGCTAGGTTGTCCCAGCTTACTGGAGTATCACATTTCGTACCATACAAGGCTTCAAATGGGCTCATTCTTAATGAAGTTTGACACCCATTATTATATGCAAACTCAACCAAGTGTAAGTAATCTTCCCACTTAGATGGCTTATCCGTCACATACATCCTCAACATATCTTCTATTATTCGATTGACCCTCTCTGTTTTCCCATCTATCTGGGGATGATACACGGTGCTAAAGTTTAGATTTGTGCCAAATCCTTTAAACAATGCCCTCCAAAAATTGGAGGTAAACTTCGTATCTTTGTCCGAGACGATTGTCCTAGGTATCCCATGCAACCTAGAAATTTCCTTCATGAAAATTTCTGCAATATTAGTCGATGTATGTGTTTTCTTCATAGGCAAAAAATGAGAAGCATTCGTTAATTTGTCAAACACCACCATGATTGAATCATGTTGCTTATTTTTTCTGGGGAATCCTATGATGAAATCTATAGTGATCACTTCCCATTTCTTCTCTGGGATTGACAATGGCTACAACAACTCCACTGGGTGCCTATGTTCAACCTTCACCTTCTGACATTCCATACATTGAGCGATGTAATCAACAACATCCTTCTTCATTCCCGACCAAAATAACTGGCTTCTTACTGCTATAATTGTTTTCTCGTAACCAGGATGTCCAACATAAGGAACATCATGCATTTCCTTCAGTACCAAATTCCTCAGTTCTCTGGAACTAGGAACATAGATTCTATTTTTATGCATGAGTAATCCGTCTTCCTTTATCTCATACTCCTTTATTTTCCGCTGTACATTTCCTTGCTATAAGTTTTCATTTAC
>JZKD02S1986126.1:38747-61923 GCA_000966675.3 Picea glauca
GTATAGGTTTGCATCTGCTTCACTTTTGGTGAAGCCCAATCCAGTGAAATAGTTGTCTATCTGAGTGTACCAAGCACGGGGTGCTTGCTTCAGCCCATACAGTGCTCTCTTGAGTATGCACACATGCGAATCTCTATCAAAGGTCTCAAAACCTTCTGGTTTCTCAATGTACACTTCTTCCTCAATGATCTCATTGAGGAACGCAGTTTTTACATCCATATGATGAATGCGCCAGCCCATCTGCGCTGAGAGTGCAAGGATGGATCTTATGGAAGAGTACCTTGTGATAGGTGCAAAGGTCTCATCATAATCTATCCCCTCGATCTGTGAGAATCCCCGGGCCACAAACCTGGCCTTGTATTTCTCCACACTCCCATCAGTAGCTTGCTTTACCTTGTAGATCCATCTCGAACCTACCACTGATTTGTCGACCAGTCTTGGGACAATATCCCATGCACTGTTTTTGATAATGGAGTCATATTCCTCTACCATAGCATCAACCCAAGTGGGGTCCTACACTGCTTCCTGAAAGGAAGATGGTTCAGTCACAATCCATTTTCTCATGAGAGCCATGTATCCAACAAATCGATCAGGAGACTATCTCTGTTTGCGCTATCAATTAGGGGCTCCTACATTCTGTGCAGCATCTAGTCTCAATCTGTCAACTTCTGTGGTGCGCATTCTGCCATTTCTGATGGATGGCTCTGCTTGAGTGGTTTCCTCCACTCCATGAACCTCCTCATGTGGTTGGTCCACATCTTGAGACTCATCCTTGGGAACCAGCAGTTCCTCTTCTGCATGCAAGTCTAGATCCCTCTCAAGCAACAACCGCATGGCTTTCCCCTCATCGAATTTTATATCCTGTCGCATAACAGTCATCTTACTATTCGGAAAATACACACGATAATTATGGGGTTTTTATGTGTACCCCACAAATATCCCAACTTCAGCAGTCGGTTCCAGCTTCTTCCTGGAATCCTTGGTCACATGCACATAAACAGATGAGCCAAAAATTTTAAAATGAGAAACATCAGGTTTCTTACCAGTAAAAGCTTCTTCAGGTGTACTCATGCCAAGTACTTTATGAGGACAACAGTTCTGCACATAAACCGTAGTATTGCATGCTTCTTCCCACAAATGCATTGGTAGGCCCTGATCATGCAACATCGCTCATGCTACACCCATGATCATTCTATTCTTTCTCTCTACAACCCCATTTTGTTGTGGGTTATTAGGCGCTATGAGTTCTCTTCAAATTCCTTCTCTGCTGCAGAAGTCTTTGAATTTGTTAGAGATGTATTCTCCACCATTATCGCTCCTTAGAGCCTTCACTTGATTTCCCGACTCTTTCTCCACCAATTCTTTAAACTCACATAACTTTGAGAATGTTTGATCCTTCTTCTGCATGAAGAATATCCATCATTTACGAGAAAAGTCATCAACAAAAATAACATAATACCTATGTTTTGTTGTTGAAGCAATTGAGAATGGTCCACACACGTCTATGTGAATTCTCTCCAGGATCACCGAAGCACAGTTCTCCTTTTCATGAAAGGTGGACTTTACATACTTCCCCAGGGTGCACCCCTTGCACTGATCTAACTGAGAAAGTGTTCCCCTTGGAAGTCTAGTAGATATTTGTTGCATGATTTTCAAGGCTCCATGATGAAGATGGCCCAATCACCTGTGCCATAATTCACCCTCATCCTGGCTCACCACTTTTTATGCCTTGCCTATCATGGCACTGCAGCCATCTACCTCCAGGATGTAGAGATTCTTAACTTGAATCCCTATCTTCTTGACTTGACCCGTTGCTTTATGTCTCAAGTAGGCTTTTCCATTGCTAAAAACAACATCATAGTCTTTGTCCTCCAATGAGACCAAGTTTTTCTTCAGACCTGGAACATGCATAACATTTTTCATTTGAAATGGTTTACCTGACTCCCTCTGAAAGGTAATGGTACCAATACCAGTTTCACTATAATGTCCATCGTCGCCCATCTCTATATGCATTCTAATATCTTTCTCCTCCATGTCAATGAAAGACTCTTTATCTCCCATCATGTGGAAGGAAGTGCCACTATCCAAATACCACACCGATCCCAATGCACTTGAAGCCATGCATGTGATCAAAGCGAAGTCGAGATAAAATTATGAGACAAGAGCCTCACCAGTTGCAGCTCTAGCAATCGTCTTGTTCTTCCTCTTCTGGTGGATAGTTAGTACTGAGATGCCCATGTTCGTGACAATGAAAACACTTCACTTTGGACAAATCCATCTTCTTGATTTTAGACTCAGATTTTGGATGGAATTTCTTCCCTTTCCCTTTCCTTGCCTTGGCAGTCAAAGCACAATCCTCTTCATCATCACGCTTTGATGAAGATCCATCTCTAGTGTTCTGCCTGAACTCATCTTGCACTAGATCCGATCACAGTCGTTCCCAATCTGGCAATTTTTCCCTTCCATTGATAGAGTCTTGATAACTATACCAACTCTTGGGAAGTCCTAGGAGAGCCAAGCTCACCAAATCATCAGCAACGACTGTTATTCCCACACTTCCAAGCTCATCTCGACATTGGACAAACTTTGTGAGATATTTTGGAATTGTGTCGCCCTTCTCCATCTTGATCTTCCTGAGTTTATCTTTGAGCGCCAATTTCCTATGGTCGCTATTGTTTTGGAACAGATCCGTCAAAACCTTCCACATTGCATGTGGTGTGTTTTTCCCATGGAGACTTGAGACAATGTGGTCTCATACTCCCTCCAATAGAATCCTTCTCGCCTTCGCCACTTTATTTTTCCATGCATCAAGATTTGCAGTATCTGTCGTATCTGGCTTAGGAACATCTCTATCAATGTAATCCTTTAAGCCATTGTCTTCTAGTACTGCCTCCATCCTGTCCTTCCAAGCAATGTAGTTAGAGCTACCCTCGAGTGCATAATCCAACCTCAAGCCATTGAAAGACATTTTGATCTTGAATCAACTGTCGCACCAAGAAAATCTTGCAAATTCGAATGTTATCCAACCACCAAAACTCAACTGCTACAATCCCTCTTTCCCTGGGAAGTTCACACCCCACCTGAGAGTAGCCTGAGGGAAGTTCGCACCTTGCCTATGTATAGCCTGCAAACTTGCCTGGGAAGTTCACACCCTCCTTGTGTATAGCCTACAAACTTGAATGGAAGGTTCACACTATAATGCACTATAGGGTGAGGGGAGTTCACACCTCTCCCTTGATCAGCCTTCGAGAATTCTCAAGGAAGTTCCCACCTCTACTTTGTCTAGGGTGCGATAATTTCTTCTTTGAGAACTGTGTGTAGTTTACAGTACTAAATTTCTCACCCTATTAGAGACGGGACCTGCAAGAATGAAATTATGTTCGCACCTCACTTTCGTAGCTCCGTGGCCTCCGTGGCTCTGATACCATGTAGAAATTTCAATACAAATTAAGTATTTCCTGCAATTCTCCTGATCTAACAATTACACACCACTGTTAAATACAGAATCCCTTATACTATTATTCTTGTGGAAAATTAAACCACAATCACAAAGTGAAATATCAAGAACACATAACACAGAAGTTTCCGGGAAAGCGTAAAGCTAAAAACCCACTATCATATATTATGTATATCATGAATCATGAAACAATCTCATACAAAAATCTAATCCAAGAGCTCTCAGTACAATACAATCGTCTCACACTGTCATACACAAATCAGCAAATACATGTGCCAATTCCTGTGTCCAGACAGCTTACCTCCTCTGCACAAATCCTTGCAATTAGAATTCTCACAATTCCATACGAATTGCCTAGTTTGCACAAGCTCATAAGCATATCCACTGCAAGTGTGATCAAATCACAATTGATAGCCAAACTATCCCTTTCACCTGTTATCTCAACTGGGTCTCCACTGGATCTGACATGCATGTAGTTAACCATGGTGAATCTTCAGTTGCATGTGAGTTCACTGATTTACTGAACTCTCACTAGTGCATGCTTAGTTACAACTAGTACAATTGATCTTAACTCACTTAACTACACTTATAATTTTGTTACAAATCCAACTCACTCAGTTATGACTGAAATAATAGATTAATATTTATTGTCTAATTTATTTAAGGGAAAAGTAAATTAGACACATGTTTCTTGTTGACTTTTCAACACGCCCTCTTCAGACAACTGAAATTGAGTTGTCTCGAGCTTAGTAGCTAGAGGGGGCGATGAAAAACAAAACCCATGTGCTCGATTTTTCCACCACTGGCCGCCAATACCATAACTGCCAACTTGCCTTGTGTTTTTGTGCAATACTGGGTGTCAGAATGAGTGTCGGATCAAGTACCGGAATAAGTACTAGATCAAGTGTCGAAACAAGTGTCGGACCAAGAAACATGGTGCGTTTTGCATTGTAACAGCAGAAAAACATGAATTAACTCTTGGAAACCATAAAATATGATAAATTAAACTTGATTGAATCAAAAAACATGAATTATACATACCTCATGCCGATTGTATCATTTTACCATAAAATTCTTCAAAAAGATCCTTTGAAAGATAAAAAAAAATGCATATGTACATATTGCAAAAAGTGTATAATAACATCATGAAGATGA
Organism: Picea glauca; assembly: GCA_000966675.3. NCBI lineage: Eukaryota > Viridiplantae > Streptophyta > Pinopsida > Pinales > Pinaceae > Picea > Picea glauca. The sequence continues at coordinate 43,360 of JZKD02S1986126.1, forward strand.
TCACATCTCGGGCCCAACACGTGTATATTTGTTCAATATTGGGTTCTTGAACCTCTCATGTGTGTTCTGAAAGTTCGGCCTCTAGTCGTTTCTCATCGGGAGGTAAATTACCAGCCAAAGTGGATGCATCGAGGGCAAGCTCGGTACTTACTTGATAATTGGTTGTTGAGATGTCGATTTCCTGCTGTGGAATTTCTTCTTCTTGTTCACCCGACCCTAGCTTGTCCTTCGGGATGTCCACTTGGGTCTCCGATGCATTGGGTAGCTCGGTGTCTAAAAAAATTTTGACCTCCTAGTCACTCTATGGAAGGCTTTGAATTTGAGCATCGGGAGCTGGGGAAGATGCTTTCTTAGGTTCATTTTCCTTTGTGATATGTACCAGAGTCACCAGGGAAACCTTCAAACTCTCCTCATCATCATAGATTGTTATTAAATTGTGTAGGGGGTTTAGTGCACTTGTTATCCCTGGTTTCCTTGATATCTCGGGCTAAGCCGAAACACCCCCTGTTGATCTGGCCTATGTTGTTGAAACTTCAGGGTTATCTAACCTGGTGATCTCTTCAATTTGTATTGGCTCTCGATCACTTGGACCTACCCGTATTTCGATTGGGTTGTCGGCAGGGACCCTTGTCATTTCTACGAGGTCTGGGTCGTTCTGCAGCTGATCAATTACTCTTTGTGCATGTTCCATTAGGAGAAATCCCCTCACTTGTGCCTTCGGTGTTATAGACAATCCCCTATTCTGCACCTTTGTTGCCTCTTCCACTATGATTTCTTCACTGGCTCTGAGGGCCTCTTGAGATGACTACTCTATTGTTTCCTTCTGTTCATCCATGCTCATGGCCTTGAACCTGGTCATTTTTGGGTCTATCATCCTTTGCACCACCTCTTCCCAGTCATGGGCATTCTCTATGAATACTTCATCTTCGAACTTGTCGTGAGCATACGGCCAGCAGGACGACACCTGTGAAGCATATTGTGGAACCATGCCCTTTGTATCATGCTTGCGGAATCGTCCTGTTGGGAATCTGAATTCGAGTTGTCTCATCCCTTCTTGTTTGGCTTGATCGGTATCCTTTACCAAATAGAACCCTACATTGAAACCATAGGGTATGAAAGCTCATTTCTTATCTTTGATCGGGGTGTCGTTGTAGCCTTGCAAGATGGTCTGATAACATATTTGTCCTATGACGATCTGGTGTGGGACATGAGCTGGTAGGATATGTGGTGCTCTGGTGGCCCCGAACACTTGATGTAGGTGGTGCACTCGTCCATATACCAATGGCATACCTTTGATATCATTTTCTTGGTTGTCGCCGATAGCCTTGGGCATTCCTTCTTAAAAAGAATAAAATAAATTCGGGCAATGAATTCATCGTAGATGAGGGGGTAAGATTTCTTATACCTATTTTCCCATAGCACGTTGAAGTAGATGTGGATCTGGAGCTCTACAATATGCCAGCTTAGATTCATGCCAGCGAAGACGTGCCTAGCGCACATGACATCGAGCAGGTATGAAGCCATGTAAAAATTTGGTGCTTCCCCTTCCTTTGGCGTCTAAGCATGTTACACACAGATTCTTAGTTGCTTGGATAATATTTCTCCCCAGTTGAAGTTGCACCCGGAGATCGCAACAGTGTATTCCAAAGGCATCCACGCTTCTGAAAACTTGGAGCAATGTTTCTTTCCATACAAACGGTAGATGAGAGCCATCAAATAGATGTATCGCTCCCTTAAGTTAACTATCCCATACCATCCAGTTCTCTGGTTGCTAATATGTTTTTCCTCTCTCCACCATGAGCCCATCACCTAGTTGGTGTCGTGGTGTTCGTAGAATTTCACCACGAAGTCTGTGTTTAGTCGCTCCTCTGGGTCTCTAAGTTTGTAATATTTATGAACTTCTATTGGGAGGAAAACTCTGACACACACACCATTGTCATCGTTGGTTAAACATTTTTGTGTGTCTGTGTGGTCTATGAGCCACTTCAGGACCTCTATGCAGGGGAAAATGGGGGGTTTTCTTTCCACCATGTGTAGATACGAGCGTTGGATGTTTGGGAATACCTGGTCGTCGAGCACCCTTACGTCTGGATCACTATGTGGGACATATTTTGGGTATTCTTCCTGGATGATCCTGTTAAAGAGATCCCCCCACTGTGGGAGACCCATTTTGGACCCGGTTCTTACCTCTGTATCGCCAAAGGTCGGAGGCTGGATGAAAACCTTCTTCGTTGTTGTCTTGACGATAGGCTATGGCCTCAGGACATATTCCAATTACCTCGTGATACCTGGAGAAGAGCCTTCGTCGATCTCTAGTTTCTTTACCTTTGGTGCTCTCGTCAAGTGTCTAGTAGTTGTCTTTCTCGACGGTATTGTTCCTGCAACTCAAGTAGAATTTCAGAAACTGTGTAAAAAACTGGATAAACACATATAAATTATAGCCAGCGAATTTTACAGACTCGGATACATACCTATGAAGTTTGTTAAAACCTGGTTATTTTGATAATCACAGGGTCGATACAGCCTTCGAGTTGCTCATCTTTCTCCTTCAGACGCTCTGGTATTTTCTTACACGCAAAATGATTTCGTTCACAATGGCTCAAGATATTTTAAACAGGAAATATCTTATCTTGTTGCATCATCCATTCAATTTGGGTTATGAGTGAATTTTCAATAAATCTGTCGTCGAATATTTGGAACTTAAATTCATTGTGGGCTGACGGCAGAGGCGTGGGTGGTGATGTGGTCTATCGATGATTTTAAATGGTTGTTTTGATTGGTGCACGAGGTAGAAACTAATGCAGGATCGGGTATTAATTAGCTCTTTAAATGCTCAAAATCCAATCGTATCTAATGTTAAAATGTCTCATCCTGTTGCTCTTTTAGTTGGTGGATCGAGGATCGGGGTTGTGCTATGAACGTTTTCATTGATATCCTCCTGCAAAATCTCTGACGCCAATCGATCTTACCGTACAATGCTGACGTGGAAAATTTGACTTGGAGGTGTGACTCGAACGTAGGGAACCAAGAATGACTCAAGATAGAACTAGACCATACGACCTTCTTACCTGGTAAAGACACGTGGCGTTGGAGAACAATGACTTTATTCGCTTGTATTAATCGGAGTTGGGACTTTCCTTAATTTATTCGTTCTAAAACAAACCTTAGCTTTTCGATGCCGAAAAAGTGTCCTAGGATTGAGGATCGGAGAAAAACCTATCAAAGTGCTTTCGGATCGACTCCCTTGAAAAATTGTCGATGCTGAAAATGCATCAAGGATCGGTGATCGGGGATAAATTTTATCATGGTCAAATTGTTTGTTGCGATCCTTCTGGGTTGTCCTCGATTCCAATAAAGTGTGTCAGGCATCGACTATTGGCGATATATTTATGAAAAAATTAACGCAAACCAAAACTTCCTTCTGTCGATGCCGATGGATATCGGCACTCAGCGACTATGGTTTTTCGAGTGGTTCATTTTTCTTCTTTGAATTCCTTCTAATGCCAAACTTGAGCGCGTTGGGTGAAGTGTTTGGTTGTCGATTCTTTATCCAGGTGTTAAGGTCTTTTTTTTTTTTAGTGATGGGGTTTCATAAGTTCAAGCAAACTTGAAAAGGTGATGAGAGTCATGAAAATAAACAAAGACAAAACATTTCCCAAAATGAAATGAAATCAGACAATGCAGAGGATCAAGTGGTACCCAAAAAGGTAAAAATTTGATAAAGGCTTTTTAGGGTGTGTTGAGTGCTCAACGGGACCTTTGAATGATATTGCTTCTCAATATGATGTTCTTCATCAAATAGATGAACACTAGAGTTTTTTTCCACATATTCACCCTTAAGGGACAAAATCCTATCTTCTTTCCTTAACCCTTCTAGAGATGACTCTCATATTCCATAGAATTTCCAACAAAGGTATCATGAAAACCATATATCCTAAAAGGGATATCTAGGATATTAGGTATACTACCTCTAGTACCCTCCTTAATCAAACGATCATAACCCACACACCGAAAAAGATAAGAGGAACTACTATGAGCATCCTTAAAACACAAAGAAGGGTTTAAGTTAGGCATACCTTGGCCCACCGTAGTTATTCCTTTCTCGAAATGTTATGTTTGGCACCTTCAAGTTGCTCCAAACACATTGAAGGAGGATGAGTGGATTCTATTGCAAGAAGTGACAAAGGCTCTAGAACCTAACTTTCTAGAGGACTTTTAAAATCACCAAAGAAGTTTGATTTTTTAACCTACGTCTTCTTCTTCTAGAAAAAACCTCCCCTGGTGTTTTTATAGTTTTCCCACAGATGTCCTATTTGGTGATACACTCCATATTTGAAGGGTGTTTCCATAAATCTAGCTTCTAAGTAAAAAACTAGGACACCCAGTCAATATTCATTTATTCTAGCATACCCTCTCTTAAGTCTAGTTCCACCAATATTCTTAAAAATCTACAATCTTATTTTCCCCAACAATTCTCCTCTAAAGCAATGAAGTTGCCTAAAGAAATCCCTATTCCTTTTAGAATTATTTTGTTCCAAGGTCCTATTGGAAGACCTAGCAACAAAACCCAAATTTATTGCAATTAGGTTGGATCCTTTTTAGGATTGAATCCCAACTTCTATCTCTTTAAACATAGGCATGAAGAACCCCATAACCAATCTTTTATAAGGAGGATTTCCACATCACTGCCATGTTTCACCACAAAACAAATCCAGCCATGAATTAGTAAATGAAATACAAGTGAATATCTAGGGACCTATCTCTAGGCCTCTTCCATCCACAAATTCAAATATTCCCCTTGAAATATTACCCATAAACCTCCCAATAAGTGCTTTATCCATCAAACCTTCAACCTTGGACATAAACACATCCAAACTAAATACAATTTTAACTATTTCTAGTTTAACACTTATACACTTATTTTTCCAGGGCCATCACTCCCTGAAACAAACCTTTCCCCTAAAATTGAGTCACCTTATAGGCTCCCTTCCTTCTTATCTAACAAGAATATCCCCCACTCCCTAGTCCATTGCAGAAATCATCTTAGCTCCTAGCCCTTGGTTCACATTCACAGATTCAACAATTGAATGAGGGTTTCCACCATGCACAAATCTAGAACCCAAATGATAAGATGAGGTAAGATGAGAAACAGCCATAGTAAATGAGTGTCTTATAAACCATTTTTCCTCATATGAGGTAAACCTAAACTAACAATAACCTCCTTTTTCCCTTCTTCCAAAAACCTTACCTAGCCCATCTCATTTGGATACCTATCTCCAACTGCATGGCTTCCACTGGCACTACATTTATCCTACCCTAATCCATGACAGATGAAAACAAGGCTTTGGTTAAAAACTTTGTAATTCTATAGATATCAATTAGCTCATGATGTGTCCTAAATATTGAATATTGGTTTCCAGAGAAATGAAGTTCCCTAAAGAACTCCCTATTCCTTTTAGAATTATTTTGTTCCAGAGTTCTATTGGAAAACCTAGAAACAAAACCCAAATTTGTTGCATTTAGGTTGGCTCCTTTCTAGGATTGAAGCCCATCTTCTATCTCTTTAAACATAGGCATGAGGAACACCATAACCAGTATTTTCTAAGGAGGGTTTCCACATCATTACCACTTTCCACCACAAATATAATCTAGCCATGAATTAGTAGATGAAAGACAAGTGAATATCCAAGGACCTATCTCTAGGCCTCTTCCATCCATAAATTAAAATATTCCCCTTGCAATATTCCCCATAAACCTCCCTATAATCTCTTTCTCCATTAAACCTTCAACCTTGTACATAACCACATCCAAACCAAATACAATTTTAACTCTTTCTAGTTCACACTTATAAACTTCTTTTTTCAGGGCAATCACTCATTGAATCCACCCTTTCCCCTAAAATCGAGTCACCTTCCAGGCTCCCTTCCTTCTTATCAACAAGAAAATACTTTGATCCCTAGTCCATTGCAGAAATCCTCTTATCTCCTAGCCCTTGGTTTGAATTCACATGTTCAACAGTTGAACGAGAGTTTCCACAATGCACAAATCAAGAACTCAAATGATAAGATGAGGTAAGATAAGAAAGAACCCTAGTAAATTCATGTTGTATAACCCCTTTTTCCTCATATGAGGTCAACACATAATATCAGGAACCTCCTTTTCCCCTTCTTCCAAAAAAATTACCTATCCCATATCACTTGGATACCTATATCCAACTGCATGGCTTCCACTGGCATTGCATTTATCCTACCATGATCTGTGACAGATGAAAACAAGGCTTTAGTTAAGAATTGTGTACCTCTCTAGATATCAACTAGCTCTTGATGTGTCATGAATATTGAAATGGGACTCATAGTGTCACCATAACTATAGTTTACCAACTTGAATTCTTCCTCCATGTCACTGAATATATGTTATCCCTAAGCTTGATCACATGAAACATGGGACTACGACAATCCTAGAACAAACAACATTATGTGTGTGTGTGTGTGTGTGTGTGTGTACACACACACACACACACAGATATGGTTTCCTTACTTAGGGGAAATCATAGGTATTCTTAAGAGTTCTCTTCTTAGAGGAAAGCCCTGAAAAGGTGTGTGTGTGTGTGTGTGTGTGTGTGTGTGTGTGTGTGTGTGTGTGTGTGTGTGTGTGTGTGAAACAAATTTGTTTATTGGGGGGATATAAAGAGAAAATGAAAATCAATTTGTTATTCAACACATAAAATCTATGGGTTTGGTAATTTAMTCCATGTCAACATTTAAGGAATCTTCTCGTAAACCTATAAAAAAATGTTCAATTTGAACATAAAATTTGAGCACCAAAGGAAATGACTCTTTGGGATTCTCAATGGTATCATTGCATKTATGATTATTWTTATTTATAAACATTTAAAGTAATACCAAGTGTTATAGAAAATAACCAAGTCCATTGAGAAAGGTGAGAACAAGTCACTTTAGATTAGTTATAAATGATAACACCTATGATATAAGAAAGATGAATTGAAGGAAAATTCCCCAAATTAAAACTTGACCAAGACTACCAACTTGAAAGGAGGAAGGTATTATTTATTTGTTGCACCAAGAGGCACTTTATATAGCCTAGTATGAGGGAGATATGCAATTCCTTATGTGCTCAACATGGAGTTAACACATGGCTTTTAAAAATATATATATATATATATATATATATATATTAATAATAATTAAAAAAATCAATGTCATCCATAAATAAAATATTTCAATGTTCTCCTTAAGTAAAATATTTTTATATCAACTTTATATATGTAATTGAAAAAAAAAATGTATTACGTCGATAGGTTCTTTCTACATCTGTGTGTGTGTGTCTGTGTGTGTGTGTGTGTGTGTGTGTGTGTGTAATTTTAAGGTCACGGCCTAGCGAGACATCAAATCCATGTATGAGAACCCCTTATTTGTGGGACAAGGGACCCCGTACATGCATTGATTTGATTGTTAAATTTTATAGAGGTATACATACCCTAACCCCCCTCTGGATTTCAACTTGTGACCTCCTAGGAGGAAACACATGTTCTTAACCATTGGTCCCNCATGCATTGATTTGATTGTTAAATTTTATGGAGGTATACATACCCTAACCCCCCTCTGGATTTCAACTTGTGACCTCCTAGGAGGAAACACATGTTCTTAACCATTGGTCCCACTCATGCCGTATATAATAATGACTAGCATAAATCCATCTTAACTCTAGATCTATTATGCATGGATAGGGATAAGTCCCCTAAAATGAAAAATAATAATAATAATAATAATTGACAAAACTTGACTTTTTTTAGATTGGAAAAAATTGAGGAAAGGTTTGCACCTAGAGGAATTTTATCCCGCATCATGCATGATAGATCTAGAGTTAATATGGATTTACACTGGTCATACGAAAGTTAGCATTCAAAGAGTCATAAATACTTGTAGAAGCAAAGTAATTTGTGAGTTGCCAAAAATTATTATAAATGTTGTAACTTTTCTCTAATAAGGTGATGGCCCATGAGAAATCACAAAAAATGTAGGATTGTGTGTAAGGAGTTTGTGGACTCATAAGAGACTACAAGGAGAATTCACTAATCAAGGTTGCAATGTAAAGTTTTGTGAGCATTGTAAGGAAAGTTTTCAAAATCATGAATATCATGCAAGTGAAGGTTGTATTGTTCATAAGATACAAAAACCTCAAGACAAAGTTGCGATGTTGCAAAAGTTCAATAATATAAATATGCAAAAAAGTGAACTAGATAGAGGTTGGATTGCAAAATCCTTCTCAATGTATAATGTCACTACAAAAGAGTAAAGTTGTGAACTTTGTTGGAATCAAGTGACAAAATCCCTACAAAGTTGATCCAATGAAATCTACAAAGCCAACTTAGGGAGATGTCGAGCAACCAAAACCACCCCATACTATTTTTGTCCTCTTCATCTGTTGAAGGCAAAAAGAAATTGGGGCCTCTCTTTTTTTTTTTTAACTTTTAAGCTTTCATGGACTTGGACTTGAACTAATAACTCAACTTAGAAACTTTTCATGAATGAGTCTTAGACACACTTCTCAAACCTCACTAAACTCTAAAAATTGTTTTTATCTCTTCCTTCGACCTTTTGAGTAAATTTTGTATTTCTATAGCCTTCACCTTCACAACTTGTGGAAAATTCCTTTGTCACATCGCACTGAAACTTCCTTATGTTGTGATATAATACACCACATCACACCAAAATTTACTTTCACCACGACACAGGTAGAATTAGAAATTTTCAGAAAACTTGACGTGTCACACCTCTCGAATTTAGTGCTCCTTGTGGTGTATCACAGTAGAAAACTCTTTCTCTTGTGATACATCACGATGCTCAAAGATTTACAAGGCCGAGAAATATAAACAACCTTCACCACTACAAACCTAATATGTTGAAATTGTCCTCTTTCATGACATATTGCACCAGAAAATGCTTTCCCTCGGAACACATCGCAAATCACCAAGGTTCGAAGCTTCATGAAAAACCTTATTTATCATGTCCTAGCAAACTTACCAAAGATGCGACATACTGCAAAATTACAAACTTTCCTTGAGCTACAACATTTACCTTTATTTCACCTCACCGGGTTTTCCATGTGCGCGACACTTGGATTTGATCGTTGATGTGACATGTTTTAAAAAAGTTTAAAAAGGTCAAAAGGGGTCATTTTAAAATTATAAAATAAACCTTGGTCCAATTTATTTTTCCTATTTATTTTCATTGCTGGTTTTTTTCTCTCCTCGAGAGCATCGAAGCCACTAAATGCATGGAAATTCAAAGTTGTTGCTAAGTGATTTACTATATGGATCATCAACGAGTCCCCAAAATCATTTACCTCCAAGTATGTACCCACTCCCAACATGGTTTAGGTATATTATTTTCAACTTCGCAATTTCAAATTATTTAAATGAAGAAGGAATCTACAGTGACCAAATTCCCTTCTTCCACTTGGCCCTAGGATTCTCCAAATAACCAAACAAATGGATTGGGCTTTCATTAGGTGCCATTGTTACCCCATCCCTACAAAGTCATTAGTGGAACACACTGCATCCAACAAATAGGAGGACATGTAGAAAGATGGGGGGATCCCAATAGTATGGTATTTATCCCTACTAATAGCATCCTTCATTGTGGCAGACAAAATGGATGACCAATTAAAAACTCGAATTTTTTTAAACAAATGGATTGAATGAGAACACCCATGCATTCACTAGCTCAATTTCTTACATGACCTCCTTATCAGTAAAACCCTCATTTTTTGACCAGTTGAACCTAGTCCTCATACCCATCAAAAGGACAAATCATCACCTTTTCACTAATATTTTATCTTGTTATTTTCCATCCAAACTCACCACATCCAAATTTTGACTAATTCTTGACCCTAACCCAAGTTAAAATCCACTTGTCGCTTTCCATAGAAATTTCACGACAATGATTTCCATATAAGGAAGATATAATCACAATAATCCCTACCTACATATTTAGTAGGGATCCATCCTTTCTACATAGCTTGCATTCCAAATATTGTCCATTGTTTTGAGAACAAATCCATAGTACATGCCTCACGTATGGGTTGTTAAAATTGATGCATTGGGGCATCCTTAATATTTAATGTGATATCACTTCTTGGGACATCTTAGACATCACTAGGGACATTTTCTACAAAAAGGAGAGGAACCCTTAGTCAACTTGCAGATTGCTAAGAGCTACACGATGCTCATACCCAAAATCAGCTCCTAATTCATTCACTAATAGTATCTATGAAGGGTGGAATAGGTGAATTATTGGATCCCTATTTATGGATCTATAAGAAAGAGAAATGGAGAAAGCCTCAAATGGTGTGGGTGATCTAACCTCCTTTTGGAATAAATTGTGATGTCATCAAGGTAGACCATGACACTTTGACCTATCAAACTTTTAAACATGATGTCCATGGCATGCTAGAATGTTGCACCTGTGTTTATTAGTACAAATGGCATTCTATGGTAGGCATATGTTCCCCACTTCATGTGAAAGGTAGTCTTCAATCAATCAGATTCGACTATTAAAATCTTATTGTAGCCACAAAACCCGTTAAATAATGAGAACATATTAGAACTAGAGATGAGTTGGAGAATTTGTTCCATTATAGGAACATGGTAATTGTCTTTGTGGAAAACTTGATTGAGATTTTGGAAATATACACAGAGTCTAATTTCCCTCAACTTCTTTCTCACAAGTACTATATTTTCCACCCATTTTGATTGGTAAACTTTTAATATGATCTTGGAATCTAAAATTTTCTTTAGTTCATTTTGTATTAATGTATCTAATGCTGGATGAACCTTATGAAGCTTCTATTGAAAAGGTTTCACGTCCTCATTGAGGGGAATGACTTGTTGTATAATCTTGATGTCATATGTCTTAAGGTCCTCATAAGTCCAATTGAAGACATATATGTACTTTGTGAACAACTGTAAGAAGGCCTACTTCTTGGTTTCAATGCACAATGTTCCCAAATTGATGAATCTAGGTTTTTATCGGGTACCTAGGTTGATTAAAGCATGAATGGTGGAAGAACTATCCATCTTTACGTTGATTTTCGATTGAAACTTCGATTGGAGATAAAATATCTTTTCCAAATTCAATACTCCTCTAGGTATTGAGTTACCTTTGAAGTTATCTAAGTGATCTATACACTTCAGTATGGTATTTTCATGTTCTTCATCATCGATGGCAACATCTTTGAAGGTGTTGACATTGGTGAGGAACACAAGGATTTGTTCATCATTGTTGAACACCCTCTAGTTTGTCATGTTATCTAGTACTAAAGGCCTGAAACATAGTTCAACAAAGAAACCATTATTCAATGGGGAAAATCTCAAAGTTCTGTTAGCTAAAGTGTCTACAACAATGTTCTTTGAGCGAGGAATAGAAGTAATATTAAATGCTTTGAAATTATCAATTAAATTCCAAACATCCTATTGGTGACCTTTTAAATGCGTGGATAGAAATTTTATGGAGTTATTTACCTATCTGAATATGATCTCCGAGACACCAAAAAATTTCAATCATTTTACCTTGAGGTTAATAGATTTATTAAATCTATGAACCAAGGAATCATATTCCACAATGTTGTTGATGCACTGAAAATATAATCAATAGGAAATTAAGTCTTATGTTTATACAAGTCTATTAAAATGCAACCTACCCCAGCTCTATCCTATGAACTGGAGTCGTCAAAAAGCAATGTCTAGATGTTAGTACCTAAATCTATGTTAGTTGAACTAGTGCTAGCTAATTCTACCACTATATGGTCATTAGTGTCAGTCCAAGTGCGGTGAAGCAGTTTAAATTGTGTCTAGTTTCAGGAGTGATTACCGAGTTGCATAAAACCCATGGTTAGTTTCCAAAAAATAATTGCACAATATTGAATGAGAAAAGTTGATAGGTTCATTCTGACCTTCCAACTATGTGATAGTATGTTTCATTTGGGCCTCGCTATCCACCTTTATTTGATTCGTTTGTTCCATGTATGGTAGCCACAAGTTAGACTAGTTATTGGGGAAATAACCATGTACCTTCTATGAACAATCTCTAGTCAACAGTAAACCATAGGCTTCAGAAATGTCAACAACAATAATGTCAATGACTTGACAGACCCTTGGGTTTGAGGGTAGTCTGATCATAACATATTTCAATTCACTCATAGACTTTACGTCGTATTTGTCCAACTGAATAATCCTAGTTGTACACTTAGAGGGAACAACATTTATTCTCTAACAAACAAAGTAAGGCATTACATTAGAGGACGTTCCTAAATCTATTTAATAGTTATGCACATTGTAATTGTAGATTTGAAAAGTCGGCAACAATGTGTTCATCTATGATTTTCAATGCATGGCTATGTTGGTTGCATTAATGATAGCCCTATGTGTTACTTTATCCTCTTGTCAGTTCTCTATTTTTAGTTTTTTTTCAATGGGATTGTGTTGACTTTCAAGTGCGGAAGTGGCCTTTTGTCATGGATTAGAAAGATATTTAAAGGTATCCATAAGTAAATCTCCCTATTGAGGTAAGGTATATGTTAGCACTATGTAAATCTATTCGGATGATAAATAGATGACGAAGGTAACTTTTTCAACCAACTTTGAGACCCGAAACTAGCCTTTCGGATCTAGAGAGGGCTCTCTCAATGGGCACGATATTTTCATAGGATATGGCTTTAAAAACAGTGGCTAGATTCAACACCTTTGATATAATGGGTTCTGGTTATATTGGCGCAAGAAAGTAAGAGATGGGATATGGAGGCAATTCAAGGAAATGACAGAGACAAATGACGCGGTGATTGGACTTGAGAGGAAAAGGCTAAGAGAGCAACAGTCTTCAGTGTAAAATCGTAATGTGTGGCGGGGAAGAAAAACAGGAAGTAACTCGGAGCACCGCTGCGGGCGAATTCAGAGTTATCTTTTAGAAGAAAACATTTTTTCTAAGTGGCGTGAACAAGGGGCGTTGCACAGCGAATCCACAGGTTCGAAAATTTGTTCAGAAATAGACAAAAAAGGATATGAATAAAGATGGCAGGAAGCACATATGCAAAGAAAGAGGTACAATACATCTGACTGCTACAATTAGAATCTTTTCACCAAGTTGCAGGACCTTTGCATTACGTTTCGGTCAAAAACTCAAATTACATACAATAGTTATCGTCTACCAATTTTGTCAACCAACCTAGCTTACATCGAAAAGATGAAATATATAAACGAGGGTGTCGCTTGGGCTACCCATATTTCTAACTACTATCCCTAAAAACTAGGAGACTAAGTGGTATGCATTAGAGACTCTTCGCATGGTGCTTTCCAAAAATAGACAATAATCACGTCTGTTTACACATGACTGTTCACAAATTTTTCATGAGGATCTTATCATCGATCAGATCTCAATATGAGGAAAAGATGTGTCAGTATTTCCCTTCGATCAAATGTCTGAGCGGACAGGTGTCTTCCAGGAACTTGTTATCTGCTATAACGGCTTTGATTTATGTTGGGCACTCATTTGCTAGGAAAAATTTGTGTGGCAAGTGGTTGACATTTGATGGTCATGGTCATTATCAAAATGGTAGAGTGCTTTAGGGAAACATGTCCTTCAAAACTACCAAGATTTGTCTTATGTTTGCAGATGCAGAGACGAACGCCAGCTAAACTTGTTTTTTTTGCACGTTGGCGAGAGCAACACGGGCTTCCTTCTCAGTTGCTTCTCATTCCCTGGAATGTTTTGTATGTCTTTCCTTTGACAGACTCGGTGCCTCGCACAGTTGTACAATGGTGTATTGTGCCTCTCTGAGCTGTATTTTTATCCATGCCACGTTCCCTTCACGACCTTGCGTTGTTGATGCTTCCATAATCTTTGTCGCTACCCGTCACCTCAACTCCATGTTTTCCTGGTAGAGTTCAGCGATAGCCAGCTTTGTCTGCTTTAATTGTTGACATGGATCTTGATCATTCCCTCTTCTGGTATCCATTTACCTTGTTTTGTTGTTGCTTTCGTGGATCGATCCTTCAGGAGGCTCCAGCCGGATGGCGCGCATGAGTCATTCTTCGGCCATCGATCTAGCACACGACTCTTATGAAACTCGGGCTTCCCAGCTTCCTTGTTCTTCCTTGGCCTGCCCCTTCTCTGAGGTATTTGTTGTTGGGGAGACGGGGCTTATGCTGTCTTTCCTCCCTGTGCAAGTCTTTCCGCTTCAGGTTCCGCGCGATTTGATCTGATCATCTCTATGGGTAAAGGAATAACTCATTTCGTGTCTTTGGGAATGCCTGTTGTAGGTGAGAAATAATCCCGGTAGTTTTGGGGCTTGGAAATGGTAATTATGTTTCTCCGCACATCTTTCCTTATTATTTGGGAGGTTTCCATGGCGCGAATAGTATGTATTCTTCGCGTGGTGTATCCAACAAATGCACAGGGAGGAAATTTTGACCAACTTGAACTGGCAAGGGAAATTGAAAATAGAGTGCGGACCTAGTTTCATGACTGAAATGGGTGTCGAGCATCTTGAAATTTATAACAAGTCGGGAAGAAAGAGGAATCATGCCGAAGAACAGTGAATTCATGGTGATGGGATGTTTTGAATCGAATTGCAGATTTTCCATGGCACATCCCTGCATGTAGAACACAGGCAATAAGGTTTTCAAGGCATGTATGATACGAACGCCACGATTTTTCATTCCCTTGACCTTCATGATGAACTGATAATAGCATTTTCACTTGCTGATGTGACTTCCATTAACTACTTGACTCGACCTAGGGCACGTAGAGACTAATTTATTAACAGGACTCGACTCTTTGGAAGAGACATACCCATACCACTTACTCATGTTTTGACTCTGACATCCATTTCCGTTTCCAAGGGCCAACTGGCCACTTGCTGATTTTGACCCCACGGTGCAACGTACCTGAATTCACATGTTTAGGTGCATGGCCATAACATGTTTGGGTGCATGGGCCATAACCCGACTAAAATCGACTCTAAATGAAAAGAAAAGTGGTGGTGCTAATAGTATACATGTCATATATGGAAATGTTAGCTTTGTTTTTCTTCGTGTCTTCAATAGCATTGTACTCCATAGCCTGCATGATTGGTTTGTTAGCAGAGGCCTTACTATCTTGGGTAGGACTAGTAGAAGATTTGGATTGAGGGATAGTAGTATTACCCCGAGTCTGAGGAGGAGGTGTGAGCTTTCTAAATGTTGGAGTTGGTTTAGTAGGAAGAATAGAATTAGACACAAATCCCTTACTTCTCAAACTATAATTCTTTGGGGTAGTTTATGTGGCCTATAAATCTCCTATTGATACCTCTCCTACTACCTCATTATCAAAATATACTACCCAATCCAAAAGGAACATCGTAACTTCTTCAATTGTTTCCCCTTCCTTCATAGATTCTTTAGTCTCAACCTCCTAGGATGACTTATCAAAGAAGTAGTGTTGATCAAGTAGTTGGCTTATAACAAGAGTCATGGAATTGATCCACTAGAAATAAGTATTCTCAAAATTATTATCTTGGTGGTCGGTGTAGAAGTTTTCCATCCTCACCTCTTCTAGATTTAAATTTAGATTCAAAGGTTCTGGAGGATTGGGTTGGTTGTTTCCTTTTCTATGGAATGGTCTAAATGGTTTGTGAGTCAACAACTTCATTGGATAGCTTCTTGACTAGATTAAGCACACTTTCTATATCACTAGGTTCCTTTTCTACATGATTGGTCAATAATAGGGGTTTCTTGCCTACAATCGTGGCTTTATTGTCCTCTCCTCTCATATTTCCTACTAAGGTCGACATTTCCTTCTCCAACTTTATGGCTTACTCAAAATTCTCTACCAAAATGGTCTTACCGGTCCTCTTTACGAACATGGCAATGGATGCATGTAAAGAGTGTGTGTAGTACTCTACCACTACTCTTTTAGTTGGTTGGGCATTAACAAGGAATTTGTTCAGAATAGTGGTGAATCATTAGTTAAAGTCTTTGATTCTCTCTTCTTGCTCCATTTTAATGGCTATTAACACTAACAAATTTGGGTCATTTTGTGACAGCTATTTCAACGCTCTTGTGACATTATGTCATGGATATTGCCACGAATNAGACTTTTGGGTTTCCAATCTTGGATAATTCCATAAACATCAGCATGAAAAATATCCCACTATCATCATTACCCACTTTCAGAGGTATGTCAAATGAAGATCCAGATTTATTTTTATTCGAGTTTGACATATTATGTAGAAGCTATAACTACTCAGACGATGCCCAAAAACTTAAGCTCTTTCCTGCTACAATGAAAGCTTCAGCCTTAAGATGGTTCATGAGCTTAGGAGAAAATACAATCCTCTCTTGGGATCAGATGAAAGACACATTTTTACGAAAATACCAAGAATATTGTAAGGATAATGCTAAAAATGACATTTTTAAAATGCAACAAACAGAAGATGAAAGCCCTAAATACTACTTAGAAAGGTTCTTATACAACTATCAGAAATCAAAACTATTCACCACAGACCCAGTTGTTGTAAGAACTGTATTCTTGAAAGGTCTTAGAGATGACTGCATAGAAGTTTTAAACTTGTTGAGTTCAGGAGATGTACACCAAAAKCCTTTTGCAGAGATTGCAGATTATTGTAGAAGATACTCAAGAGGACAAGCTAAAACAAGCAAAGGACCAACAGATTCTTTTAGCAAAAATACAAAACAAAGCTCAGGGACTGTCMCCAGAACTRAGTTAGGAAACTTATTGGAGAACTYTAAAACAGACATCTTGAGCACAATCAGTAACCAATTAGATACTCTAAAACTGAAAAAGAAACAAGAAGAAGAGGTTACTTTAGCAATATTTTGTCATAGATGTTGAAAGAAGCACAGTGAGAAGGAATGCCCATTAAATGTCATAGAAATATGTGGCTTGTGTACACTAGAACACCCCACATCTGAGTGTCTGACTTTGCTTGAGCTACAAGCCATGTATAAGGGAGGAGAAGTCTCACAAGAAAAACCATACCCTTCCAGAAGACCTTGGAGAGCCCAAAACCCCAATACATTTTATGACCCTAATGCACATTATCAACAGCAACAATGGGGTCCTTCCCCAATGACCTATCCACAATGGACACCTCAGCAAACTCAAACTCAACCTTGGCAACAAGGTTGGAGGGGACCTGTGTATGGAAATCCCTCTTACCCTACATATCCACAGTATCCTGTAAACATTTCCCAATTACTAACTGGATTCAACCCACCACAGATGCAAGCTTTACTCCCACCTCCTATACAGCATCAATTTACAACCCCCTTGAACCCTAACCAGTAGCAGCAAGCACCTATAAATGCTAATCAATAGCCACAAAACCAAGCTGCCTAAAACCCTCTGAAACCAACAGCAATCCCTGCCCAACCAATCCCTAACCCCAATAATCGAACCACCCACCCGATGCAAAACACATAAGTTCAAACCTTTCCCACCTATGAAATTCAACTACGACCGAGGAAAGCTGTAAACCAATCAAATCCTGCAGTAATAATTCAGGAAGAAAATGATAATCATTCTTAGGAAGAAAATACTCAAACCACCCCTGCAGAAGAAGATACTTCCCCTCCTATTCCAATCACTTCTCAGTCTATACGAGTACCTCAACAAGTTAATCTTCCACCCTACCCCGAAANATTGCAAAAACTCCTTCAAGCCAATCTCATATACCCCATTTCAAATAGTCAATGGGTGTCTCCACTTGTCATAGTTCCCAAGAAAAATGGTAAGTGGAGAATATGTGTAGACTTCCAAGAGTTGAACAAAGCCACCCATAGGGATTATTTTCCCTTCCCATTTATTGATCAGGTTTTGGATACCTTGTCCGGAAAGAAGTATTTTTCATTCCTGGATGGGTTTAGTGGTTATAACCAAATACAAATAGCATCCGAAGACCAAGAGAAGACCACTTTCACCTTCCCATGGGGAACCTATGCTTATAGGGTGCTTCCTTTTGGACTTTGCAATGCCCTAACCACTTTTCAAAGGGTTGTCCTAGCCATTTTCTCTGACTTGACCAATGATTGCGTGGAAGTCTATATGGATGACTTTACAGTCCATGGAAAATACTTCCAAAAAGCTTTGACCAGTCTAGAAAAAGTCTTGATTAGGTGTAAAGAATCTAATCTTTCCTTAAGTAATGAAAAGTCAAAAATGATGCTCAGTGAAGGTATTGTTTTGGGACATCACATCTCTAGTTCTGGAATGAGAGTTGATCCGGCAAAGATTTATATTATCACACAAATCAGAGTACCTTCCTCACAAAAGGAATTTCCTGGCTTTTTAGGGCATGTTGGCTACTATAGAAGATTCATTCTGAATTTTACAAGCCTAACTACCCCTTTATTCAAGTTATTATCTAAAGAAGCTAAATTTAAGTGGGATGATGAATGCCAAATATCTTTTGAGATTCTAAAACAGAAATTGTCAACTACCCCTATATTAAGAGGACCAAATTGGTCCCTTCCTTTTCATATCTGTATCG
>JZKD02S1986137.1:24971-45780 GCA_000966675.3 Picea glauca
TTTACCTTGATCAATGCATGAATTAACTCGGATTCTAGAGGTGGACCTTCTACGCATCAAATTGTCTCTTTAGTCTGATATTCTTCCTCACCCAGTGGTGTTGTACTTGTTCTTATTGAGCTGCATCATTTCCTATTTTATCTCCTTTGCACATAACTATGTTTATGTTCCATCCTTCATCACTGGCTTCGGCTGAAATCCATTGAACATTCTGGTTGTTCTAATTCCTCTTTTCCTGGATCTTCCCTAGTAGTGTAGGACATTCTTTTGTGTCATGATCCAATGCTTGAAAATACATACAATTTGTTAGTGGAAGTGGAAATTCCCTTGAATAATGTCCTAATTATTGATATTTATGACATACCACTAGTCCTCTACCTCTTCCAAATCCTCCTCTCACTCGTCCTCCACCTATGTAGAAAGATCGATCTCCTCTCGACGTGTTGTATGAAGGTGTCTGATTGTACTACATGGTATTGTACTAAGGTTGTGTTGTGTTGTACTATGGTTGCGCGGTGTTGTATGGTTGTTGCACAATATTATACTATTGCTACACAATGTTGTATGGGGTTGGAACTTGGTTAAATTGTGGTTCAACTTTCCCAGTCATCATTTCTGCCTGCACCCTATATCCATCTAATGTCCTCTCTTGAATCAAATCTATATCTCTACAATTGTTGTCATTGTGGCCCACTGACTTGAAAAAGTTGCAATATGAACTCTTTGGGACTGTTTGGTATTTCTGCATCATTGGGAAGTGATATGGGTCATGGCCCGGTTTCTTACAGATTTTGCACCATAGTCCTCCTATTGATAACGTATTTGGCATTCCTGCTACCATATATTGCACGAATGTTGGACATCCATTCTTGTGGTGCCCTTCCATCCTACATGTGGTACACTAAATGACTTCTCATTTTTCCATTATTTTGTTCTGGTTTAGCTAGAACGTTAATTTCTTCAAATCCTTGTTCATCTCTTCGATGGCTGGATCTGCATGTTGAAATTGGTTTTCTTCCAATTGTAGGGTTTCTTGTAGAACCTCTTCCTATGTATGAAACTTCCATTGTCGCAATGAGTATTTTAAGTGTGGTAGAAATGAATTGACGAACAAGTTCCTGTGTTGCATGTCGGTCATGAGATATTTCAAATTTCCTTTCAGATGCTTGAATCTCTGGTCAATCTCCCATACATATTCTCCTAGTTTCTATTTAATTTCTACCATCTCTTTCATGTACCGATCCTATGAACTTATCTTCCATAACTCATTTATTAGTAATTTCTTGATTTCCACAATCGTTTTGTTTGTCCCTGGTGCATTTTTTATAGCTAAACTCATATACCAATCTAGTGCGTGATCCCTTAGTGTAATCACTAGCTATGAAAGTTTAGTATCTTCGTCTATGATATGTTTTTCTTCCCAGATCTTTTCACAGATGAACGAGTGTTTTTTCGGGTCCTCCGAAGCTTCTCCTTTGAATTTTGGTAACCTGATGGTGGGATCGTGTCCTGCCATCCTGAACGTTGAACTACTACCTTTGCATGGTGCACATACTTGACTAGTGCTTCCTGAACTGGCTCCTCTAGTTGTTATTCCCTGTGTAGATGTACTTCCTTCTATATTTATTCTCCCTAAATGTAGTTTTCTAAATGGTGGTGTTCTCTTTGGTGTATTAGTCGCACATGGGTTTATGGGTTCCACATTGACATTAATATGGATAGGATTGTTGCCTTCTCTTCCCATTCTTGGACCTCTTTTTTTCCTCTCATATGTTTCACACTGGATTTCCTCAATATGCTCCATAGCCCAGAGATCCTCTACCTCTTCTTCATCACTCACCAAGCCTTCCCTCATGACTACAACTCTCTTCTTTGTATTTACCTTATATTGGTACAGTACTCCACTACACGTCTTTCCAGCTGTCACCATGATCCTCTTGATCTGGTCATGGTACATCATGATTGGGTTCAAGGGTTCCTCCTTATTTCCCTTGTCCATTCCTCCTTCCATTTCTCCTCTTTCTGTCAGTGATTCCTCCCTTCCCCCATGCACGCAGGGAAGTTTAGTTCTTTGAATCCATCATCATTACCCCTTTGTTGTATAGGAGTATCTTAATAGAAGTATACATCAATCTAATATACCTTCCTCGAGGCCCACATAGAAATTCTTGTTGTGTTGTGTTGTACGACTTTGTTGTATCTACGACAAACTATGCTATAAAGCATGCTACAATAATGTCGAGCCAAAAATATATTGCACAGGTGAATTTTTTGTTCACTTACTGTAACTACTCAATTTGTATTGAAGTCCACTCTAACTGTCGAATCTAGTTCGTTGTGTGGTTATCCTTCAATCTTAGTATCCACTCCTACAATAAGTGTGGAAAATCACAGAAAACGACTTCATGAAAATTAGTAAACATGTATTTCTCGAGATATTTGCGTGGTGTTACTCTGGGGTTTCTATTATCTTTCTGTACAAAATCTATCTCTTTTGTCTTCAACCAGCGTCTGATCTCTACTTTTGTGGGATTCCATGGTCTCAACATCCCCTTCTAGTAGCTCATTCTTTTCTCCTTCTCCTCGTTTGCTTCAATATTCTCTTGACCTGCCTTCCGCAGATCCTACGTATCTTTTAATAGATCTTCAATAGATCCCATCTACTCAATCCTCTACTGTTCCAACCAATGGAAACAAAACCATTGGTTGGTTACTATTTATCTATTTTTCTGAGTTTGTATCTTTATCTTGAGTAACCTAGGGTTCATTTCTACTGGGGTTCCAACAAAACCTATAAAACTATCGGCCCTCCTGGTAAACCAGAAGGCAACGCAGTGCACAGGGTGCACTACGCAGTCTCACTCGAGATAGTCTTAATGGGTGGTTGCAATACTCATGTGTTTGCAACCCAGGATTGAGTGGAGATATGAGAAATGTGCATTGAGAGTCCTATTTTAACTTATTAATGCAATAAACTGTCATTCACGATTATGCATGGAATATAGTCAACTCATTCATTTAACATATCAACAACTACTAAAGATAGTAAAGAAACACATGCATTCAATCACATAACATATGTTTATCATGGTTCACCCCCTCCAGGGCTACGTCCACAAAGATATGGCTCTCAAACTCTTTTATTATAGCAGTTCCATAACTACGACGTCACGCGCTTTACAAATCTTCTAAGTTGAGTTGAGATCTATTATGAGGTGGACTATATCGCACCAAGCTCCTCAGCGTGCGATCTAAACCTCAAGATCCACCCTCCTTACTCCTCTCCATCTCAACAACTTACAAAATTAGGTCGTATAGAAAAATATTACAGCTAGCTATCAAAACAGGACTCCTCCTCTAGACTCTCTACATCTCGTCTGACTCTCGTCTCTATTTTATTGCTAGAACCCCCTATATGAGACCTAGGAATTTATATTTATACATTTATGGCTCACTATACTTTCCAATGTATTGAAAAAAACCTAACCCTAACGTCATTAGGTCTTCCATGCATGCGTGTGTGCTTCTCTTCTTTCCAACTGTTGCTTTCCTCGTGAATGCCTTATTTCCCAAAATATCCTTTCTTTCCACTTAGGCCTACTTCCAACACACAAATATAGAAATTAGGTTCTTGGGAAATGTGGAAATGAATAAAATTATGGGTGAAACCATTGTCAACGAGGATGATGACCTTTTGATGCTTAATGTAGCCAATTAAATTGATGGTTTGGGGAGTAGATAATCTAGTGAGAGAATTCATGGAAATTACTGGTTCAAATTTTGGGGGGTCTAAGGGTGGATTAAGGTCAGGGGGTTCAGGTGAATCGACCACAGAGGGAGCAACAACCTCTTCTTTAGAAACATTCTCAAATATGGTCACAAAAAGTTTTTGTTCCTTACACTTGTGCCCAGGAAAATATTTTTTATCGCAATTATAACAAAGGCCCTTGAGTTGTGTTGACAGGCGTAAATGACACACTGTCAACTGGAAGGTTAGATATGGACCAAGGTTGTCTAATTAATCCAAGTCGTTTGGTATGATCTGACCCGACGGGTTTAATGGCTCTGTTAGCCAACTAAAGTCCTAAAAACAGTAAAAGAAATAAACTAATCTAAAGCTATGATTCTAACAAATGATATATCACTTACTAATGTTTATTAAAAAGAAACGTGAATATACAAATGATTATGAACAAGTTTACAAGGTTTAAAATAAAATCTTGTGAAAGTGATTGTTTAATTAAGTTTATGAACAATACTCTTTCGATGTTTTAAATACATTAAAGAAATAAATACTAAATTAATACGATTGAAACAATTACACAAAAACAGTCAAAGCTAATTAATGCAATCATCATCTCATTCATATATAAACAAATCTGAATAAAAGAAAGAAATGCACCTACTAACCTCTCACTGATCAACAATACTAATCTAAATTCATCTCTATGTATTTGTATGAGCTCCTCTTAACCTGTGTCAAGTGTAAACATATGACAAAAGAAATCATAATACTTTCTAAAGAAATTAAAGGAAGTGTTTCATATTCTGGAGTGAGTTTATAACGACAGAAAGACAAATAATTATATATCTTGTGACCTTGAAATGTCCAATAACTGAAAATGAAAGAAATTCCAATTCTCAAGAATGGTGTTACCAGATATCTAGCATCATATGTAAACTCAAAATAATTGAATAGATGATCAGTCACAGATATAAACTAAACCAAAAGATAATGAACCATATAAATGAAAACATAACATGAAAAATTATATGCAGAAGAGTCTAAAGCTAGTTCAATACAAATAAAGTTTCATATTCATGAATTATATGAGAAACAATATTAACATTGCACAATCTACAAAAGAACAAAAGACAAAGAGTAAATTGTTTTCTCATATAGTTTCAATGAAATATGTTAATCATATGGTCCAGGAAGAACTTTTGGGATAATAAACTCTTAAAGATTGAAAAAAATAATATATAAATGATAGCAATTAACCATGTATTGATAAAATAGAATAAAGATAATTTAAATCAATGCATAATCAATTATTCAAAGAATATGAAGATATTATAATGAAAATAAAACTATTTTACTCACAAGACAAAAGTCATTAAGCAACCTGGAATTCCATATTCTTATTTGAAAACACTTTTCCATTCTCCCAAAGATTTCAACCATCTGTTACTCCATTTGAAAAGAAAAAAAAGTTTACAAAAGAAATAATATACAAAAGATAAAGGATAAAAATCCTCCTCTCAATTTCTTGGATCCCCATGGCTCTAAACTTCCTCGTATATTTATACAATGAATGAATAGTCTGGGCGTCCTAATCATTTCTACCACCTGAAATTTGCCTCATAAAGAAACACAAATATCTCTCAAATTGTGCATTTGTTTGGGAAAATTCTCTCGAATAAGATAAATGGGTCCATTTTGGAGATGGGTTTTCAACCGTTTCTTCCGATTCCTAATGGTTTGGCTGCAATCAGTCCTGCCAAATAATCTTTCTATTCTTGACACATTTCCAAATTTTATCTATTGTTACTCATAAATTTAGTTGCAGCAATCCAATATTATTTTTGGATCAATCATCTTGAACGTATTTAGATGACAAAATCAAGCCATGATCAGATCTGCACCAAATAACTAATAATATAAACATGTGAAACAAAAAGAAACCTAAATTAATAACCTACAAATTGTGAATAAAACAAAATCTAGAACAATAAAATTAAAATGAATTTAAACTAAAAGTTAACTAAAAGTTGTAAACAAATGTTGGTTATATTTTCCTTTCAAGTATGATCTTAGAATTCTAGAAGCTTCAAGTTGATGGAAAGGAGAAAAATATTAATTTTGGGTTTTCACAAAATCAAACAAATGATAGATAATTCTTTTTATTATTATTATTTTTATTTTGAAATGAGATGCAAAATGAAAAAAAAATTAATTAACTAATCCCACCAAATGATTTTGTGAAAATGAGAAACCAACCAAGATATTGTTTGATGAAGTATTGAACCCATTATTCAAAATATTCAAACTTTCTAATGAGCAAAAGAATGAACACATAATCATAATTTAAACGAAAGTAAATAGTTGATAAAAATTAACATATTTGTTTAAATTGAGATTTATGTGCTCGTTTCTAAATTTTGACATATACTCTCATAATGAATGTCTCATACTATAATGAATGTATTAAGTTTGTCTCAAAGCAAACCAAGGTATGGAACTATTTGAAAAGGTTGATTCTGTAGCTCATTATAATTATCAAGATTCTAATGGGGGCCCTTTAAATTTTGTTAAAATTTAGGGGGATTTGTTTGGGCCCAACAAGTTGGCATTAAACCATTTCTTCCTAGGTCAATTTATGGATATTTAGTGTAGTGTAAGGAGGGGTGAGAGTGACTGGTTTAGAGAGAGGACTAAATGAGGGTTTTCTAGTTTGATAAGAGACAACATGTTGTGCTTCATTATCTCTTTTAGTAGCTTCCACCCAACTCTCAGGGTGATCCATTAGCATGTGGGCACAAATACCATCCTTGAGGTCACTTATAAACGATTCTCGGAAAAAACATCACACATTCCTTCCTTGTAGAAGGCCAAACACTCAAAAGATGCTATAAAGTCTTCCATTGTGCCAGATTGTTTCAACTTTGTTAAACGACCTAAATGGTGGGTATCAATGTCAAAGCGTTCATAAAGATCTGCAACAAAGTGTGTCCAAGACACATACCCTTGGAAGACATTTTTTATCCATTGCCACCATTTCCAATGTTCTTGATCTAGATGGAGAACACCATATTAGAGTTTAGCCAACTCATCCATAATATCATACAAAGAGAAATAGTGTTCCATTTGAGTTACCCAGCTGGTGGGATCCGAGACATCAATTTTTTTCACATCCACTCGAGGAAGGAGTATGTCACACTGAAAGTGATGGGACTAAAAAGTATGGGAATTGGAGGAAGTCTCATCTTTGAGGTGAAAAAGTCATTCATATGAGGTAAGGTCTCTAGTAATATTCATCTTGGCATAGGTTTGGGAAATGAAGGATTCAAGATGGGTTGAGAGGCCCTATTTTAGGGTTTCCATTTTTTCATCTATGGTGGAATGCATTTTTTATTGACGGTGGTAATATTGGCACTGAGTTTCCGCACTTCCTTCTAGTCCTCTTCTAAATTAGATGAAAAGGTATTGAGGTGGGCTTCGATGTCTTGGCTACGAGGGTGGGTCATGATGAAGGGGGGAATCAGAAAGGGGTGGGTGGGACCAGAAAAAAAGGGGTTATGGGTGAAGGGTATCATGTTGATCATGGTGAAGAGGGGAATCCAATGTGGTAAGTCCCAAATAAGGGGGTTGGAAATGGGTTCAGAACACAGAGAAAAAAAAAGTTGAAAAACGATAGGTATTACTGCAATCATAACAAAAATTGGAGTCCAATGGGATAGGTCTCAAATAAGGGTGTGGGTAGGCCCCATAATTTTTTTTTACTCCCATAGAGTTATAATTTGAATTGAATAATACCACAGTGGAGAAATTCCCAAATTCTTAACAGGAAGAAATATTTAGTAATTTCACAACCCGAATGAAGATGGCAAGGTTGCACGATAATAGATCTTGTATGTTCCTATTCTATTTTGTTTCCATCCCAAGGGTTAGGGTTTTCAGGGTGCCTACATAAAAAAAAATTCCCTGTGTTATAAATCTTTGATATACATGTGGGGTCGAACATTAGTACTCAACCCAATATCTCAAGGAACCAACTAAGGAGGCTAGACTGTACCCTTAGCCGTACTACCCAATTACCCAAGTAATAGAGAGTATCTTCTTGAGTTCTACTCTCAGTGGCACTATATAATTCACATGGTCGATCACTTTATCTATGGAGGGATTCAATATATCTAGGGCAATCTGTATATAAGTGTTGTCTGATTCACTACCACTCAAAGGGGTACCAACAAGCGTTACAAGGGTGGCCAACAATGTGCTCTTAAGTACCACTTGTAGTTCTTGCATGTATGATTCCCCGACCATGGAATTATGTGCTAAACGATATTTCACTGTAGATTTAAGATGTTGAAATATGTTTCTACCCTGGAAAAAATTTACCCACAGTTTCTACCAAGGAAAGTGCTCTGATACCACTTGTTAGGTACTAGATCTATTATAATAACAGAAAACCAAAATACTACAGAGAATAACAATGAAACAACACAATAGATGAAACCACAACATAAAAATAATATCTCTATTGATAGGAAACAATCTTCACTTGCCTCTTCAAAGGGGAAACCTATAGTAGAGCAACACTCTATTACAATAATTCTCAAGAAAAAACTTCTCATGCCCTCGACTCCTATTTATACTAAATCTATCTACCAGAAGAACAATATAGAGGATGATTTTCTATAAGCAGGGGATTTTATTAGGTCTTCTTACATTTGAATTATTCTTCCTTATTACTATGACTTATTAATATTGGCCTTTATTACATGTGTAACATACCTGGCCCCTCAAGGCCTTCTAGGAGATAGGGTGTCTAATTTTTCTCACTTTATATAATCTATCTTACTTCCTTCCATTCACATATCCAATGTTCTTTTCTTATTCAAGGAATATTTAATGACAATATTTTTTTTTTGCCGACTCATGGACTTGCGACTACATACCTTTGTAATTTTCCCTTCACAAGTCCGCTAGAAAAATCTCAAAAATTACCCATTTTTCCATTTACGTGGATTCACAAACTCGTAGAGATAAAATTCTATGACCCTTATTGAATAAGTCCATGGAGTCTCAATACTTAACCATTTTTCCATATTTTCAGACTCGCGGAGGTGAAATTCCATGACCCTACTTTCATGAGTCTGTGGATTCCCATTACTTAGCAATTTTTCCATCTTCACGGACTTATGGACTTGCGGAGGTAAAATTCCACGACCCTACTTTCATGAGACCATGGAGTATCAACACCTAGCCATTTTTCTATCAGTCCTTCTCACTTTGGATGTCCTAGAAAGATTATAACTATTGGGTTAAGAATTTACTCTACCCTAGGGATATCTGACCAAGATTAGACAGTCTGGCCAGATTTATTCACTAATCTAACCTAGATCCTTTGGCTAAGATTAAACTATTTAGCCAAACTCATTCACTAATCCTATCAACATCAATTTAAAAAGAACTTGGCCATGCTTGAAAGGTATGGACCAAGTTACTATTATTGCATGGGGATTTTATTGAAATTCTTTTATGCCCTCTTTTTTTCTTTTCTTTTTCAAATTATTTGCAGAATGAAAAATAATTTGTCAACAAAAAACACTAGAGACAGATAATATCCTAGTCACCAGTTGATCCTATAACTTATAGGGTGATAACAATGGCTCCACCTGGGGATGGTACTTTCCATGTGAAGTGCCAAGAATATTGGTCCTGGGCATTCTGAGAATTTTTGCCTAGTAGCCTTCATTGATTTTATTCTCAAAAATTGGAAAAACTGTGGTCAGTGGCTTAGGGCCTTCTCTTCGGGATTCAACCAACTGACTAATGTTCTTCGCTCAAAAAATGCAGGCAAAAAATAAAAATAAAAAATGGTATGTACAATGGATAGTGAAAACTCGAGTATCTACTGGGGCAGCACATAATGCTTAAGCATTCTGCCATTTATAGGTCCTCTTGACAGATCTGTCCCATCAGCATTGTTTAACAAGAAAGTATTGTTTCCCCTGAATGCTTGGATCATGTATGGTCCTCTCCACAGACTATCAAATTTTCCATGCTTTCCCTTGTCTTCATTTCTGGCGTCCCATCTCAGCACCAAATCTCCTAGCTCAAAATCATCTTCCTTAGTTCTTTTGTCAAATATATTCTTGATGTTTTCTTGTATTACCTGAGTCTTGTTGAAAACTTCTTCCCTAGACTGCTGCAAATGGATCATCTGGTTGATCCTTCTCCGTGATTCATTTGTCTCGGCTTGTACCTCTTGAAGCAACTTCATGACAAGGACTCCTAAGGAAGTGGAGAAAACTGCTTCTATGCCATAGACCAGTTGGTATGGTGACATATCGATTGACCTTTTGGTGGTTAGTCTGTCAGCCCACAATGCGAACACCAACTTGTTATGCCACGATTTCTTGTTTTCCTGCAACATTTTCTTGATGATGTTTACCAAGGTTTTGTTTGAAGATTCTTCCAGCCCATTCCCCTGAGGGTAGTAAGTTGTGGAATGTCCCAAACCAATGTGATATTGTTTTCATAAATCTATGAGTTTCTTCGACCGAAAAGAAGCTGCATTATTAGTTATAATCTTTCTAGGACATCCAAAGCAAGACAAGATATTATTTTCAAGGAATTTGATAATAACAGAGTCAGTGGCTTGCTTCCTTGGTACCGCTTTGATCCATTTGGTAAAATAATTGGTGGAAGTGAGAATCAACCTATGCTAGCCTAAAGAAGGGGGGTGTATTTCTCCAATGAAGTCCAATCCCCATTGCTGGAAAGGGGATTCAACTGAGATCGGTTTCAGAGGTAGAGGGAGGAGTTTCCTTTTTCCTTCAAACAGTTGACATTAATGACATGTAGTCACTTTATGATGTACATCAGCGAATAAGGTGGGCCAATAGAATCCAGCTCTAAGTATTTTGTTGGTTGTGACCTTCCAGTTCAGATGGCCACCACATTTTCCTACATGAAATTCTTGTAACACGTTGTCAGCTTCATATTTCAATAAAAAATTTAACAGAATACCTCCAGGATCTTTCCAATACAAATTGCCTTCTAGAATACAGAATTTTAAGGCTTTCAACTTTAAAAATCTAGCTTTAGTCTTAGTCAAACCAAGGGGAGCTTGTAAATTTCGCAAAACAAATATAAGGTCTGCGCACCATGGAGAGTTTAGAAATACCTCTCTCACACTTGGAGTCGCCATCTTTCCCAGTTCATCTACTGCAGCTAAAAAATTAATGTCAAGAGCATGGAAATTAGATTTAGCCATTAATTTTGCTAGGCCTTGACCTTTAATTAGTTTTGTAGGCTTAATCTCTATGTCGTATTCTAAAATGAAAGCAATCCATTTTCCTCTTCTTCCATCCAGATTGTCCTGGGTCAAAATGTCTTTTACTACCGCATTCGGAACATATGCAATGGTATGGGAATGGAGAATGTAGACCCTAAAATATTTTATAGCTTTTACCAAGGCAAAAGCTTGTTTTTCCATTATCTTGTAATTCAGAGCAACGTCTCTTAACACTTTACTAAAGAAAGATATGGGTTGTTCATACCCTTCATTGTTCTTTTGTAGTAATACCGCTGCTATAGTATGTTCAGAAGCGAAAGAAAGAAGATAGAAATCCTTAGTAAAATCAGGACTGATAAAGACAGGGGCCTCTGTGAGTGCTCGTTTGACTTGTTCGAAAGACTGTCTGGAATCAATGTCCCATTTTATTTTTACATCCTTTTTTAACATATTTGTAATGTTTCTGAGGAGCTTGGCCAGATTGGGAATGAATCTTCGTAGAAAGTTTATTCTTTCGATAAAAGAATGTAATTATTCGATGTTTCTTGGGTGTTCTAATTTTTGTATGGCTTCGATTCTGCTGGGGTCTATTTTGATTCCGTCCTTGGAGATGATGTGTACTAGAAGTTTGCCTTCCTCTAGTCTGAAAAGACTTTTCTTAGGATTTAAAGAAATCCCAAACCTTCTACATTTCTCGAAGACTCGTCTAAGGTGTCGCAGGTGTTCATCATCAGATCGGGAAAACACAGTTACATCATCCAAATAGACGACAATAAACTTACCCGATTCTTCCACAAAGGCGATATCCATCGCTCTCTGGAAAGTGGCTCCAGTGTTCATCAAACCAAAAGGCATTTTCACATACATTAAAGTGCCCCATGGTGTGGTGAAAGTGGTCTTTTCTTGGTCATCCGGGTGAACTAGGACCTAATTATAACCCGAGAACTCGTCCAGCAAAGAGATTCAACTGGATCCCACCACCCTTTGAAGGATGTGGTCCATTTTTGGCAAAGGGTAATTGTCCTTCAGGGAGACCTTATTCAGATTTTGGAAATCTATGCAAAGTCCGATTTCCCCCAATTTCTTATGTGTAGGGACCAAATTAGAGACCCATTTGGAAAAATTCAACGGGACTATGATTTTGGCATCGTACATTTTTTTGATTTCCTTTTCTACCAGAGGGAGTAACTTGGGATTTATCCTCCTAAGTTTCTTTCTGAATGGTTTTTGGTCTTCTTTTATTGGAATCCTGTGTTGTATGATGTTGGTATCATAAGCTTTCAAATCTTCACAACCCCAGGCAAAGACATCTGAATATTCTTTAAACAACTCAATGTATTTGAGTTTTTACTCAGGGGGTAATGATTTAGACAATTTAACTATCCCAGGTTTCTCTTTGGTCCCTATATTACAGTCTTTTACCTCTTGTCCATTGGCTTCAATTTTTGATTTTTTGGCTACGTCGTTAAAATCAAACAAGTCCTCTAAAGGAACTAGACCCCTTGGCAAAACATTACTTTTCAAATGTAAAATATCAGCCTCCATCTCATCATTACCTAATTCTTCCGAATCTACGCTATTTACACTATCAATTTCAAAATTAGATCTATTTACATTTTCATCTTCGTTCTCTAAATCTATATTTGTACATTCAAAATCATTTTTACACTGCAGAAAGTCTTCGATTTGATCATCATTACCAAACACTTGGCAGTACCTGATATTGTCAGGAATGGTTGGTCTGCATTTCACCTCTACTGTGTATGGGTGAGTCGAGTGGAAAGGAATCTTACACGTGGCCGCTGACGTAGCCAATCCGTCCACCAAAATGTTTTGTCCCCTCGGCATTACCTACAAGTCAACTTCAGTGAAAAATCTAAGGGCATCAAGAAAAACATTCCTATAATCTCTAAGACGTGGGTGTTTCGCAGCATACTCACCTTTGATTTCCTTTATTATCAACTCAGAATCACCTCTTACCATAATCTGTTTAGCACCAACTCTTTTCAAAAGCTTCAGACCGAGCATCAAGGCTTCATACTCGGCAATATTGTTAATGCATTGGAAATTTAATTTGTAAGAATGGTTTTTTGAATACCTATTTCTGTGATTATGCAGCCAAAATCCTACTTCAACTCCTTCTTTTCTTACTGCTCCATCAAAATCCATGCTCCAGAAATCTGCCGACACTTCTTTAGTTATCACGTTTTTCATCCTTGCTACCTCAATGATTTCTTGGCCTTCATCTGGACCAGATGTATCTTCTGCTAGCTGAGGGTTTTGCTCTCCCGCGTCACCATCATTATACAGGATAAAAGAATCCAAGTCAGAATGCGCGGAGTGAAGAGGATAGTTGTGTGGTTTTTCTTGGCTACTGACCATGTATTTCATCAATGTTTCTCTGTATAGCCTTCTTTGTTGCCCGAAAACTGGGATAGTGGCATAAGACATATCCAGTTGTAGGGTACCTCTCAACTTGGCCCTCCAAGACCGGGATATAAACATTCCATACTTCGAGGGAATGTCTGCAACCACCACATCCATGACCATGCTCTTCGCCAAAATCTGAACCAAGGTGATACATAGATCCTTGATCAGACCAATACATCTAACTTTACTGGAGTCGAATGAGTGTAGATATTTATAAGGTCTGGTGACCTCCAGTCCCAGTTTCTCCATCACTGCTTTAGACATTAGATTGTGGGAAGCACTTGAATCCATCATAGCGTTATGCAAGATCAGGTCATGTATGTTTAGACTGATGTAAAAAGGAGAGACATCACCATTATCGTCTCGGCCATCTACTTCAGGTCCGAACAAAAGTTTAGGTTGATCATTTATAAGGTTCACAGTATCAGAATGGTTTGTTGATCCAATGGTTAAGGATTTTGTACCTATGTCGGGTTCGATGGTCAGTTCTTTAATCACTTGTGAACGATAAGCGTCTTTGTTCATCAACTCGGAAAGTGGAATGGGAATTTTTAATTTTACTAATTCCCCCTCAAGGCTGAAAGGTGTAGGAGCTCTGCCTTGGCTCATCAATTCTGGTTTGTCCACCACACTCTTCTGGCCAGAAGTACTTGGTGGATTAACAGGTGAAACCTCGGGCTGTGACGATCTTTTCAGAATAGTAAGGTTTTTCTTCGCAGGAACTTCAGCAGTACTCTTCTCATGAATCTTCTCGGCAGATGGCTCAAAGGCCTTCTTGGTTTCGACCACCTTCTTTGTTTCAATCGTCTTTTTTGGGGAACTCCCTTCTGTCTTTTTACTCCGCAGATTATACTGCCAGTGTACCTCCAAAACGACATTTTTGAATGCCTGTTATTCTGCATCTTCAGCTTCTTCACTTACTTTTGTTTGATTGAGAAGAAAAATTTCTTGCTCTTCTTGGGTAAGGAAAATAGCTTCATTATCGTGAATGCCCATGAGATTTATGTGAGTATCCTCCAATTCCTTGATCACTTCCTCCCCCTCATTAGAATAATTTTCTTGTAGGGGAGGTCTAATCTGTTGATCCGGACCTCTCTACTCTCTTTGATCCCTAGGATCCCTCTGTCTAATTTGAGGAGGGTTTCTCCTGAAGTTAGGATTCCGAACCTGAGGAGCTGGTGGGTTTTCTCTTGGAGGATTTCTGTCTAACACAGTAAGTCTTTCCATCATTCTTTCCATTGCTCTGGCCAAGGAATCCAATTTGGAATATGAGGTTGATGTGGAAGGTTCCTCTTTAATTATGACTCTCCTCTCTGACCTCTGACGTGCCCTTTTTGCCAACAAATTGGCTTCCACACTTATTGCGCTTTTCTGCATGTCTTCCAGGGTGGTATAATTTCTTTCCCTTAGTTGGTATGACATATCAGCGTCAAAACCATCAGGGAATTTTATCAATGCCAAACCCTTTGGAGGTTTGATTTCAGCTGGGATTGCATTGTACAGGTTATTGAAACGAGTGCAGTAATCTTGTACTGTCTCACCTTGATTTCTTCTAATATTTTCATATTATGATAATATTTGGAGAGGGTTTTTCTTTACCTCCCATCTTTCTAGAAAAATCCTTTGGAATGTGGTAAGGTCAAAGACGGAGGCAACACATAAACCTTTATACCATTTTTTAATGTCACCTGTCAAACTTTGGGCAAATAATCTCATTTGAACGTCACCCTCATATACTTCATGCAGATCAAAATAATCATTCATTTTATCAACGTGTTGTTGGGCGTTTAAAGGTCTGGTTGCATCAAACTGTGGAAGTCTCATTTGATAGTCTTGGGGCATGGCATGAAGAGGCACAGCCAACACCAAGGAGCATACCTAGCCGCCATGATGGGTGGAGGAGGTGGGATAACAAACTGGATGATCGGAAAGGTTGCGGCTGGAGACGAGGATGAGGAGGGACTGGATAGCACTGAGGGAGTGATTTGCGGTTCAGCAATGGGAGACAAAACTTCAGGGGTTTGGGGTTGAAAAACGGTTGGGTCGAAAATGATTCTAGTCACAAAACTATCGGACCGTGTTCTAACCAGGCTTTGTTGGGAAAAGGTGCCAAAGTCATGGTTTTGAAAGGTAACGGGTTCCCCTAAAAAAGAAAGGAACTTATGAAAGGGAGTATGACTCACTAAGCCTTCATCTACGGTCTTTTTCCTAAGCAACTGTTCTGGTTTATCTATCACTATCGCAGGTTCTGGGTCTGGATGAGATCGAGTCTAAACTTTCTTGGAAGCCAGATTTCTTTTTGATTTTTATATATATATTTTTTAGTTTTATGAGTTTGAAAATAATATGTACAAATTTTAATCAACCTCTAAACATTACTTTGTTCTCAAATTTGCAATCTTTCAGGAATAGACTTTCTTTTTTGGGAAAGAAAATGTGAAGTTATAAATTTATATGTTCTTCCCCAGTGGAGTTGCCACTATGTTAGCACTTGGTAAATTTCCTAGTGGTTGACAATAGAAGAAATCTACTAAGGTAACTTTATCCAATCGCTTTTGAAGCTGGGATCTAGCCCTTCCAACTTCAGAGAGGGATCTCTCTATATGATTTAGCTATGTTTCAAATTTTAAATATTAGGCTAGGTAAATAAATAGGTAGGTTTTTTTCATTATAGTGTTTGTCGAGTTGGTTGAGACAGTATACACATCCATTGGGCTATGGGGTCTATGTTTTAAATAAAGATGAAATCCAAACCAAAAACACAAAGGAAAACTTTCACAGAGCGAGATAATATAATCACTGGATTCTTCAAGAGTAAAAATGAGGAAAAACAGAAAAGATGAGAAAGATAATTTCAACAAAGAAGCAGTTAAGAATTTCTTTATTGAAAACAACAAAAGATAAAACACTAAAATATTTCGATTCAGAAACAGGGTATATGAGATAAATCCTGCAACGTTCGTCACTTCTAAATATTAGATTCATAAAACAATATGATAACAAAGAGAGAATAACATTCAACTTAGAGAGAAAAACATCACCAGTGAATACACACAAGAATCCTGTAAAAGTGCCTCCTTTTTATTAATGGAAGATCTCTTCAAAAATATTACAGTCTGATAGCTTCAAGGTGTGAAGATCAACAACCTCCAATACTTCGAAAGATGAAGTATTTATAACTCAAATTACAAATGATCCTGTCATTAATGATCAGGATGTGCTAAATCTATTTTTAGCCTAACTAACTTAACAAATTTCCTAAATCTAGGAACTACTTGATGATGTGGTGTAACTGCATGCTGATTTCTGGGTGGGACGTTGATGAAGTCTCTGCATGACCTCATCTGACTGGAAAAATGACTAGACTGGGACAACTCATATGCTACTCGATTAGATCATAGATTTCCTCCCATCGAAGATGACTGGGCACGTTGACTTTGAGTAGCCTTCGATACACTTCGTCCATTTCTGTGTACTTGGTGAAGGTAGGCTTGGTGAGGAAGATATATCGAATCTCATGTTGGATACTAATGTCCCACTGAAGTGCATCTAGAAATGCCTTGCCAACGATGCTCCCTTGAATTCCTGCAAACTTTGAACTGTCCTTAGCCACCTTGGCCAATCTCTTCTTGTAGTATGGGAGTGTCATCAATTTATCATTGATTACCTTCAGACCAGGAAGACCTTTCTTCTGGAGAGCCTCAATCTTACTAAAGAATCTTTGTACCCCTAGGTCCATGGCCTGAACCTTTTTTTCCAGCTGAAGCATTAATCCTCTCTCGGTCAAAAATCTTTTGACCTCAAGGATGGTCTCTGTTCTGTCTTCAATTTTCAGCTCTTCCAGTTCTTCCCTGGTCTTAGAATTTAAGAACTTGATGATCTTGTTTGCCTGTGTTGGCATTTCTCCCAATTCTGATCTGATCTTCTCGATGGCCTGTTTGATTCTCTGTACCAATTCATTCTGCTCAAACATGATCTGTATAATGGGCCATATCTCATTCATGGACTTGGTGATGTCTGTCCATATACTTTCCTTAACCTCGGCCAACGTTTTTCCTGCCACTATTTTCTTCCA
This sequence comes from Picea glauca, assembly GCA_000966675.3. Lineage (NCBI taxonomy): Eukaryota > Viridiplantae > Streptophyta > Pinopsida > Pinales > Pinaceae > Picea > Picea glauca. The sequence continues at coordinate 42,504 of JZKD02S1986137.1, forward strand.
GAGCTTCTATAACTCCTGTTTGAGTTGATCTGTCACCTGCTTTTCCTTGGAGAGGCTGGTCTGAAAGGAAGATTTGAGTTCCTGAAGGTTCTCAATCTCATTTTTTGAGCCTGATGATCTTTGTTTCCTACAGGTTCATCTTTTCCATAGACTTAGCCAGGTCGGTTGTCTTCTCCAGGGATGTCAATGGAGTCGTGGATGGGACCTCTGTCACTGATGCTTTGCTCACTCCTAAAATTGGAATAGCACTCAATGGAATGACTTCCATTGGCTTCAGTTGCTCTTTCTCTTTTAATAGCTTCTCCATCTCAGCTTCCATTTCCTTAAGCTGTTCATTCTGCTCCATGAGCAGCTTGAGCATTTTGTATTTCTCTCCTTCTTTCTCTACTATCTCCTTCACCTGCGAATCCTCTGTGGGCGGGAGCTTCAACTGTTTCCTTAAGGAGGCTATGTCAACATTCTTCTTCTTAATCATTTCCTCAGCTTTTTTCACGTTCGAAGGATCGTAACCGATCTTGAGGACCATTTCCTCCAAAGACTTGATCCTATTGTCCTTGGCAAAGGACGATATCTTCTCTAACTTTAGTTGTGTTTGAACATTGTTCAGGGACACTTGCAGTTTGGACGCAGTAGTGGAAGCATGCGCCAGTGTGTAAAAGACCATTTCCCCTGTCTGCTTGTGCAGATCCATCTGATCGGATGGATGCATGTCCTTCGTATGGAATTCGAAGGTGGCCCTTTTACAGTCAGTGATCACCTTTGGATCTGGTACCTATGCCTGGAGGAATACCATATGCATTCTTCCCTTCTCAGTGTTGAATGTCGATAACAACCTATGTTTTGCAGTCGACGTCTACTTCCAGAACTGGGCGCAAGTACTGTTGGTCAGGGTCTGGTTCCTTTTCTTGATCAGCTCATACTTTTTGAAGATACTCAGCTTCAGTCCCACCTTGCCTGGCTGGGTGGTCAATGGAGAATCTGTAGCTTTTTCTGGCAATGCTGAGGTTATGACCTTATGGAGGCTTGAACCGAAGGGTGGCCTATCAACTTTGGTCACTGTAGTAGGCGAGGCTTCTTTTTCCCTAGTCGGGCTAGGAACTGCAAAAGTCTTAGGCCTCTTGGTATGCAGCTGGAATTCTTCTGACGATACCTCCATGACAGGTGGAGATAAATCTTGCCCAGGCCTTTTCTCTTTCGGGACCTATGGCATGGTTGTTTGTGACATAGTGGCCAAGGGATCCTACTGTTCTACTTCGACCAATGTGTTAGGCTCACATACTGTCTGGTTTGCAAATTTTTCAACTTCAGGCCTAGCTTGATGAACATATGGGATGTTCTTGTTTTTTACTCTCATCTCGAAGATGATCCCAAATGGATCGTAATGCCATGGGAATCTCATGAAGAACTTAATTTCCCTCAGCATCCTGTCTGCTTCTTCCCCAACACCACGATTTTTGCAGATGAAGGAACCAATATGCCCCTTGATTCTAAGCTATTGCTTTTTCTTTAGTGACACAAAATGGATATCATCAAAATTTATTATCTTCCTTATATATTCCAACGCAAAAATTCTGACAGGCAGGTACTTGGGTAGCTTATAAGGTGCCAACTCACACCCGTATACTCTGATATCAATGTAATATTGGTAAAAATACCAATCCCTTGTCTTTTTATTATCCGAGAGATGCAGGATCCTCTGGACTTCATCATTTATCCAAGGCTCGGGCCTGCCGCCAAGCATGCTTACCATAGGGTGGTAGAATTGATCAATGAACTCCTTGAAATTGAATTCTGTGGAGTTGTTCTTGAGCAAGGAGGTCCATGTTGTCACTACCTGGGGTCTTCCATCTCCATCCATATTCTGCATGGAAAAAATGAATTTGTCGCTTGGAAGAAGATGAACAAGTATGCAATATGGACGAGTATCTGAACATGCCTTCCGGCGAAATTCACGAACTGTTCGTGAATATTGTCCGCCAAGAAAGTGTTGAAATCGAACTGGGTGGTGGGCTTCTCATCGGTAGATAAAATAGATAAAAATCCCAGAATGGGTTCATCTACCCACTGATCTGAATAATATCCTAACAAGGCACAAAGGGAGGAAATGATCTGGTTTCCTTTAGTCGAGAACATGGAAGAAGGATAAGGAGGATTTGTGGAGGGAAATTGAGCGGATGGGGGAAGGAAAAGCTTGAATATTTGATCTCTTTGGGGGAAGGTCATTTTTTGGTATAATTCTGTAAGAATTTCTAGGTTGAAGGGTGATGCAGAGTCGGCTCAGGGGACTTGTATCATTTGGTCAATAGATTCGGGTGAGATGAGGAAAAGAATCTCTCCGAATGAGGAGACGACGACTCTCTGCTCGGGAATGTAGTGGGCTTGGCACTTGAGAGCAAACTTTGGAAAAGGGTTGATCTGAGGGAAGAGGTAAAGGGGTAAGTTGGACTCCCAGAGTCTGATTTCATCACTCTGGTCCAGGAAGACTTCCTTGAGGCACGACTGAAGGTCTGCGAAATCAAAATCGCACCAGTGGGATCCTGTCAAGGTCAACAGGAGGCGGGAGGAATGGATTCTCCTCTTCGTCTGCTTGTTTTTACTTTGGCGCCATTACTACAACAGTACCTGCAAGAAAAAACAACGTTATCAGGGTGGCTGTTGGTGGGGGCAACTGATTGTAACAGAGGAGAAAACGGGGTAAATCTCTCTGGTGCGATGACTGAGTAAATGGTGAAAATAGGAAGAAAAGGGTGTTTTTGAGTAAATGGGTGTTTGTTGGGCGCGGGAGACAGGTCATCTGGCTAACGGATATGTCACCCAATAATAAATGGCCAACAAATCACTTATAGTGTGAGATGGCAGGTGAAGGTGACTGAGGGATACATACAGGTGACGTGGCGGCTATCGATTGGGGTAAAGGTCATAGTGAGGGGGCTTGCCATGAGAGAATGGGGAGAAAGGACTAACAGTAGTTATGGGACGTGACTATTTCAGGAAAGGTGGGTGCTGAAATCTAGAGGTGACGATGGTATGTTAGACAGTAGGAGATGATGGGACTCGGGGCCATTAGATCGTTTCCACGTATGAAGAGGGGCCTGCTAGAGGAAAGATACCATTCTGGACCCCCCCCCTCAATTAGAAGCAGATCATATGGTGGGGTCAAAGAAACACCTGTATCCATTGATCTGTGTGCTTGCTTCTCGGCCACAGATATGAGCACATTGTTTACCACACATTCCGGACCCCCCCCCCCTCCATTAAAGGTAGAACAGAAGGGGGG
>JZKD02S1986137.1:45903-61922 GCA_000966675.3 Picea glauca
GATCAGGGGGGTCCGAAAAGACCTGTCCACTGTAGATATGAGCGTGATCAACTGGACCATTGATACATGATCGGAGCATAAGTGAGGGCGCGAAAAATACATGCACCTAGAAAACTTAGGGTAAGTGCTTTTTCACGGGTTTTCTACAAGACTTTTCATGTCTACACCACCAAGGGGTTAGTCGAACAACATTTTAGGTAATCAAATCATAGTGCAACATTGATCATCAAACTGGTTCTTATTGAAATAAAGAAATAAAGCAACTAGCCTGTCTTCTAAACTATCTTCCTATGACAATTAACCCAAATTAAACTGTTGGGTTAATAATTTACTCTACCCTGGGGCTATCTGACCAAGATTAGACAGTCTAGCCAGATTTATTCACTAATCTAACCTAGATCCTTTAGCTAAGATTAAACTATTTAGCCAAACTCATTCACTAATCCTATCAACATCAATTTAAAAAGAACTTGACCATGCTTGAAAGGTATGGACCAAGTTACTATTATTGCATGGGGCTTTTATTGAAATTCTTTTATGCCCTCTTTTTTTCTTTTCTTTTTTCTTTTTCTTTTTCTTTTTCTTTTTCTTTTCTTTTTCAAATTATTTACAGAATGAAAAATCATTTGTCAACAAAAAACACGAGAGACAGATAATTTCCCAGTCACCAGTTGATCCTATAACTTATAGGGTGATAATAGAAGTAAGCTTCATTCTTTGGCAAGAGAAAGATAAGTGAAATTTTTTGTTTTGAAAGTATGAACTTAAGTATGTTTAATATATTATGTCCTAGTCTGAAGGCTATGGAGTAGTTGAAAGAAATAGTTGATTTGAGTAAATTTAATGGAAATGAATAAATATATGTTATTCCTATGCATAGAAAGCATTTTTGGACTAATAAGTGGATGCAGGAACCTAGAAATAAATTTTCATATTCTAGGTCCAACACTATGATCCTAGGGGAAGCGCGCAATAAAGAAAAGGTTGGGGAACATTTAAAAGAAAAAGAGGATTGACATTGTGTTATAATTGTAGAAGTCCGAGACATATTGCTAAGGAATGCCTGAGGTAGGCCCTATTTGTCTTTGTTGTAAGGTTGTTGGTAATGAGGTTGAGGATTTTCCAAGGATTATTGCTAAAGTTGAAGGGATGAACATGAGACAAGAAAACTATGAATAAATTCAAGAGACTAAGGGCATGATAGAAAGTCATAAAGAGAAAGGGTCAGAGGAATTTCAAACTACATTATTACGGTTTAAAGAAATGATGGATGTTCATAAAGATTTCAGTTTACCATAAATCCTAAAAGAAAAATAACGCATAAGTGCAAGAATAGAAGAATTTGACATAGACTGTGTCTTGGATGAAGAAACACAAGGGAATATTATGACAGAAGAAACTTGGGAAATTTTTGGAAAGCCGACTTTGGTACCTTCATTGGGAAGGATAGGATTGTTTAAGGGAAAGATGATAACCTTATGTGGAAGAGTTACTAATGTACCTATTATTGTTCATGGAACATCGAATCAAGAAGAATTTGAAGTCATTCGGTTTGTTGGGGAAAATTCCCCTTTCCCCCTGTTGTTAGGTAAGACTTGGTTAGGGAAGGATAATATCATAAGGAAAGAAGAGGAATAAGCTACATAAAAGAAAAATCAATAATTAAGGGATTTCATAGCTAGGAAAATAGACTCACTAGTAGAAGAACGAGAGGATAAGTCGAAGCAATAGAACAAAGTAACAACGCAGGAGGGACAAAAAGAAAGGGAATTAGATATGAAGGTTGAAAGAATGAAAGAAGGCTTTAAGAACCTATATATTCAAGAAATAAGTATTCCCACTCAAAAAATGTTAATAAAAGTGATATTAACTTCATAATCTTTGAAGGCATCTCAACAGTGCAAAGCCCCTAAACTAGGGGAAGATAAGAATAAAAATGGAAAGAGGATTCCAGAAATAGTTAGAGAAACTAAGAGAATGGGAAAGAAGGAAAGGAAGATCAATAAAAGGAAGGCTAAGTTGGAAAAGCTACAAGAAGCTACAGAAACTAGATGGAAGACTTCGTAGACTGGAACCTCGCAAGAGGTAGGTTCGCAGGATTTGTACCTCACTAGAACAGTAGGTCTGCACAGAATTGGACTTTGCCTTGACGAAGCTATATGACCCTTGGAGGCACCTTGGTCGTTAGAATGACACTACATAACAGTTAGAAAATGAATTTATGGGCTTATGGACCACTTTTGGACATTGAGACTACACCATAATGGATATATTTACATTGATGGAAGCATTTCCTGGCCGTTGGAAGATCCTTCACGATACCCTGCTTATTTAACTCGTCGGTCGCTGCACTGGGACCAATTTTTGCTACTCGTGATTGATTGAGATAAGAAGAGAATTGTCCAAGTGTCGAGTTGTGCTATCTAAAAATAGACCTCGCCTGTCCATTTGTCTACCCTGCCTGTCCATTTCTCTACCCCTCCTGTCTATTAAAAGCTAGAATGTTGGGCGAACCTAGTGAATTGGAGAAGTCTATCGAGGAATTTCTTAAGAAGATAATGGCCGACAAAACTATATCTGAAGGTATATAGGAGTCATCGACTAGGGGACTGCAAGCTTATCCTTTGATCAGACATCATTCCGGCCATGTCAACCCCATAAATGAGCAATGAAGTAAGCACCATGATGATCTGGATAACACAAAGTAGATCCCGTCGATCCTACCTGAATATATTCCACCTATGGCTGGCGTTGTTAACCGTAACAGTATCCCTCGAGATTTTGAGTACTCCTTGTTCACTACGTACATTCCAAAAGGAATTCGCATAGTTGGGAGTCAGTTAGGATAGATCCTGTTGTTGAAGAACATCAGCTTCAACTTAGGAGATAGGAAGAACTACGCCATGTTAGTTCCCCACCGATACTTAACGAAGAAAACTGGAAATAAACCTCACCTCATCTCACGACCATGGATTAATGGGTTGGTGTAGTCCACCATGTTGATCGTGATGAAGATCCTGCATTTTGGTCGTCACTAAGAGGTTAATGCTTGCATTAAACTCCTTCTATCGTGTTATCACAACAGATACTTATGGATCAAGAGAAGGATTACTGTGGATCTAGTGTGGATCCACCAGATCACAGGTTTAAGTGTGAAGGGTCTTGACCCTCAACAGTTTTATCTAGGGAAGGCCTCAGACCATTCATTAGCACAATGCATTAAAGAAGCTTATGGAGAGGTAGAAAAGGGAAAACAAGGTTACAAGGTAGCCTCTATACAGGATGTAACAGTGTGCCTTTCTTGTCAACTCTTAGCTAGCAATATAGTGAGGAAGAACCACCCCACATAGGTCACTGGGTTCATGGTGAACCTCGTAGGAAAGTGTGTGGAGGGCATGCAGATGAACTGGGCGAACTACCTTGTAAACGAATTAGAAAAGGATTTCCGCGAAGCCCAGGACTTGGGATATGAATTCCATTACAGTTGGTTGATCATCTTGATCCCATTTCTTGCTTGGAAAATTCCTAAAGGATAAACCTTCCCAAATATCGAACCTATGGATCCCCTAGTCACTCGGTTTCCACCCTTTGGTATACCAGCGACATGGCGAAGCAGTGGTAGTCTAATATCGTGTTTCATGGATATTACCAGCAGTTCAAGGTCACCAATCGAATCATTCCTACGTATGAAACAATGCACCTTGCATCAGTATCGACCCATAGAAAAGTCCCATGTTGATCCCCATTTCATATACATCACCGCGCCAAGAGATGAATACCAAAAATAATTGCAGTCGTACTACAAGATGAAAGATGAAGATATGGAGCAGATTACAAAGAAGTGGCCAGAGGAATTTCTTGTACTTGTCACCGATGTAGAATTATCCGACACTAACACCATAGGAAGCCCGATAGTTACACAATTTGAACATGTCGGACAGTCCAGTGGGATGAAGAAGCATAAAAAGAAGGTTGAAGTCCTGGACATAGAGAGTGATGAAGAGGACAACACTTCTGGAGATAACGGGTTTGACTCACCAGGAGGAGGAGAAGACGAAGTAGAAGGAAATGGAGGAGGATATGAAGAGAAAGGAGGAGGTGAAGGTACACCACCTAAAGATCCCCCTGTTGGGACAGTGACATCGCAAAAGAAGAAAATTTCTCCGAAGAAACCTTCAACAAGGAAGAAAATGCACGCCAATAAGCCACAGTTGAACGCCACTCTCACCGATGACGACATCGGTCTGGTCCACGGAGGTATGGAGGATGCCTCTGAAAACATGTTGCATGGGTATGGAGAGAAGTAGGAATAATTATATGGAAGGATTGAGAGAGAATTGAAGGAAGTACAACAAGGTGTTTGCATGGTATGCACAACACCTACTGTGTTGTTTGCACCTTCCTCATCACGGACTGTAGAATTGGGGGACGAACCAGCCTAGTTAAGAAGGATTATAGATGAAACAAAAGATCAGTTCCAAAGATCTCAGGAAGAGAAGGATAAGGCTCCAGAAGCCTTGAAAAGGATAAAGACAAAGTCCTAGTACAATTACGAGCAACGTAGTACAAAGTAGCTTACCATGAAAGTGAGAAAGTAGAGCTTCAGGAGGACAAAGCCCAGCTACAGAGGAAAAAAAAGCAGTTACTCATAGAGCAGGCCATGGTCAAAGAAGTGGTAAGTAAAGAATGTCTCTTTGTGCCAGGCTTGGAACAGGAGGAGAAGGATATGATCGGAGCTCAAGTAGTGAAGCTTGCAGAGACCCTCCACCAACTTCAGGATAGGATAACTGAACTAGAGGCCCAAACAGTATCGAGAACCCCACAGGAGGTGAGTGACCATAGGGATGAGACTGCCAAAAAATTAGTATCAAGTATAAGAGCCCTCGCCTTGGAATGTAAATAGTTAAGTGATGGAAGAGACCAAACATATGAACACCTTGCCGAGGATCCAGAGCTAAGGAAGCTAGAAGCGTAGTTACAAGAGGAGAAACAACAAGCATTCTCATTGCAGGAACAAATAAAGTTTCTCACCGCAGTGGAAATAATAAAGATATCCCAAGATCACTACATAATACAACAACATATCACTTCTCTCCAGATTAAGGTAATGGAATTAACACAGAAGCTACAACCTGTGCAGGATGAAGCTTGCAAGGTGTTCAAGGAGATTGATGGATAGGTCTCACAATTAGATCAAGTAGTCGTAGCAGTAGAATAGTGCCTGGAAGGGCCTGTTATAGAGCATACCATCTAGGAGCTCGCTGAGCAGGAGGCCTATGCAAGGCAGCTCAAGTTAAGCTAGAGGCTTTCAAAGAAGCATTGTTTGCACCTAAGTGACTCGGGACAAGTCACAGATGAGTGTTGGGGGCCTATTGGCCTTCGCCCAAGTTTTGGTTTGGTCATTTTTGGCCCACGTTTGCACTTCAACACATTGGTCGAAGAAGAAGCACCCAGGAGGAGCTGAGATTGCATATCTCATCGATTTTGAGGGTTAATTGGACCCAGTAAAGGGTCGTCTAGGGTTTTGTAATGGGTTTATGGGATGTCATCCTATGGGGTTTTCTCATGTTTAGGACTTATTGTAAGGGTTTGTAAAATATAAATAAAAAATAATGTATTGTAGAAGTAGCTAAGTACAAGTAGTTCGAGTTGCTTTGTGCAAAGGTATGTATGTGCGTTAAGTCTTTATGATCGATAGAGAGTTGGCTCTGTGCATTGACCTAGTTTTTGAAGGAGGATCTAGCGCTTAGTGCACAGATTTGCAGGCTTGTGTGAAGCTCGACTTTGTGGCTTGGTGCACATGAGTGAATGAATGTAATATGTTGACGAATAATAAAGAGGCAAAGTGGTTTGTGGACATAGCCCCACCCTAGGGAGAACCACGTATATCTAGTGTCTCATGGTTTGTTGTGTGTTGTTTTATTTCTGTTATGAATCTTCTTAGTGCTTGATTATGATGTGTAATAGATATATCCTTTGTTTCTTAAGTAATTTAAGGGTAAATGAATGCTAGATTTAACTTATAATACTAAGTGTTAAGTGTTCAGGGTATATTGTTATTTCTTGTTACTACGTCGATCTATATTTGATTTTTTTTGTGGTGTTAATAGAGTTAATAAACTAATTCATGTCACTTCCTAAGCATTAACAAAATATTCTATCAAGTACTCTTATCACAGATTCATGTCCCATCTTGTTTATAGACACATCCATCATGTAACCCTCCCTGCTTCTACCTCAAGTGAGACTTCGCCTGCTTCGCAGGTGTTGCCAAAAGGGTTAGTAGTCAGGGTTTTGTTGGTGCATTATTAAGCATTGAACCCTAGGTATTACCATGTGCCAACAAGTGGCAAGGGAATATTGTGTGTATTAGTGGAAAATGAAATAGTTCAACGATTGATATTGAATCTTAATATGATCCAACAACTGTTGAGCGTCATGGTTCATTCTTTGTTCAAAAATTGAGGGTTGATTTTTAATATGGGTTACAGTCAAGTTTTGAGGATAGCTAGAGCCAACTTCATGAACATACTTTTGCATGTGGACAAATTCATGGAGGTATAGAATTTATAAACAACTATGTGCAAATTTAGTTCAAGTGGGTGTGGAAATTGTGTAAGGATGGAAGAGTGAAGAGTGTAGGATAAGTGGATAGATTAAATAGAAGCTATGCATCTTTGAGGTTTGAGGATGTTAGATAAAGAAAATAATATAATTTAAGGGTGGTAGGGTGGTGTAAGGGAAAGGATCGGTGTCCTCATCTTCTTAACATTTTGGTGCCTATCATATTGGTGTATGTTGACTGTAAGTGGGTTCTTACAGTGAGTATTGGTGTCATCATCTTCAAAATAGGTGGATTCCTATCAGATTGAATTGTAATCGGGTGCTTACTGCAAGGATTGGTGTCCCTCAAAGGTTGGACCCTGTAAATAATGTAATTCTTGTTTAAATATAAAAAAAAATTCATGGTTTTCTCCTTTTTTGGTTTTCCACGTAAAATATCTGTGTACTGTGACTTTGTGTTGATATATGTTGACATGATTAATTATCTTCATTTCTTATGTTTGATTATATGAAAACTAGTTAAATGGTAGTGACAAAAAGTGGCTAAAATTAGTTCAATATTGATTCAATCCCCTTCTCATTAATGGTGTATATTCCAATAGTTGGTATCAGATTAGGTTCCTTTGGGAACAATCTAACCACTGGAAGGTGAATCCCTACATCTTAAATGGATGAACATGAAGGATTTTTCACAAACAAAGCTCCAAGATTTGATGGATTAGATTATGTTTTATAGAGGATAAGAATGAAAATCTATTTGATGTCACTTGGATTTGACGTTTAGAGTGCAATTGAGAATGGTTACATAGCTCCAAAAATTCTACCCATAGACACAGATGGAAAGAGGCTCAATAACAATAATTCTAGAGCCAAGAATGTTATTCTTTGCGGTCTAGAAAAATCTGTGTTTGTCAAAGTCATGCATTATTGTTCAACAAAAGAGATATGGGACAAGATACAAAAAATATATGAAGGAGATGAAAAGGTCAAGAAGGAAAAGTGACAAACCCATAGAGGACAGTTTGAGACCATTAAGATGAATGAAAAGGAAATTATCGAAGCATATTTTCTATGTTTGGATGATATTGTCAACACTATCAGAGGATTGGGTGAATATAAGTGTTCCTCTAGGTCCTCCGACCCTTCTCCATGAAACTATGGTAACTTAATAGTCAAGTCTTTTCCTGCCATTGTCAAATTTGTTGTACCACCTCTGCGCGGTGTATATAACTGACTACTTCTAGGTGAAATCGTACTTCCATTGGTCCCTCGTCCTACTAAAATACTTCTGCTACTAATTGTTGGTTGACTAACCAGTTCTTTTTCTTTATATTTCTTAGTCACACATGGGGTTGTGGGTTCCACACTAATTTGGATCTAGAATGGAGAGCCTTCTTCTACACCGGACCCTTGAAGTCTCATTTTCCTTTCATATGTGGTGCACATGATTTCCTCAATCTTCCTTGTAGCACGGAGATCCTATACCTCCTCTTCATCACTATCCAATCCCTCTCGCTCGATTTCTACCCTCTTTTTCCTATTGATCTTAAATTGGTAGGGTCTTCCATTTTGCATTATTCCCTCTCTATACATTATTTCCTTTATTTGATCTTCATCCATCATAATGGGTTCCATTTCTTCCTTCTTCTGACCTCTATCCAAGTCCTTCTTCATATCCCATATCTTCCTTAGTGTTTCCCCCAAGTCTCTGCATGAGCGCAGAGTGATTTAACTATCTTACTCTATTGTCATCACTCCTTTATCATGCAGTAAAATATTAATCGACGTATATAGTGATCTAATATACCTTCCTCTTGGACCCTTCAAAAACTCATTCTCTGCAACAATATATGATTTTGTAGTATCGACTACAAACTTGGTAATGAATCCTACAATAATGTTGTCTAGCCAGAAATCCACTAGGCACATGAATTTATTATTGACTTTATGTAGTTGTGAAATATTATAAATATTCCATTCTATTGGTCTTATCCAATTAGTTGGGTGATTTTACTTCAATCTCAATATCCAATATTGCAACAATTTTGGAAAATAACAGAAAAATGTTTCATGAAGATCAGTGAATACATACCTTTCCAAATATTCGTGTGGCGTATACTTGGATTTTCTATTGTCTTTCTGTGAAAACTTGAGCTCTTTTGTTTCCAACCCTCGGTCAATATCCTAATTAGTAGGGTTACATGGTCTGAAAATCCCCTTATACTACTACATTCTCTTCACTGTCATTCTCAATAAGTCCCTTCCAATATGATCTTCTAAGTTCCAGCCAAGAACGAAACCATTTGTTGGATTTTTTAGGATGACCCAAGTTCTACTTTAGGTTTCCAAAAAAAACCCTCCAAACCATCAACCCTTCTGGAGACTAGAAGGAAACACTGTGCACATAGTGCACAATGGAGTCTCATCTGAGATTGATTATGGGTGACTGCAGGAATGAGATATCTGTAATCGTGGAAGGGATGTTTTTGTGGGGGTGTCAGACATTATTTCTACATCAACATACATCATATCTATCATTCTAACACAACATAATATCCAGATCTACCATTCTATATTATTTTCATTCATTTAGATTCGTTCTCTAGTAAATATCATGTCTATTCTAGTGTGCACTGCATTTTACTACTAGAGATTCATCCATCCATCATAACTAACAATAAAGAAAGAAACCATTCCACACAGAGGAACAATTTTTACAATGGTTCAACCCCCTGGGACACATCCAAAAATATTTGGCATTCTTATCTCTTTTATTATTCTTCATCAAGTTTATAACGTTGTGTGCATTACAAGTGTAGTGTGTGAAGTTAACAAGATCACACCAAGCTCCACAACTTGCAATATTACCCTCAGTTACAATGCATATCTCTCCCTCCAAAATGGACTGTAATATCATCTCACTATTAGCTCCACAACTAACAATAATTGCCAAAAACTTGTCCAAAACATGTTCTCCTCAGATCTCACAATACATATTTATACTACAAAATGATCTGGATTTAAATGTGAAACAAACTGATTAACAAAATGAATACAATAAAAATAGATATATGGAGAACAACACAGATATCCAGTGAACAATATATTCTATTGAATAAATAAAATAGGCTGAAAATGTAAAACTGCAGAATTGAAACAACTTGCTCGAATGGTGGTAGCTATCTCTGAGAAGAGATGTGGATGCTACATGCATCTGTCTAAGAAGAATGATTACAGTGAGGCTCCATAGGCCTTTTTAACATTACTCGTGAATGCCAAAACCTTAGACATCCAAAAAACTAACCCTAGGAAATGAAACACAAAACGTTATGTGGCCCCCTATGTGTAAGTTGGTACCTCAACTTCCCGGGGTCATAAAGTTTGCATACGACCTTCATTTTAGGCACGTGATAGCATGTTGGAAAGGCATTTTAGAGAACTATGAATTTGATAGCAGGGAAAATTCCTCTATTAATATACTAGGTTCAAAGTATAGGCAAAGATATGATCTCCCTTAAAATATAATCTAATTCCTAAACTACCCCAAACACTCTAAATATATGAATGGAAAAAGATAGGAAAGCAGGTCAAAAGTAGTACCTTTGTTCCAACGTTCAATGTAGACCACTTCCATCTTTGTATCTCCTAGGGTGCAAGTCTCCTTCCAAAGATGACCTGCAAGAACACTTAGGCAAACAATGCTACAAATATTCTATCTCTACTCATTAAGATTAAGGTTAGATATAAACCATTATGCATAAATCAAATGAAAAACATAAAGATATCATTTGGCACAAGAAAAATATTCTTTAATTCAAATCCAAAGATAAAAAATTACAACCTTTGTAGGCCGATGCTCCGTAAACCTAGCCTGGGCTCCTCTTAATGTTGCTCCAAGTGTACTTATCCCAATGCTTTCTCTCACAATAAGTTGATCACTTCAGGGGAAGGGAAGGGATTGTATAGGAGAAAAGGATAGAGAGGGAATGTTGAGGAAAAAACTCAGAAGGGGTTGAAAATACTTGGGCAAGGAGGGAAATGGATTTGGGTAGAGTTTATCTATTATAATGCTTGATTTTGGAATGGGACCCCAAGACCTCCTTTTATATGAGAAAAGGATAGTTATTTGGTTTGGGGATGGGCTACAACAGGTGAATTGGTTAGGAAACCTCGAATAGCCTATTAACTCTGCCAAATTCCTTACAACCTTTTATTTTTTGAAACTTTTGGAGGTAAACACGGGTTGTTTAGTATGCAGTTTGTCTAGCATGAAACTAGCATATGCACGTGGGAAGTAGTGCAACAAAGTGCGTACATGCTCCAAAAAGTGGTTTTTTAAAGAGAGTTCCTCAACAGTGATTTGGAAAATTATGCAAGTAGAAATGTCAATGCCATGTATGCATAGATAGATCATTTTAGGGCTATAACAAAATCACACCATCAAACTTTGACTCCTTTTATAGTTTGACTATGGTGAGCCAAAAAAACATTGTTTAGGGCCCCAAAATGGCCCTGGAAGTACAAAAATATGTGATTACATGAAAAAATACAAAATAAGTCAATTGGATTAGGTGGGAGGCTACCAGTATCCACCTAGAAAATGTGTAGGGCTTCAAAAATCCTTGGAAGTGTAGAACCCACAATTACAAAGAAGTCCAGAAGAATGTGTTGAACTAAAAACTGTCAAGAGGAGCTAGTTGGAATAGGTGGGTGGCCACCAATATCCACTTGGATCAGTCCTCCCCCTTAGGAAGAAGTGGTCTTCATTGCGTTGATTTCCCCCATCAAGTGAGGAAAATTCTACTGAGCTTGGCCTCGGGTGAGCCACTTTCCTTGGTGTAGGATATACTTGGCCTTGACAACTCGATAAAGTTAGATCCTCTGTTGGTGAGTGACCTTGACATGTCTATCCACTATATGATCAGTGGATGCATGTTCCATGCAGTCAGGGTGTATCTATGTTGGTTTCATTTGTTCTGCGATCTATTAGGTGTCCAATAATGGTGGGAAATATGGATGAAGGAGGTCCACATTGAACATTGGGTGCAAGCCAAGGAAGGGTGGAGTGTTGAGATTAAAATAATTTCTTCCCATAGCCTTGGTGATAATGTAAGGCCCATAGAGAAGTGGGAGAAGCTTTTGATGGGGCCCTGTAAGATGTTATTTCTGCAAATTTAGCCAAACCTTGTCTCCAACCTAAAACTGGAGCGGTAGCCTATGTTGATCATGGTGTTGCTTGTACTTGGCATTGGCTTTCTGCCAAATCTCATGGACATGTTGGTAGATGTTTTAAATCAACTCAATGAATATGGTGGATTTTTCAGTCTCAGACTGAACATGGGAAGAGTCTATTTGTGTGGTTGCAATAGGTAGTGCAACATCAATGGGACCCAAGAGATGGAATCCCAACCCCACCTAAAATGGGCTATGGCCAGTGGAGATATGGAGAGCTCTATTTTAATTGTGTTTAACATAGGGGAGACTCTCATCCCATGTATGAAAATGCTTAGAGTTGTACATGCACATGATATTCACAGTCATTTGATTGAAAAACTCCTTTTGGTAGTTTGTTTGGGGGTGGAAAGTAGTGGATTTAGTGAGCTTGGTGTCCAACAGTCACCAGAGACTCGACTAATATGTGTTGAGGAACCTGTTGTCCTGGTTGGAGATGATGGTCTATGGTATCCCAAAATGGAACCACACTTGTTCGAAGAAGAGCTTGGAAGTATCTATCGCTATGATGTTCTTCTTGCAGGATGTGAGAATGGCCATCTTCAAAAACCGATCAACGACCACAAATACACAATCATTTCCTTGCTTGGTGGACAAAAGTTCAGACATGTAATCCATCGAGAGGGATTTGTAAGGATTTTTCGGGAGTAGGAAGAGGGGTGTATAAGCCTTTCTTCTTGATGGTTGGCTTGGAAATGGAACAAGAAGTACAAGATCTGATATGCTTGCTGACGTCCTGTCAAAGTTTTGGCCAATAAAAATGTTTTTGTAGAATGACCACAATTTTCTCCATGCCAAAATGTATTTCCCTCCGACTGTAGTGGGCTTTCCAAATCATATTTGCATGATCGATTGCAGGAACAAATAGATGGACCAGATGGCATAAAAGTCCATCCTAAATGTGAAAATCAGTGACATTTGTGCCTGTACCCAAGAGTTGATAGGTGGTGGAGAAGTTCAGATCTTGCTGATAATGTTGGGGCCACTAAGATGGCTCATGTCCACAAAAATGGAGCACAGTGGTGAGTGCAACCACGGGAGGTTGACTAAGGCAGTCAATGACATGATTTGTGCTCCATGTCTTATACTTGATGTTGAGATGGAATTGTTGCAGGTAGGTGGAACACTTCTTATGGCGGTTGTTATGCAACTTCCCATGGGTCTATATGAACTGCAGGGGCTTGTGATCAGTGTGGATGATCATCTCCTTCCCAGAATGTAATGTTTACATTCACGATAGGCTTGTACAATGGAATACATTTCTTTGTCATAGGTGGGGTATTTCCGAATGGTATTTGAGAGTTTCTCACTATGGTATGCCACCGGATGACCATGTTGAGTGAAAAAAACACCTACATCATAGTTAGATGCATCAGTCTCAATCTCAAACAGTTGTTGTAGATCGAGAAAGAAGATTACTAGAGATGAGAATAAGCCATACTTCATATCATAAAATTATCGTTGTTGTTCCTTCCCCCATGAAAACGTTTCCATGCCACCTCCCTTGGTCACTTGGTTGAGGGCCCATGCAATATGGGAGAATCCCAACATGAACCATCAACAAAAGTTGGCCAGTCCCAAGAAGCTCTGAAGCTCGGTTAGTGTGGTCGGGGCTGGCTAGTCATGGATGACTTGGATCTTAGATGGATCAACATGTACCCCATGCTCATCAACAATGTTGCCCAAGTATTGGACCATGTTCATGACAAAGGAGCATTTTTCCAAGTTTTCATATAGCTTATGTTGTTGTAGAGTGCTCAAAACCTGCTAAATATGTCTCTTGTTCTCCTCCCAAGTCCTACTGAACATGAGGATGTCATCCAAATATACCACCACAAAAGAGTTGGTGAAGGGTCTCAATACATCATCCATCAACCTCATGAAAGTTTTCGATGCATTTTTTAAGCTAAAGTTCATGACCATTCATTCAAAGAGACCTTCTTTAGATTTGAAAGACGTCTTCCATACATTCATTAGTTCAATGAGAAACTGGTGGTAGCCATACTTTAGGTCAATCTTGTTGAAGAAATTTTCTCCCTTGAGTTATTCAAGAAGGTCATCAATTCTAGGAATTAGGTATCGGTTCCTCACTATGATTTTGTTTAATGCTCTGTAATCAATGTAGAGTCGCTAGGTCCCATCCTTCTTCTGCACTAGTACAATTGGGATTTCACAAGGGGAGGAGATGGGTACGATGTGACCCTTTTGAGGAAGCTCCTGGATCTAACACTTGATTTATTCATTTTCCATTAGCAAGTGGAAATAGACTGGTCCATTAGGTAGAGGTGCACTGGGGATTAGATCAATTGGATGCTTGACTTGGAATTACATCAGTACCTCGGTGGGTGAGGAGAAGATGTCTCTGTACTCTTCCACGATCCCGTACACTTGATTTTTCTGAAATGAGAGGCTATGTGTAGAGGCCATGGATGTGACGGCGACCTTCTGCATACTGTGAGCATGGATAAAAAATAAGACAAACTTCTCGATATGTTAAATGACCTTACTACATTTCTTAGAAGAGATTAAAGAAATAGCGGTAGGCACCGCTACCTCTAGTATCTTGTAGTATTTTCTACCCAAAGTAATAATAAAACTACATGGTCTAGACTTATACACAACATGACACTTCCACAAATATGGTTGTCCTAAAAGAACATCACAAACTTCAAGGGGATAAATATCACAAAATACCTCATCTTTGAAAGGCTTGATGTCGTAGGGCAGATGAAACTATTAGCTGACATGAAGATCTCTTTCTTGGTGAATCCAACCAATGGTGTAGAGTTTCAGGTGTGGTGTCGTTGGCAGGTCCAACCACTTGATGACCTCTACTGATATCCGATTCTTCTAATTGTCGCTATCGACAATAAAATGAAGTGGATCCCCATTTACCCACATCTGTGAGTGAAAGGGGTGCTCCCCTTCCTCTGGTTCTTCTAGTTTTATTACCTAGAATTTGGTGGTAGCCACAATGGCATTGGGTTCAACATCGATAATCTGCTTCCCTCCTTTTTTATTTGATTTGAAGTCAGAATCACCCTATGACTCAGAATCCTTTAGCTCAACCACGAGTGACTGCTTGGAGCGAAATTATTCGGTGTTGTGCCAAGGATTTTATGGTATTCACACCATTTTCCCGTGTCTTTATTCATCTTTCTCTATCCCTTGTTATGTGGGTTAGGTCCACCTTTTCCCTTCTTTGGCTATGAGGATTTTGCAGATCCAAACTCTCGCCTCTTCTACTTAAATTTCTTCTCAATCTTGAAAGCATATATATAAGCCATACCCAATGAGGCGATGTCCATAAACTACATTTCTATTTGAATGTATCTATGAAAACAAACAACTGCGATATTTGAGCACCAGATGTCACTCAGAGTATTTGATACCCAATTTGGTGTGCAAGGTATGGAAAATATTGGTGAAATCTGGTACTATCTGGTCCCTTTCCTGACGCAGGGTGGTCCATCTGGTGTATTGGTCCACGTAGCTTCCAACATGGTAGTATTTTTCTTTAATGGCATCCTAGAAGGAATCCCATGTAGGGGAAACCACAAATATTACAGATTCCTCTATGGAATTTTTGTCAGAGTAAGTATCCCATGAGTCCTTAACATGGGGGATGACCTTAAGGAGTGAAAAAGTAATATTTTCCCTATCGAAAAAATTGTGGAACGAAAAAATAACCTTCGAGCAGATTCAACCATTTATGTACAACATCCACACATATCAATCCTTAAAATAATGGAATATCAAAATTTACCTGTACCTTGAAGGGGGTTGCATGGCCGCTTGATGAAGATGTTTCTCCTGTGGGTAGCCATTGAAGGATCTGTGCAAATTTTTCCATCATCTCATTCCTTTGTCGCACAAGGTCTTCCTAGAGAAGAATTTTAAAAGGATCTCCTGCTCCATCATCTCTATTTTCATCCCCCACGGGTTGTTGTCAGGATCAACGTGGCCGATATTGAAAATACTTGATTGGATCGATTCACAACTTCTTGTACCCAGATCTTGTCCGGGACATGCACGAAGAAAAATAAATGAAGAGCATACTTCTCTGATACCATTGATCCAAATTTAGGAGCGGAATGAACTGATTAATAGACTGAATATAATAAACATAGGGATATGGAGAACAACATAGATATCCAGTCAATATATATTCTATTGAATAAATGAAATAGGCTGAAACTGTAAAACTGTAGAACTGAAACAAC
>JZKD02S1986148.1:31049-44750 GCA_000966675.3 Picea glauca
CATTTTGGATGTCAATCCCCTCAATTATGTCATTCAATTTTCGTTTCTATCATATTTTCTAACTTTTGCATGGAACCAATTAGGATACAGTGACACGATTCATTCTTCTACAAAACAAATCACATAAACGTGTTGTATGTAATTTCATGAGAATTAATGATCTTGAAATTTTCCTCCTAATCAAATTTGAAATACAACATAACTCCATGAGATACTCCACCTTCAATGAATTAAATTCTCRTACCAATACATGACCTYGASMAAGTTTAATTCVTCTTATCMRWCCACAATTTRAAACAACAATTGGGAAACATGTATTGCAATAATACTTTCYRTCATTTATCTTTTTGGAATAATATCTCTRTAAGATATARATGTATCTATGTCTATTGAWAATGATGATAAACAGTGAGGATAAAGTGTCTATAGSTTCCWCATATAGAGGGGTCAYGAGACTTGCYAGTAGATCARGGCTCCCATGCCTAAGGATGACCTCATGCATCTAGAAACAAATGGAAATGCATATAAATGATTTTTTATAAGTAATTTATATAGAAAAATTACAAACTCTAGTTATAGCTAGAAGAAAAAAATAATAATACCAAACATATTAATAAATAGAAAATTTTTAAACCTTAATTCAAACTACAACAAATATAAAGTCAAAATACTTCGCGTGATGATCTAGATTTATGAGAGGAACAAAATGAAACCCAAATATATAAAATTAACATGAATATACAAAAAACAATAACAAAGGTATAGTGGAACTTAACTTCTATTCAATAAAGAAATTTTTTGACACTGTAAAATGAAAAATGAAAACAATCTTGCTTGAATGGTGGTAGCTAATCTCTGAGAAGAGATGTGGTGGCTACGCGCATTAGTATGATCACAAAAAAATGAGGCCTCCAAGCCTTTTTATCATAAATATGTAAATAGAAAACCCTAGACATAAAAAAACCTAACCCTAGGAAATGAAGCACCAAAAGTCATGTGGGCCTAGCTGGGGTAAGTGGGTACATCAACTTCCTAGGGTCATAACTTTTGCAGATGATCTCTTTTTTAGGTGCACAATAACCTGTTGGAAATTTCTATCTAAGGACTACACATCGTGCCATGACACTTTTCCTTTGTCTATAGTGTGATTTTGGCGGGACCAAAAAATGTTGTTTAGGGCCTCAAAACAACTCTGGAAATTTAGGACCCGAAAAGGTAGAAAACAAATGCCAAGATGAAAACTATAACTGCCAAGATGAAAGTTGTATGTGAGCCAGCTGGAAGAGTTGGGTGGCCATCAATATCCATCTGGATCAATCCTCCCTCCTTAAGAAGAAATGTTCTCCATTGCGTTGAGTTCCCCCATTAGATGAGGAAAGTTTTGTTGAATNAAATTGATGGATACCACTTACGGGGGTGTGCCTTTTATTAAATCAAAGGTTGTATTTTTGCTTTCGGATCCAACCATATCACTGAGAAAAACCCAACTAGATAAAGGAGACCATATGGAAGAACTTGGAATTGAAATTGAGACCTCCCGAAGTCTGGAAGATTTGAAGGAGAGTAGATTTTGAAATAGACCTATAAGTCTAAACCCTTCTCCACAAATGTTTCTATGAAAACATGAATCCCAAATTTTCTTTAAATTTCAAGAGTGATTAGCATGGTTCATCATCGACACAACTTCTTTAATCTACCAAACAATAACATTATCATCATCATCGTCATCCCACTAGTGCACTTCACAAACAATAAAAAAATGACCCTTATCTCAATGGTTAAAGGGGTTGAAATTTCATTTTGGATGTCAATCCCCTCAATTATGTCATTCATTTTTCGTTTCTATCATATTTTCTAACTTTTGCATGGAACCAATTAGGATACAGTGACACGATTCATCCTTCTACAAAACAATCACATAAACGCGTTGTATGTAATTTCATGAGAATTAATGATCTTGAAATTTTCCTCCTAATCAAATTTGAAATACAACATAAATCCATGAGATACTCCACCTTCAATGAATTAAATTCTCGTACCAATACATGACCTCGAGAAAGTTTAATTCCTCTTATCAATCCACAATTTGAAACAACAATTGGGAAACATGTATTGCAATAATACTTTCTGTCATTTATCTTTTTGGAATAATATATCTGTAAGATATAAATGCATCTATGTCTATTGATAATGATGATAAATAGTGAGGATAAAGTGTCTATAGGTTCCTCATATAGAGGGGTCACAAGACTTGCCAGTAGATCAGGGCTCCCATGCCTAAGGATGACCTCATGCATCTAGAAACAAATGGAAATGCATATAAATGATTTTTTATAAGTAATTTAAATAGAAAAATTACAAACTCTAGTTATAGCTAGAAGAAAAAAAAAATAATACCAAACATATTAATAAATAGAAAAATTTTAAACCTTAATTCAAACTACAACAAATATAAAATAAAAATACTTCGCGTGATGATCTAGATTTATGAGAGGAACAAAATGAAACCCAAATATATAAAATTAACATGAATATACAAAAAACAATAACAAAGATATAGTGGAACTTAACTTCTATTCAATAAAGAAATTTTTTGACACTGTAAAATGAAAAATGAAAACAATCTTGCTCGAATGGTGGTAGCTAATCTCTGAGAAGAGATGTGGTGACTACGCGCATTAGTCTGATCACAAAAAAATGAGGCCTCCAAGCCTTTTTATCATAAATATGTAAATAAAAAACCCTAGACATAAAAAAACCTAACCCTAGGAAATGAAGCGCCAAAAGTCATGTGGGCCTCGATGGGGTAAGTGGGTACATCAACTTCCTGGGGTCATAAATTTTGCAGACGATCTCTATTTTAGGTGCACAATAACCTGTTGGAAATGTCTATCTAAGGACTACACATCGTGCCATAACACTTTTCCTTTGTCTATAGTGTGATTTTGGCGGGACCAAAAAATGTTGTTTAGGGACTCAAAACAACTCTGGAAATTTAGGACCCGAAAAGGTAGAAAACAAATGCCAAGATGAAAACTGCAACTGCCAAGATGAAAGTTGTATGTGAGCCAACTAGAAGAGTTGGGTGGCCATCAATATCCATCTGGATCAATCCTCCCTCCTTAAAAATAAATGTTCTCCATTGCGTTGAGTTCCCCTGTTATATGAGGAAAGTTTTGTTGAATTTTTCCCCGGGTGAGCCACTTGCTTTGGTGCAGGAGCTTCCCCGCTTTGACAACCCGATAAAGCCAAAGCTTATATGGTCAAGTTCCCTTAACTTGTGTGTCCATGATATGATAAGTGGATTCTTTTTCCATGTAGTCAAGGTTGAGCTCTGTCGATGTCAAGTGTTCTACTATCTCTGAGGTGTCCAATAAGGGTGGAAAGTATGGGTGAAGGAGGTCAACATTAAACACTAGGTGCAAGACAAGGAAGGGGGNATGCCTAAGGATGACCTCATGCATCTAGAAACAAATGGAAATGCATATAAATGATTTTTTATAAGTAATTTATATAGAAAAATTACAAACTCTAGTTATAGCTAGAAGAAAAAAAAATAATACCAAACATATTAATAAATAGAAAATTTTTAAACCTTAATTCAAACTACAACAAATATAAAGTCAAAATACTTCGCGTGATGATCTAGATTTATGAGAGGAACAAAATGAAACCCAAATATATAAAATTAACATGAATATACAAAAAACAATAACAAAGGTATAGTGGAACTTAACTTCTATTCAATAAAGAAATTTGTTGACACTGTAAAATGAAAAATGAAAACAATCTTGCTCGAATGGTGGTAGCTAATCTCTGAGAAGAGATGTGGTGGCTACGCGCATTAGTCTGATCACAAAAAAATGAGGCCTCCAAGCCTTTTTATCATAAATATGTAAATATAAAACCCTAGACATAAAAAAACCTAACCCTAGGAAATGAAGCACCAAAAGTCATGTGGGCCTAGCTGGGGTAAGTGGGTACATCAACTTCCTGGGGTCATAACTTTTGCAGATGATCTCTTTTTTAGGTGCACAATAACCTGTTGGAAATTTCTATCTAAGGACTACACATCATGCCATAACAATTTTCCTTTGTCTATAGTGTGATTTTGGCGGGACCAAAAAACGTTGTTTAGGGCCTCAAAACAACTCTGGAAATTTAGGACCCGAAAAGGTAGAAAGCAAATGCCCAGATGAAAACTATAACTGCCAAGATGAAAGTTGTATGTGAGCCATCTGGAAGAGTTGGGTGGCCATCAATATCCATCTGGATCAATCCTCCCTCCTTAAGAAGAAATGTTCTCCATTGCGTTGAGTTCCCCCATTAGATGAGGAAAGTTTTGTTGAATTTTTCCCCGAGTGAACAACTTTCCTTGGTGCAGGAGCTTCCCCACTTTGACAACCCGATAAAGCCAAATCTTATATGGTCAAGTTCCCTTAACTTGTGTGTCCATGATATGATAAGTGGATTCTTTTTCCATGTAGTCAAGGTTGAGCTCTATCGATGTCAAGTGTTCTACTATCTCTGAGGTGTCCAATAAGGGTGGAAAGTATGGGCGAAGGAGGTCAACATTAAACACTAGGTGCAAGCCAAGGAAGGGGGGAATGTTGATCTCAAAAGCATTGTCACCCACATCCTTGGTGATGGTTTAAGGTCCATAACAGTGTAGACAAAGCTTCTAATGGGGTCCTGTAAGGATTTCTTTATGCAAGTGCAGCCAAACTTTATCTCCCACCTAACATGTTTGTGGCACCCATGTTGATCATTATGGTACTTGTAATTGGCATTGGACTTCTGCAAAATATCCTGAATATGTTGGCGGTTTTGTTGGATTCATTCAATGAACTAGGTGGCTTTGTCGACTTCGGTTTTTTCATGGGGTGGTTCTTCATCTGTGGATGCAATGGGAAGTGAAACATCCATGATANTGATCACAAAAAAATGAGGCCTCCAAGCCTTTTTATCATAAATATGTAAATAGAAAACCCTAGACATAAAAAAACCTAACCCTAGGAAATGAAGCACCAAAAGTCATGTGGGCCTAGCTGGGGTAAGTGGGTACATCAACTTCCTAGGGTCATAACTTTTGCAGATGATCTCTTTTTTAGGTGCACAATAACCTGTTGGAAATTTCTATCTAAGGACTACACATCGTGCCATGACACTTTTCCTTTGTCTATAGTGTGATTTTGGCGGGACCAAAAAATGTTGTTTAGGGCCTCAAAACAACTCTGGAAATTTAGGACCCGAAAAGGTAGAAAACAAATGCCAAGATGAAAACTATAACTGCCAAGATGAAAGTTGTATGTGAGCCAGCTGGAAGAGTTGGGTGGCCATCAATATCCATCTGGATCAATCCTCCCTCCTTAAGAAGAAATGTTCTCCATTGCGTTGAGTTCCCCCATTAGATGAGGAAAGTTTTGTTGAATTTTTCCCCGAGTGAGCAACTTTCCTTGGTGCAGGAGCTTCCCCACTTTGACAACCCGATAAAGCCAAAGCTTATATGGTCAAGTTCCCTTAACTTGTGTGTCCATGATATGATAAGTGGATTCTTTTTCCATGTAGTCAAGGTTGAGCTCTATCGATGTCAAGTGTTCTAATATCTTTGAGGTGTCCAATAAGGGTGGAAAGTATGGGCGAAGGAGGTCAACATTAAACACTAGGTGCAAGCCAAGGAAGGGGGGAATGTTGATCTCAAAAGCATTGTCACGCACATCCTTGGTGATGGTTTAAGGTCCATAACAGTGTAGACAAAGCTTCTGATGGGGTCCTGTAAGGAGTTCTTTATGCAAGTGTAGCCAAACTTTATCTCCCACCTAAAATGTTTGTGGCACCCATGTTGATCATTATGGTACTTGTAATTGGCATTGGACTTCTGCAAAATATCCTGAAGATGTTGGCGGTTTTGTTGGATTCATTCAATGAACTAGGTGGCTTTGTCGACTTCGGTTTTTTCATGGCGCGGTTCTTCATCTGTGGATGCAATGGCAAGTGAAACATCCATGATATCCAATGGTTGAAATCCCAACCCCACTTGGAAGGGTATGTGGTTGGTTGAGCTATGTAGGGAACTGTTGTAATTATGTTGAACATAGGGAAGAATCTCATCCCATGTGCATGGATGATTAGAATTTTACATGCACAANTGATCACAAAAAAATGAGGCCTCCAAGCCTTTTTATCATAAATATGTAAATAGAAAACCCTAGACATAAAAAAACCTAACCCTAGGAAATGAAGCACCAAAAGTCATGTGGGCCTAGCTGGGGTAAGTGGGTACATCAACTTCCTAGGGTCATAACTTTTGCAGATGATCTCTTTTTTAGGTGCACAATAACCTGTTGGAAATTTCTATCTAAGGACTACACATCGTGCCATGACACTTTTCCTTTGTCTATAGTGTGATTTTGGCGGGACCAAAAAATGTTGTTTAGGGCCTCAAAACAACTCTGGAAATTTAGGACCCGAAAAGGTAGAAAACAAATGCCAAGATGAAAACTATAACTGCCAAGATGAAAGTTGTATGTGAGCCAGCTGGAAGAGTTGGGTGGCCATCAATATCCATCTGGATCAATCCTCCCTCCTTAAGAAGAAATGTTCTCCATTGCGTTGAGTTCCCCCATTAGATGAGGAAAGTTTTGTTGAATATTTCCCCGAGTGAGCAACTTTCCTTGGTGCAGGAGCTTCCCCACTTTGACAACCCGATAAAGAAAAAGCTTATATGGTCAAGTTCCCTTAACTTGTGTGTCCATGATATGATAAGTGGATTTTTTTTTCATGTAGTCAAGGTTGAGCTCTATCGATGTCAAGTGTTCTACTATGTCTGAGGTGTCCAATAAGGGTGGAAAGTATGGGCGAAGGAGGTCAACATTAAACACTAGGTGCAAGCCAAGGAAGGGGGGAATCTTGATCTCAAAAGCATTGTCACCCACATCCTTGCTGATGGTTTAAGGTCCATAACAGTGTAGACAAAGCTTCTAATGGGGTCCTGTAAGGAGTTCTTTATGCAAGTGCAGCCAAACTTTATCTCCCACCTAAAATGTTTGTGGCACCCATGTTGATCATTATGGTACTTGTAATTGGCATTGGACTTCTGCAAAATATCTTGAAGATGTTGGCGGTTTTGTTGGATTCATTCAATGAACTAGGTGGCTTTGTCGACTTCGGTTTTTTCATGGGGTGGTTCTTCATCTGTGGATGCAATGGGAAGTGAAACATCCATGATATCCAATGGTTGAAATCCCAACCCCACTTGGAAGGGGATGTGGTTGGTTGAGCTATGTAGGGAACTGTTGTAATTATGTTGAACATAGGGACGAATCTCATCCCATGTGCATGGATGATTAGAATTTTACATGCACAAGATATGCATGATCATCCTATTGACAACCTCGGTTTGGACATCCATTTGGGGGTGGAAGGCCATGGATTTGGTGAGATTGGTATCCAGCTATGATCATAGGCTTGAATAGAATGTGCTAAGGAACCGACTATCCATATNAGATCTAATAAAATACATAAATCTTTACTACTAAGTTTATTTTTCCTTTAGATATATAGAATATTTAGTTACTAATTTTCTACTTATGCATGAAATAGATAAAATGCAGAAAATAGAGAATATTAAAATACAATCACACCATCCAAAAATAAACACAAGGTATGATATGGTAAACCCAATATGAGAGAAAACCTAGCTAGAAGGTGAGGTTGCTCTGCTCTCTTTTCTCTAGAATAGAAATGATGCAAGTACAATGAAAGAGGCACTCTTCGTGGAGTGGCCTTTGACCTGTGGCCTGTATGGTTGCTACAAAATCTTTCATCCTTTGTTATGCTCATAGAATGCCACTCTTAGATGTTCTGCTCAGCTATGGAACAATATACAATGCAAAATCATGGAAACCCCTTCTCCTCCTAGTGGTCGAGTATTTAGCATAGCTCAACAACCATCTATGTTGAAATATTGTAACTTCGAAGAATATTCTAATTATTATCTTATAGATCAAATCCCTTTTTGTGAATTGATCATGTGAAGTCTTGTATAAGAAATAACCCCCTTTTTTGGATTGGTCAAACCATATTTATATGGTGGTATTTGTAAGGTCAACCCCTAGGGTTTATAAAGTGGTTTTAACCACTCTTGGAAGAAGTCATCCCTACTAAGTGAAGAGACATAAGCCTAGTGCCTCCTCAACTAGTATTTATAAGTGAGGATGGTGCCTCACTTATTCATTCACTCACTCACTCATCTAATGCACATATTTTGAAGGAAATTGGAGTTGCAGGAGAAAGGAGAAGAGAGGTGCATTCTCAGTGTTGGTTTATTCTTATCCTCTTTCTACTTTTGGGATAAACCAGGTTCATATCTAAACAAGCTTCCAATAAATACCTCTAAAACTATCGGCCCTCCTGGTAAACCAGAAGGGAACACAACACATAGAATGTGTTGTGTAGTCTCACTCGAGATAGTTCTGGGGGTGACTGCAATGCTCATATGCTTACAGTTAGGAAAGAGTGGGGATCTGTGATTGCAATTCATATTCTTAGGCCATAATTTGGTTGTTATTTATGTTATTCTTAATATTCATTCATCTTCTAAATCTATGCATGCATTCTAACAGATCTAACATATGGTAGATCTCATAGAATTATCCATTCTTAGTCTAACTACTTACAAAAGGTAAGCAAAAAAATAATCAGAACACATAACACAAGTGTTACCATGGTTCACCCCCTCCTGGGCTATATCCACAAAGATATGGCTCTCATGATCTTTTATTATGGTTCTGCAATATATAGCACTACGCGCATTGGAACTTCATTCTCACAATCACAAAAAAGACTCCACGGCCTTTGTGAGGCTAACTAGATCTCACCAAGCTCCTCGGCCTATGATCTAACCCTCAAGGTCTAGCTACCCTTTTCCCCTTCATTTGAACAACTTACAAAAATGGTATCCAATCTTACAATAGCTTCCTTGACTTAACAGATCAAAACTTAGTAACAANAGATCTAATAAAATACATAAATCTTTACTACTAAGTTTATTTTTCCTTTAGATATATAGAATATTTAGTTACTAATTTTCTACTTATGCATGAAATAGATAAAATGCAGAAAATAAAGAATATTAAAATACAATCACACCATCCAAAAATAAACACAAGGTATGATATGGTAAACCCAATATGAGATAAAACCTAGCTAGAAGGTGAGGTTGCTCTGCTCTCTTTTCTCTAGAATAGAAATGATGCAAGTACAATGAAAGAGGCACTCTTCGTGGAGTGGCCTTTGACCTGTGGCCTGTATGGTTGCTACAAAATCTTTCATCCTCTGTTATGCTCATAGAATGCCACTCTTAGATGTTCTGCTCAGCTATGGAACAATATACAATGCAAAATCATGGAAACCCCTTCTCCTCCTAGTGGTCGAGTATTTAACATAGCTCAACAACCATCTATGTTGAAATATTGTAACTTCGAAGAATATTCTAATTATTATCTTATAGATCAAATCCCCTTTTGTGAATTGATCATGTGAAGTCTTGTATAAGAAATAATACCCTTTTTTGGATTGGTCAAACCATATTTATATGGTGGTATTTGTAAAGTCATCCCTACTAAGTGAAGAGACATAAGCCTAGTGCCTCCTCAACTAGTATTTATAAGTGAGGATGGTGCCTCACTTATTCGTTCACTCACTCACTCATCTAATGCACATATTTTGAAGGAAATTGGAGTTGCAGAAGAAAGGAGAAGAGAGGTGCATTCTCAGTGTTGGTTTATTCTTATCCTCTTTCTACTTTTGGGATGAACCAGGTTCATATCTAAACAAGCTTCCAATAAATACCTCTAAAACTATCGGCCCTCCTGGTAAACCAGAAGGGAACACAACACATAGAATGTGTTGTGTAGTCTCACTCGAGATAGTTCTGGGGGTGACTGCAATGCTCATATGCTTACAGTTAGGAAAGAGTGCGGATCTGTGATTGCAATTCATCTTCTTAGGCCATAATTTGGTTGTTCTTTATGTTATTCTTAATATTCATTCATCTTCTAAATCTATGCATGCATTCTAACAGATCTAACATATGGTAGATCTCATAGAATTATCCATTCTTAGTCTAACTACTTACAAAAGGTAAGCAAAAAAATAATCAGAACACATAACACAAGTGTTACCATGGTTCACCCCCTCCTGGGCTATATCCACAAAGATATGGCTCTCATGATCTTTTATTATGGTTCTGCAATATATAGCACTACGCGCATTGGAACTTCATTCTCACAATCACAAAAAAGACTCCACGGCCTTTGTGAGGCTAACTAGATCTCACCAAGCTCCTCGGCCTATGATCTAACCCTCAAGGTCTAGCTACCCTTTTCCCCTTCATTTGAACAACTTACAAAAATGGTATCCAATCTTACAATAGCTTCCTTGACTTAACAGATCAAAACTTAGTAACAANAGTATTTATAAGTGAGGATGGCACCTCACTTATTCATTCACTCACTCACTCATCTAGTGCACATATTTTGAAGGAAATTGGAGTTGCAGGAGAAAGGAGAAGAGAGGTGCATTCTCAGTGTTGGTTTATTCTTATCCTCTTTCTACTTTTGGGATGAACCTTCATATCTAAACAAGCTTCCAACAAATCCCTCTAAAACTATCGACCCTCTTGGTAAACTAGAAGGCAACACAACACATAGAATGTGTTGTGTAGTCTCACTCGAGATAGTTCTGGGGGTGACTGCAATGCTCATATGCTTAAAGTTAGGAAAGAGTGGGGATCTATGATTGCAATTCATCTTCTTAGGCCATAATTTGGTTGTTCTTTATGTTATTCTTAATATTCATTCATATTGTAAATCTATGCATGCATTCTAACAGATCTAACATATGGTAGATCTCATAGAATTATCCATTCTTAGTCTAACTACTTGCAAAAGGTAAACAAAAAAATAATCAGAACACATAACACAAGTGTTACCATGGTTCACCCCCTCCTGGGTTATATCCACAAAGATATGGCTCTCATGATCTTTTATTATGGTTCTGCAATATATAGCACTGCACGCATTGGAACTTCATTCTCACAATCTCAAAAAAGACTCCAGGACCTTTGTGAGGCTAACTAGATCTCACCAGGCTCCTCGGCCTCTGATCTAACCCTCAAGGTCTAGATATCCTTTTCCCCTTCAGTTGAACAACTTACAAAAGTGGTATCCAATCTTACAATAGCTTCCTTGACTTAACAGATCAAAACTTAGTAACAACAATAACAACCTAAACTGACTGACCAACGACAAACCCCAACCTAGACCTCCTAGGTCTTTATTTATACTAATTCTCAGCTCATCAGCTGGTACAATCTCTTACAAAAACCCTAACCCTAATGAGGTTAGGTTTTCCTGCTTGCGACCCTTGCATGCTCTCCTATTTTGCATTCGTTTTTTCCTAGCACGTGATACTTTTCCTGCCAGCTGTCTTTTTCCTTATTAATATCTACCTTCCAAAAATGGTTTTTCCTCAAACTTGGCCCGCGCCCAAAATGCCACATCACTAACATGTGGCTCATCTTGAGCCACCTAGGAATTGCATGCTCCCACACTAGCCTCTTCTAGGTTGTGTAACTTGTTTGCAAGTTCCCTTCCTCTTTCCTAAACCTACAGGGCCTTCTTTGCGAGTGCTTCTAATGATTGTGTTGTGATCTCATCTTGGATCATTGTTACACACTTTATCTGTGCATGTGCCATGTTCCTCTTCTCCTCCTCCAATTGCGTGATCAATTGCAATTCTTTGTCTTGAATAGGTTCCATCTGAGCCTCTCTTTCCTTCTTCTGCATTTGCATCGCTTTTAACTATGCCTGCAACTTCTTCATGTATCTTGCGTTCCCTTCAGATTCTCTATGANTAACAGATCTAACATATGGTAGATCTCATAGAATTATCCATTCTTAGTCTAACTACTTGCAAAAGGTAAACAAAAAAATAATCAGAACACATAACACAAGTGTTACCATGGTTCATCCCCTCCTGGGCTATATCCACAAAGATAAGGCTCTCATGATCTTTTATTATGGTTCTGTAATATATAGCACTGCATGCATTGGAACTTCATTCTCACAATCTCAAAAAAGACTCCAGGACCTTTGTGAGGCTAACTAGATCTCACCAGGCTCCTCGGCCTCTAATCTAACCCTCAAGGTCTAGCTATCCCTTTCCCCTTCAGTTGAACAACTTACAAAAATGGTATCCAATCTTACAATAGCTTCCTTGACTTAACAGATCAAAACTTAGTAACAACAATAACAACCTAAACTGACTGACCAACGACGAACCCCAACCCAGACCTCCTAGGTCTTTATTTATACTAATTCTCAGCTCATCAACTGGTACAATCTCTTACAAAAACCCTAACCCTAATGAGGTTAGGTTTTCCTGCTTGCGACCCTTGCATGCTCTCCTATTTTGCATTTGTTTTTTCCTAGCACGTGATACTTTTCTTGCCAGCTGTCTTTTTCCTTATTAATATCTACCTTCCAAAAATGGTTTTTCCTCAAACTTGGCCCGCACCCAAAATGCCCCATCACTAACATGTGCCTCGTCTTGAGCCACCTAGGCATTGCATGCTCCCACACTAGCCTCTTCTATGTTGTGGAACTTGTCTGCAAGTTCCCTTCCTCTTTCCTAAACCTACAGGGCCTTCTTTGCGAGTGCTTCTAATGATTGTGTTGTGATCTCATCCTGGATCATTGTTACACACTTTATCTGTTCATGTTCCATGTTCCTCTTCTCCTCCTCCAATTGCGTGATCAACTGCAATTATTTGTCTTGAATAGGTTCCATCTGAGCCTCTCTTTCCTTCTTCTGCATTTGCATCGCTTTTAACTATGCCTGCAACTTCTTCATGTATCTTGCGTTCCCTTCAGATTCTCTATGATACTCATAATTTTATGCCTCTGCTTGAGGTCCTGGATTGTTGTGCTTACATTTTCTTATTTTTGGTCCCACTATTGGACCTATTCGTCTTCCTCTTGTATTGTCCAAAGTTGCGTTGCTCTGTCAAACAATCCCAATGCTATGTTGACTTGTTTTTCCATATCATTGATTTGGCTTGTAGCTTCTTATTTGCTTTCTTCCTTTACCTCTGGGGGAGTTGTGGGGTTGTTTTTTTCTTTAATTCATTGATTTCTTGCCGGTATTGATCCATTGTGTGTACAATCAAGTCGATATTTTCCACTGTACTTTGTTCTACTACTTGTGTGTTAATCATTATTCGGGTATATGTTGTTATCAATCCGTGCTCTAGCCTTTCTGTGGGTTTCTTTTCTTCCTTGGTTTCGAGCTTGACCTAACTGACTACCAATTCTAACACTTCCTTTCCATTCTTCACATGCTGCAAGTCTATTGCATCTATTCCTGTATGCGTTTGCACCTCCGATGCGACACTGGATTGAAGCTTGTACAATGACTTGGTTGGTATCCTTTTAAGTACCAACTCCACTTGTGCCAAATCCTTCAATGGTGTCTAGGCTACCATCTCATCCATCTACAACATGTTTGGTGTAACTAGGAAATTCGGGTTTGTCTGCACTATAGTTTGGATGGTATCCTTCTCGCTCGACACAACCCTTGCCTTTACTTTGGTTACTGTCGGGAATGAATCTATTCCTTTTTCAGGTCTTTGTGTTGCTC
>JZKD02S1986159.1:0-61920 GCA_000966675.3 Picea glauca
GGTTCAACCTTCAACTTAGGAACACTTTGGATTTTGTTGACATGATATTTGATTATAATGTTGCTAATTAAGTTGACTTTTATTTGTTTAGGTAAATATGGTTAGAGGAAATCATAGAGGTATATGATGTGGTGCTAGGGGAGGAGGCGTGACGCCTCTAACAACATTTGTGCCTGAGTGGTCTAACCCCCAAGGAGATGAACAGGTTGTCGAGTAGGAGAAGATAGCGGTGGGTGACGTGGTTGGGCTGATGAGGTCCTTTCAATGCATGTTTGAGGCATTGATCATCCATTTGTATAGAGATGAGGGAGCGGCACTGACAGCCCCTAAGGGTCCACCACATGCTCTAGGTTATACTGGTAGCATTCAACGTGAACTTAAGAAGGTCAAATTTCTCTAGTTCTTTGGTGCCCCAGATGACGTAGCCACCGAGGCAGGGTTGGAGAATATGGTGATGTGATTTTCACTTCGCAGCTATACCTCCAACATAAAGGTTCACAT
This sequence comes from Picea glauca, assembly GCA_000966675.3. NCBI lineage: Eukaryota > Viridiplantae > Streptophyta > Pinopsida > Pinales > Pinaceae > Picea > Picea glauca. Next base: position 502 of record JZKD02S1986159.1, read on the forward strand.
GGTGGTATTTCAACTGAAGAGGAGTGCTCTTCTATGGTGGAAGACACTCCTACCACAATTGAACATGATAGTCGAAGACGTGTCATGGAAATTGTTCAAGGAATGGTTCCAAGAGAGGTACCTATTAGAGGAATTCACTCAGCGTCATATCAATGAGTTCAATGCCTTGCGACAGGGCCATTGTAGGGTGCCTGAGTATGAGGTCCATTTTATGGAGTTGCTTCAGTATTCTCTACACCTTAATATCGATAAAATTAAGGTCAAAAGATTCATGTTTGGCCTTAATGTTAGCATACGTGAAAAGTTTAGGATTCTGATGACTCAGACCTTGCATAATTCCATCCAGAACACCCTTATAGCGGAGGAGGAGCCTATTAGTGAAGGTTAGAGTAGGACTCCTATGAGACCAACCAGGGTGATGTCATCTGGTTTGCAACAACATTAGATGCCAATTAGATAGATGCCAGGGTATTGTGGCTTCAAGAGAGGATCCACTTTCACTACACCTTGGAGACCAATGCCTCAGCAGTGAACCCCTTATCAGGGACCACAACATCAACAGTAGTGTGGACCGCAACAATAACAGTTTATGCCTATTCACCAAAACAGACCATGATTCTAGGCCGACAGGGTGTAACCTTCTACTTTAGGTACTAGGAGTAATATACCGAAGAAGGGGTGTTGGACATGTGGGGAGCCACACTACCAGTGCGACTATCCAGGTGAGAGTACTAGAGCATATTGATCATCAGGACCCACTACCATGGGGGATTTGGGCAATGCCCATCGGATTCATGCAATGGTGAATAGCCTCCAAGAAGAGCACCAATTGATTATGCTCAAGACTTCAGGTACCGTTACTGACTAGACCCTTAGTCATTTGATAGATCTCGGTGCTACTGAGAGATTCATTTCTAGTATAGCGCTAAAAAAGATTAAGGTAAAGGGAGTCAAGCAAGATGAGTTTATCTTTGTAGAGATGTCTTCAACATCCAAACAAGAGGTTTGAGGAAAGGTAATGGGTTGTATCCTTAACCTGGGAGATTTTGTCACCAGGGCCAACCTATACGTCATGATCTTGGGATCTTATGATGTCATGATCGGTATGGACTGGTTGGAATCACATGAGGCAATACTCAACTATAATATGAGTCGGATGACCTTGGTCGATGAAGAGGGACATAGGTGCATGATTGTAGGATGAAATGAGAGAGTTTCCCTGAGGTTCATCTCTTCCTTGCAGTTACGGAAGAGCATGCGCAAGGGATGTAAGCTTTATGCAATCCTTGCATTAAATGAGAAGGGAGAAGCAAAAGGTCTAGAACACCTTCTTGTGGTGAGAGATTTTGTGGACATCTTCCCAGAGGATTTACCTGGGATGTCGCCGGATAGGGAATTGGAATTTACCATCGACCTAGGACTAGGGACTAAACCAATAGCTAGAACACCTTATCGAATGTTGGCCTCGGAGTTACAGGAGTTGAGAATGAAACTTAAGGAGTTGTTGGACCTGGGACTTATACGTCTGAGTGTGTCATTGTGGGGTGCACCTGTTATTTTCATGTGAAATAAGGATGGGTCTTAGAGACACTGCATTGACTACAATCAATTGAACAAGGAAACGATCAAGAATCAATATCCATTGCCAAGGATTGATGATATATTCGATTAGATGAAGGGTGTGATGGTGTTTTCCAAGATCGATTTGCGATAAGGGTATCACCAGTTACAGATCAAGGAGAATGATGTCCCTAAGACTGCATTTAAGATGAGGTTTGGACATTATGTGTTTACTATTATACCGTTTGGACTGACAAATGCCCTAGGGGTATTTATGAGTTTGATGAACATGGTGTTCTGTGAGTACTTGGAAAAGTTCATCCAAGTATTCATTGACGATATTTGATTTACTCTTGGATGATGAAGGAGCATGACGAGAACTTTCTCTTGGTACTTCAATGTTTGCGAGAAAAAATATTGTTAGGGAAGTTTTCCAAATGATCGTTTTATCAATCAAAGATTCACTACTTAGGGCATGTCATCTCCGACAAATGTATCATCCTAGATCCAACAAAGGTCATGGCTATTATGGAATTGCCTGCACCGACGAATGTCTCGGAAGTGCATATCTTCATGGGTTTATTAGGATACTATTGACAGTTCGTCGAGGGATTTTCGAACATAGTAAATCCGATTATGGAATTACAGAAGAAGAAAAGGAAATTTGTTTGAACTGAGAAATGTGTAGAAGCATTTCAGAGGCTTAAAGAGTGGTTGACAACAACATCGATACTAAAGGTCCTTGACATGGACACAGACTTCTTGGTATGCATTAATGCATCAAAGGAATGCTTAGGCAGAGTCTTGATGCAATACGGTAAAGTGATCACTTACATCTCGAGTAAACTGAGAAGGCATGAGGAGAACTACGCGACTCATGATTTAGAGTTGTTAGCCATTGTATATGCCTTGAAGTTTTGGAGACTCTACCTTGTTGGACAAAAATTTGAATTAAAGACGGACCACTGTGCACTACAACACATCTTTATGCAAAGAGAATTGAATGCGTGACAACGACGTTGGTCGGAATTTCTTAGTGAGTACGACTTAGTTATTAATTACATAAAATGAACAGTGAACTGAGTGGCAGATGCATTGAGTCAGAGACCACGCATCTTTTTGGTGTTGCCTCTTCAGATGAATCTACATGAAAATATTATAACTTTACAGCATGACGATGACTGGTACAAAGAGGTTGAGGATTTTATTGGACAAAACAATATGATGGTAACAAGATTTGAAGGATTTACGTTTGATGATGAGGGATTATTGAGGTTTAAAAACCATATTTATGTACCATTGAATGACAAGTTGACGAGTTTGTTCTTAAAAAAGGCTCAAAGAGCAATGTACATGGTCCACCTAAGACTGATGAAGATGAGGGTGGACATTAAACCTTATTCTTATGGAAAGGAATGAAGGCATACATAGTCAACTATGTGGCTAGATATCTAGAATGTCAGCAGGTAAAGGATAAACATAGACATCCAACAAGATTACTACAACCACATGCTATTCTAGAATTGAAATGCGAGGTCATTTTTATGGATTTCATTGTTGGATTGCCACAGACGATAAGGAGACATGACTCGATTTTCATGGTAGTTGACACTCTGACAAAGAGTGCTCATTTTATTCCTGTGCATATGACGTATTAGGCACCTAAAATAGCTAGAGTTTTCATCAGTGAGATTGTGAAGCTACATGGCATACCTAAGAGGATTATATGCAATCGAGGATCGATGTTTACCGAATAATTTTAAAATGTTTCCAAGAATCCTTGGGAACCCAACTTAACTTTAGTATTGTTTAGCACCTAGAGACTGATAGGAAGACCGAATGAACATATGAAATCTTGGAGGACATGTGTCACATGTACGTGATGGACCAACAAAAGAATTGGGAAGAATTCTTGCCACTGGTAGAATTTTCTTATAACAACAATTACCAAAACACCATTAAGATGGCGCGTTTCGAGTTCCTTTATGGATGACCATGTTCAATGCTCTTGAGTTGGGATTGGATTGAGGATAGGTTCTTGGTGGGACTAGAATCGATCCAAGAAATGGAAGATCAAATGAAAACAATAAAACAAAGGATCAAATAAGCACAGTATCAGTAGAAGAGTTATGCCAATGCGCACCGTGTAAACCGTAGTTACGAAGTTGGCGATCGCGTCTTCCTGCAGGTAAAACTACATAAGAGTTTGATCAAGCTTGGAAAGGGAGACAAAATCTCCCCTAGATTCCTGGGACCTTTCAATATCATGGAGATGAAGGGGCCTGTGGCCTATTGAATATCCTTTCCTGATTCTTTGAGGCATACCCACGATGTTTTTCACATATTTGTTTTGAGACATTATGTTAGTGATCCTATGCATGTTATTGACATGAGTTCCTTGAAGGTATTAGATGAGGGGGCGCTCACAAATGAGCCGATCTGCATCCTATATCATCACATTCGATAGCTATGATGTTGAACAGTAGATCAGGTCAAGATCAATTGTGACAAGTATAGTCCGCACTCGGCGACTTGGGAAGACGCATATGATATGTGCCAGTGGTTTCCATTCTTTTTTGATAGATAGACGTATGAAACTGGGATACACTTTATTTAGACACTTATATACTATGAAAATTCAGGATGAATTTTAGACCAAGAGGGCATATGTAATGTCCCTATCTTGCGCTCATTGAGAGAACTTATTCTTTGAGGAAACTTGCTTGCAAGTGATCCAGATTATTATACTATTGGGAATTTGATTATGATTATGAGGCGTTATGGATTCATGACATGTTATTTTGCTGTATTGATATAGACAGGTGCTATTGAATCAATTTTCATAAACCTCAAGGATGCAAAGGCATCAACTAAACCACTTGGAATCCGGATGGAGTCAGGGAGTGGACAATTAGGGTTTGATTGTTGTATATATGACCTATGTGCATCTAATTAGATGCTATGATTATAGATTACATTCTGAAATGATTTATTGACGATGTAGGCTGACAATAGCTTGTTGACCAGACACACATGTGGAGTAGAGGGGTCACACATGACTACCCAAGACGTTGAGGGAGAGGTGTGGACAAAAATCCTACCACAACCTACTAGCACTCCCGTTGTGGCTCAAACTGTAGGTTAATGACTACCTAGTTCAAGAAGACCCGAGATGCAGTGAGGGCAGACTATGAAAGTCATTCACGATGATTCTAAGACGTGTGTAATAAGGCATGGAGCTTATTCCTTAGAGTTCCTTAGTCTCCCACAATATCACCTCACGAAGTATTGACTCAAGGGGTTTTTGATGTCTACCAAGTGAGCTAAGAGGCGCATGGCACCCTTGGAGCACGTAGTGCGTCCTGAAGGGCATGTCACACAGGGGAAACATAATGAGGCGAGTGGCACCCTTGGAGCACATAGTGCATCCTAAAAGGCATTATGTGCAAGGAAAACATAAGGAGGTGAGTGGCACCCTTGTAGCACCTAGTGCATCCCGAAGGGCATGTCACATTGTTAAATAATAAATGAATAAATCTAGGTAGCCTTAGAATGAATGATGTAACCAGAAAGATTAAAACAATTTCCCTAATAAAAATGTTGCCCGGCCTAGGGAAATAAAATCTAGGTCTAAGTGATACTTGTGGAAAAAAAATTAAAAATAAAAAAAATAATAATAATCATAATCATCCTTAAACATGTGAAGAGAAAGGGGTAAGCAATTTAATTAATTTATAAAAAATCAAATTACTTTGAGGGATTAAAATTTTAAAATAATATTGATTGTTAGTTACTTGTGCTAATTAAAAATTTTAACTCAAAAGAAAAAGGGGGAAGAAGGGTAATGTCTACACTTGGTTTTAGATAAAAAGGGAAAGAGGGAAATTTGAAAAGAATTAGGAAACTAAGGGGAAAAGGGGGGAACATAAAGAGAAAGGGAAACATAAGGAAAATGAAAAATGACTAACTTAGTAAGGTATCTTGCCATTAAGAACTTTATAAATTGAACTCAACTAGTAATTTAGTAAGAGGGGTAAGTCATTAAATTGTGTAAGGGAATATGAGGACACCTAGGAGAGATTATATGAACTCTTTTATGTGGGTGAGGGAAATACGAGTAATTAAATAATTAATGAAATTATTTTCTGGTGCAACGAAGGGGATGGGTGAGACATGTAGGGGGAGGATTTTTTTCAATTAAATTTTTGAACAATAAATTAAATGGGAAATGGGGAAATAAAATGACTTATAAAATCTATATAAAGGAGGGAGGACGAGGATGATGGATCTCTTCTACGATGCATAAAATTATGCTACAGAATCTTAGACTTGATTGACTTATCTTGTGGGAGTTGGGATACCTAGCTTGGTGAGGAGTGGTAGCTCGGCCTTGCGAGGTGGGTTGGGAGCTAGTTGTTCTTTGGTTGAGTGTGTGTGGTCCCTTTGCAGCTCTGGGGCTAAGGGAGAACAAGAGTAACCCTAGAATTGGCTGGGAGGTACCAGTGAAGTCACAACAGTTGTCAAGCGTGAGCTGCATGAAGCACGTGAGACAAGGAATCGGAGTGGGCGACTTGGGCTATGGTACGCATGTTTTTATTCTGCATGGTAGATTACTATTGAACATACCCTTTCATTTCTCTACTTTTTAACTATGTAAAGAAGGTGTTTGACTTAGCAGTTCAATTGAGAACTTAAATTCACCATAGCCTTAAGCTCACTGCTTGAATTGATTCCCTCAGCATTTGATCCCTGAATACTGTGATTGTCCTATTGGTTTTACTGATTGGTTGTCAGTATTTGTGATTTTTAGTTCATCCTCATCCCTAGTTCATTAGTGCATGCCTGAGCAGTCGACCAGGAGCTAGATTGACGGTCGTCAATTCGGTGTTAATAGATCTACATATTTGAATGCCTTACTTTTCTATGCATGGACGATGAGTGAAGGATGTTTTCCCAGCCATATACCCCTATTGATTGTTCTTGGTTGATTGATTGTCTTACGCTTTCTTGCGATTGAATACCTCTCTTTATTGTTCATCTTTTCCCACTGCATTATTCAACCATGAAATGTTTCTCTCTGCAATTGTTTATGGTTCGATGGAGAATATCTCTTCATCCTTAATCCATAGTTTACTCTGCGATTTATTATTTTTTATGGAAATTTACTCTGATTTTTCGATGCACTAAACCTCGAAATGTTTCCTTTGCGTTTTATTAAATATGATGGAAAATATCCTCTGTGATTCAACACTTTCCTTTGCTCTCCCTTTTCATTACTTTTGGCCTTTGAAATTTTTTCCTCCGCCATTTATTCCATTGAGGTAGAATTCACTCCTCATTTTTATACCTCTGGCCTGCAACTTTCTCCTAGTTCATTTCGGTATTGAATTTTTTTTTTGGGGGGGGGAATTTTACCCATCTATGGGCTTCTACAGAACCCATTTTTTTTACTGTGATTTAATTTCTCTTCCAGTCATTACATAAATGGCGAATTTACCCTACATGTCCCTCTTACTTGACTATGTTTTATTAAATTTCGTGGTGGTTAAGGGTCTGGAAACATAAATTTCTAGCAATTAGTTCAGGATTTTATTCAACTATTCCCCTTTTTTTTCCCTGTGGAAGCTAGATTTCATTCACAGTTTTTATCTACTGAAATTATATTCACAGTATAAGAGTATCGATTTTATACCCATAGTTTAAATGTTTGTTCAACATATTTTTTTTCAGCATTATGATAGTTGTGGCAGCGAACCCCCCTTGACCGATAAGACAGACTTTATTTTTACAATGGTATCCCTGAATTTTTGAGCGATAACAAAATGAGGGCTGCATTTGAAAGTGTATCTGGTAGGGCGGATTTATTGCATCTTAGAACTGTGTATTGGTATCATTTTTCTTAACTGTGAAAACATTGGAGTCCTACAGTATTATCACTAATTAACTATCATATTTTATAGTAGCAGTGAATAATTATTCACTAGTCTTTAACTGCCCTGTAAATGTTTACATTATGCATTTTTTGCGATATATATCCACACTTTGTAGTTTACATAATATATTCAAGATCTGCGTTGTGTATTTCCTTGCAATATACTTATTGTATTTTACACTCATTTGTATAAATTTAACTTTTTACATGCTTACACTACTTCCATTGTATCATAGATTAATTTTTCCTTTAAAACATTTAAATGACAACATTATATCTTATGTAACTTAGAGATACCACGTCTTAATTCAAAACTTTCTCACCTATTTTACTGATTATTTTGGACAACTATTTATACCCATTTCAGAGCTAATTTCTTTTTAAACATTAATTCCTTTAAAGACAACTGATAGATCAATGAAATCTAGTGTCAACTCCCCTTTTAGTTATGATTATAAGATAAAATTCTTAGAGAATGAAGTTTATTCCATTTGTAACTGATCATTACAGTCAAATTTATGGGTTAATGTACAACGTACATACTGTGTAACGGTGTGTTTTGGGCAACAATTTAGCATTTTTTTTTACAATGTGGATTTTGCCTAGGCATCATGTGGATATTGTCAATGTTATTATATATTGTTAAGGTTGTTGATTTAGACTGGTTAAATTTCGTTAAGTGATTAATTTAGACTATGGTTATGGTTATGGTTAATTTAACATGACAATGATTGTTTATAGTTTTAATAGTAATTAATTTAGACTCGTTAAATTAGATTTGTAATTATTTACTAATTTGTAATTTAGACTTGCTAAATTAGACTTATATTTAATGATAAATTAGATTGTAATTATTGACTAATATATACTGAATTAATGGATGGATTGTTGGTGAAGTCATGTATTATCTTGCACCTTCCTTTTGACTGACATCATCTACAATCTTGTCGACCGGTTGCTTGGGATGTGGGCATAGTCTTCTTGTCATTTATTTGGGTTCCTAGCGCGTAAGATTTTCTTGAGTCCTTGATCCCATTAGGTTATGTTGTGACAAGGTATTGTCATGTCTATCACCTAGGGATGACATGATTCCTAAGGATGAGATCATGGCACACCCTATTGGATAGCGGGAATGATAACTTGGCCAGAGTCAGTGCTTCTCATTGTGGGTGTTGTTGATCATTGTAAATTATTGTTAGCGCATGGGTTGTAATGCCTTCATGCATTTGGTTGTGCACCATCGAGGTTCTAGTTACTGGTCATCGAGGTCATTATTTCGGATGGTGGATGTTGTCCTTTAGTTGTAGGCATGGTCATTTTTTTATCGGGCGGGTAGTCATTACTGTCTGTTGTTTTACGCATGTTTCGCCCAGTTTATCTGGTGCTAGTGTGGGGAGTTGTAGTTTATGTTTCCTGATTGTGTGCTTTTGTTCATCGTTAGGTTATGTGTTTTAAATGTGTGTCTTCATTACCTTTCTGCCCAAAAAAAATTCATTTCCACTTCACTTGTAGTCATAAAGAGGATGTCATTACATATGGTATCAGAGCGGCTTCAACCTGTGACTTGGGAAGACTTCGGCTTTCGTTGACATGATATTTAATTATAATGTTGCTAATTAAGTTTATTTGTATTCATGTAGGTAATCATGGTTAGAGGACAACATGGAGGAAAATGACGGGGTGCTAGGGGAGGAGGCACGACACCTCCAACAACATCTGTGCCTAAGGGGTCTAACCCCCAGGGAGACGAATAGATTTTTGGGTAGGAGAATATAGCAGTGGGTGACATGGTTGGGATAATGAGGTCCTTTAGGCACATGTCCGATGCACTGATCAGCCATTTGGACAGAGATGAGGCCAGGAAAAGACACCACCTGAGGGTCGACTGTGCGCTCCAGTTGGTACTTTTAGTATTCACCGTGAACTCAAGAAGGTTAAATTTCTAGAGTTCTTTGCTACCCCAGATGATGCAGTTGTCGAGGCATGGTTGGAGAATATGGAAATGTTATTTTCACTTTGCAACTATACCTCCAATATGAAGGTTTGCATGGTGGTATTTCAATTGAATGGGAGAGCTCTTCTATGGTGGAAAACACTCTTGCAATAATTGAACATGACATTCAAAGACGTGTCATGGGAATTGTTCGGGGAACATTTCTGAGAGAGGTACCTATCAGAGGAATTCATCGAGAATTATCTCAAAGAGTTCAATTCCTTGCGACATAGCATCTATATGGTGCCCGAGTACGAGGCTCATTTTATGGAATTTTTTCAGTATGCTCCACACCTTAATACCGAGAAACTTAAGTTCAACAGATTCTTGTTTGTCCTTAATGTTAGCATACATGAAAATGTTAGGATCCTAATGCCTCAAACGTTGCATGATGTCGTCCAAAATGCCCTCCTAGTAGAGGAGGATATTATTAGAGAGGTTAAGAGAAGGACTCCTATGATACCAGCAGGGTCGATGTCATTTGGTGTGCAACAACATCAGACAACATCTAGATAGATGTTAGGGTATCGTGGCTTCTAGAGAGGATCCACTTTCACTACACCTCGATGAACAATGCCTCAGCAGTGAACTCCTTATTGGGGACCATAATAACAACAGTTTAGGCCTATTTAGCATAATAGACTAGGATTCCAGGACAGTGGGCCGCTAGCTTCTGCTTCGGGTACCAGGAATACTTGACAGAAAAAGGGGTGTTGGACATGGGGGAAGCCACACTACTAGTGTGACTTCCCAGTGGAGAGGACTAGAGCATATGGATCATTTGGACCCACTACCATGGGATATTTGGGTAAGGCCCATTGGATTCATGCAACAATGAATAACTGCCAGGTAGAGAACCAGTCGATTGTGCTTGAGATGTCAGGTACCATCACTGACCAGACCCTTAGTATTTTGATAGATCCTAGTGCTACTAAGATTTTCATTTCTGGTTCAGTGCTAAAAAGGATTAAGGTAAAGGAATTCAAGCAGGATGAGTTTATCTTTCTAGAGATGGCTTCTAGAGCCAAACAAAATGTTGGACGAAAGGTTACGAGTTGTATCCTTAACTTGGGAGATTTTGTCACCAGAGCCAACCTATACATCATAATCTTGAGATCTTATGATGGCATGATCAGTATGGACTGGTTGGAATCCCATGAGGTGATACTCAACTATAATACAAAACAGTTGATCTTGGTCGATGATGAGGGATAGAGACATGTGATTGTAGCACAAAACCATGGAATTTCCTTGAAGTTCATCAGTTCCTTGTAGTTACAAAAGAGCATGCACAAGGGATGTAAGCTTTATGAAATCCTTACGTTAAATGAGAAGGGAGTAGAAGAAGGTCTAAAACACCTTATTGTGGTGAGAGGGTTTGTGAATGTCTTCCCAGAGGAGTTACCTGGGATGCCTCCGGAGAGAGAATTAGAATTTACCATAGACCTCAAACCAAGGATTGAACTGATAGCTAGAATGCCTTATCGGATGTCGACCTCGAAGTTACTGGAGTTGAGAATGCAACGAAAGGAGTTGTTGGACCTGATACTTATACGTCTGAGTTTGTCACTGTGGCATGTGCCTATTATTTTCATATGAAATAAGGAAAGGTCGTGTGGACTCTGCATTGACTACTATCAATTGAACAAGGCAATGATCAAGAATCAATATCCATTGCCAAGGATTGATAATTTGTTCCATCAGATGAAGGGTGTGATTGCATTTTCCAATATCAATTTGTGATCAGGGTATCACTAGTTACAGATCAAGGAGGATGATGTCTCGAAGACCATCTTTAAGATAAGGTTTGGACATTACGAGTTTATTGTTTTATCATTTGGACTGACAAACGCCCCATGGGTATTTATGATTTTGATGAACGTGGTGTTCTATGAGTACTTGGACAAGTTCATCTAAGTATCCATTGACGATATTCTGATTTACTCTCGGATGATGGAGGAGCATGATGAGCACTTGCACTTGGTACTATAGTTTCTGCGAGAGAACAAATTGTTTGAGAATTTGTCCAAATGCTCGTTTTATCAATCGAAGATTTTCTACTTAGGTCATGTCATCTCTGACGAAGGTATCGTCATGGATCCAATAAAGGTCAAGGCTATCATGGAATGGCTTGCACCAATGAATGTCCCAGAAGTGTGTATCTTGATGGGTTTAACATGAAACTATCGATGGTTCATTGAGGGATTTTCGAAGATAGAAAATCCGATTACGAAATTACAGAAGAAGAAAAAAAGTCTGTTTAGACCGAGAAATGTGTGGAAGTATTTCAGAGGCTCAAAGAGTGGTTGACAACAACACCGATACTAAAGATCCTTGACATGGACGTAGACTTCTTGGTATGCATTGATGCATCAAAAGAAGGATTGGTCTTGATGCAAGATGGTCGAGTGATCACTTACATTTCAAGGAAACTAATAAGGCATGTGGAGAACTATGCGAAAAACAATTTTGAGTTGTTATCCATTGTATATTCCTTGAAGGTTTGGAGACACTACCTTGTTGGAAAAAAAATTGAACTAAAGACGAACCAATGTGGACTACAACAAATCTTTACGCAAAGTGACCTGAATGTGTGACAACGACGTTGGTCAGAATTTCTTAGTGAGTATGACTTCAAGATTACTTACATAAAAGTAACAATGAACCAAGTGGTAGATTGATTGAGTCGAAGACCACACATCTTTCATTGTTTCCTCTTTAGATGAATCTACATGAAATGATTCTAACATTACAACATGATGATGACTGGTACAAAGAGGTGAAGGATTTTATCGGACAAAACACTATGATGGTACCAATATTTGAAGGATTTACGTTTGACGATGATGGATTATTGAGGTTTAAAAACTAAATTTACGTACCACCGAATGACAAGTTGATGATTTTGATCATAAAGGAGTCTCATAGAGTAGTGTCTATGGCCCAACCAGGAGTCACGAAGATGAGGGCGGAATTTAAACCCTTATTCTTCTGGAAAGGAATGAAGGCAAACATAATCAACTACGTGGCTAGATGTCTAGAGTTTCAGCAGGTAAAGGCTAAATATAGACATCCAACAAGATTACTACAACCACACACTATTCCAGAATCGAAATGGGATGTCATTTAGATGGATTTCATTGTTGGATTTCCACTGACGACAAGGAGACACGACCCAATTTTCGTGGTATTCGAAACTTTGATGAAGAGTGTTCATCTTATTCCTGTGCATACGACGTATCAGGCACCTGACAGAGCTACAATTTTCATCAGTGAGATTCTGAGGATGCATGGCGTACCTAAGAGGATTATATTTGATTAAGGATCGGTGTTTACCAGATGATTTTGGGCTAGTTTCCAAGAATCCTTGGGAACCCAACTTAACTTTAGTACTGCGTATCACCTGGATACTGATGGGAATACCGAAAAAACAAACCAGATATTGGAAGACATGTTGTGCATGTACGTGATGGACCAACAAAAGAGTTCGGAAGAATTCTTTCCACTGGTAGCATTTGCTTATAACAACAGTTACCAAAGCACCATTAAGATGGTGCCTTTCGAGTTCTTTTATGGGAGACCATGTCAGATGCCCTTGAGTTGGGATTGGCTTGAGGATAGGGTCCTAGTGGGATTAGAAGTGATCCAAGAAATGGAATATCAAATGAAAACAATACTACAAAGGATCAAAGAAGTGCAGGATCGACAGAAGAGTTATGTCGATGTGCACCTTGTAGACCATAGTTACAAAGTTGGTGATCAAGTCTTCTTGTGGGTAAAACTGCATAAGAGTTCGATAAAGTTTTGAAAGGGACATAAAATCTCCCCTAGGTTTGTGGGACCCTTCGAGATGGTGGAGAGGAACAGGCCTGTGGCCTATCAACTAGCCTTGCCTGATTCTTTGAGGCATATGCACGATGTTTTTCAAGTATCTGTTTTGAGACATTATATTAGTTATCCTACACATGTTATTGACATGAGTTCCTTGCAGGTATTGGATGAAGGGGCACTCATAGCTTAGCACATCCACATCCTGGATCATCACATTCAACAACTACAACGTTGAACAATAGATCAGGTCAAGGTCTAGTTGGATAACTATAGTCCGCACTCGACGACCTTGGAGGATGCATATGATATGCACCAACAACTTTCATTTTTGTTTGATATATAGACTTATGATAGTGCGATACACTTTATTTCATCACTTATATACTGTGAAACTTCAAGACGAATTTTACACCAAGAGTGGGTGTATGTAACATCCCTCTCTTGCACGCACTGAGAAAACTTATTCTTTGAGGACACTTGCTTGCAAGTGATCCAGACTATTATACTATTAGGCATTTGATCATGATTATGAGGCATTATGGATTGATGACATGTTATTTTGTTGTATTGACATAGACAAGTGTTATTGACTCAGTTTTCCTGAGTGTGTAGGATTTTGGACCTCGAGGACATAGAGGCATCAGGGAAACCCCTTGGACTCCAGACAGGGTTAGGGAGTGGAAAATCGGGGTTTGATTGTTGTATATATGACCTATGTGCATCTGATTAGATGTTATTATTATGGATTTCATTCCCACATGTTTCATTAATGATGCACTATGACGATATCTTTCCGACCAGACTCACATGTGGAGTAGAGGGGTCATGCACTAATACCAGAGACATTGAGGGAGAGGTGTGGACAACAACCCTACCATAGCCTATTATCACTCCCACCGTGGCTCGAACTATAGGTTAATGACTAACTAGTTCGAGAAGACCCACGATGCCATGAGGGAAGACTGTGATAGTTGCTCACGATGATTCTAAGGGGCGTGCAATAACGTAGGGGACTTATTCCTTAGAGGAACTTAGTTTTACCACAAGATCACCTGGTGGAGTATTGACTCCAGGGGTTTTTGATGTCTACAAATTCAGTCAAGAGGCAAGTGGCATCCTTGGAGCATCTAGTGCATCCTGAAGGGCATGTCTCACGAGGGAAACATAACGAGGTCAGTGGCACCCTTGGAGTACATAGTGTGTCCTGACGAGCATGTCACACAAGGGAAACATAATGAGGCAAGTGGAACCCTTGGAGCACCTAGTGCATCTTGAAGGGCATGTCACGTCGTTAAATAATAAATGAATAAATCTAGATGGACTTAGAACAAATGATGTGACAAGAAAGATTAAAACAATTTCCCTAATAAAATTGTCGCCCATCCTAAGACAATAAAATCTAGGTCTAAGTGAAACTTGTTGCAAAATAAATAAATAATAATAATAATAATAATAATAATCATCCTTAAACATGTGATGAGAAGGGGGTAAGGAATTCAAATAATTTATAAAAAATCAAATTACCTTGAGGGATTAAAATTTTAAAAGAAAATTGATTGTTTGTTAATTGTGCTAATTAAAAATTTTAACTAAAAAGAAAAAGGGGGAAAAAGGGTAAAGTCTACACTTGGGAATTGAGTTTTAGATAAAAAGGGAAAGAGGGAAATTTTAAAATAATTAGGAAACTAAGGGAAAAAGGGGGGAACATAATGAGAAAGGGAAACATAAGGAAAAAGTAGAATGACTAACTCAATAAGGTATCTTTCCATTAAGAACTTTCTAAATTGAACTCAACTAGTAATTTAGAAATGGGGGTAAGTCATTAAATTCTGTAAGGGAATATGAGGACACCTAGGAGCTATTCTAGGAATGATTTTAGGTGGGTGAGGGAAATAGGATTCATTAAATAATTAATGAAACTATTTTTTGGTTCAATGAAGGGGATGTGTGACACATGTACGGGGAGGATATTTTTGAATTAAATTTTTGAACAATAAATTAAATGGGAAATAGAGAAAGAAAATGACTTAGAAACTTGATATAAAGGAGGGAGGAGGAGGATGATGGATCTCTTCCGTGATGCATAATGTTATGCTGCATAATTTTAGACTTGATTGACTTATCTTGTGGGAGTTGGGATAGCCATATCGGTGAGGAGTGGTAGCTCAGCCTTGCGAAGCAAGCTGGGAGCTAGTTGTTCATTGGTTGAGTGTGCATGGCCCCTTTGCGGCTCAGGGGGATAAGGGGGAAGAAGAGTACCCCTAGCATTGGCTGGAAGATACCGATGAAGTCACAATGGTCGACAAGCATGAGATGCATGGAGCCCGTGGGACAACGAGTCGGAGCAGACGACTTGGGCTACTATACACATGCTTCTATTCTGCATGGTAGATTACTATTGACCTTATGATTTCATTTCTGTACTTTTTAACTATGTAAAGAAGGTGTTTGATTTAGCAGTTTAATCGAGAACTTAAATTCCCCATAGCCTTAAACTCATTGCTTGAATTGATTTCCTTGTCATCCGATCCCTGAATACTATGATTTCCCTATTGGTTTTATTGTTTGGTTGTGACCAGTTTTTCTTTTTAATCCGTCCTTGTCCTGAGTTCATTAGTCAATGCCTGAGTAGTCGGCCAGGAGCCAGATCGACAGTCGTCACTTCAATGTTAATAGACCTATAGATCCAAATGCCCTTCTTTTATGTGTGTGTATAATGAGTGAAGAATCTTTTCCCAACCCTCTACCCCTCTTGATTGTTCTTGGTTGATTGATTGTCTTGCGCTTTTTTGCGATTGAATATCACTTCATATTGTTCATCTTTTCCCACTGCAAGTATTCAACCAGGAAATGTTTCTCTCTACAATTGTTTACAATTCGATGTTGAATAGCTCTGCATATTTAATCCATAGTTTACTCTATGATTTATTATTTCTAATGGCAATTTAATCTGATTTTTCAATCCACTAAACCTCAAAAAATTTCCTCTGCATTTTATTAGATCTGATATAAAATATCCTCTTTGATTCAACACTTTTCTTTTCTTTTCATTTTCATTTCTTTTGTTCTTTGAAATTTTTCACTCTTCCATTCATTCCATTGAAGGAGAATTTACTCCTCGCTTTTATACCTCTCGCCTGCAACTTTCTCCTAGTTGATTTCAGCATTTAATTCATTTTTTTGGGGCATTTCTACCCATCTATCGGCTGCTACAGAACCCATTTTTTTAACTGTGATTTAATTTCTCTGCAATTCATTACGTAGATGGCGAATTTACCCTCCGTGTCCCTCTCACTTGACTACATTTTATTAAATTTCATGGTCGTTAAGGGCCTGGAAACATAAATTTCTAGCAATTAGTGACAACATTTTTTTTATGAGTATGGATATCAATGTATATTCAACGATTCCCCTTTTTTTTCCTGTGGAAGATAGACTTCATTCACAGTTTTTATCTAGCGAAATTATATTCATAGTATAAGTGTAGCGATTTTCTACCCACAGTTTAAATGTTGGGTCAACATATTTTTGTTCATTGTTATGATACCTGTGGCAGCAAACCTCCATTGAATGATAAGACAGAGTTTATTTTTACAGCAGTATCCCTAAATTTTTGAGTGACAGCGAAATGAGGCCTGTGTTTGACAGTGTATCTGGTAGGGAAAATTTATTGCATCTCAGGACTGTGTATTGACAGCATTTTGTTTAACTGTGCAAACGGTGGAGTCCTACAGTATTATCACTAATTAACTATCATATTTTATAGTAGCAGCGAATAATTATTCAGCGATCTTTAACTACCGTGTAAATGTTTACATTATGCATCTTATGCAATATATATCCACACTTTATATTTTACATGATGTATTCAAGCTCCGCGTTGCATATTTCCTTGCAATATACTTATTGCATTTTACACTCGGCTGTATAACTTTACCTTTTTACATGCTTACACTATTTCCATTGTATCATAGATTAATTTTGCCTTTAAAACATTTAAATGACAACATTATATCTTACGTAACTTAGAGATAGAACCTTTTAATTCACATCTTTCTCACCTATTTTACTGATGATTTTGGACAACTATTTATACCCATTTCAGAGCTAATTTATTTTTAAACATTAATTCCTTTAAAGACAACTGATAGATAAGAGAAATCTAGTGTCAACGCCCCTTTAAGTTATGATTATAAGATAGCATTCCTAGAGAACGAAGTTTAGTTAATTTGTAACTAATCATTACAGTCAAATTTATAGGTTAATGTACAACGTACTTACTATGTAACGGTGTGTTTTGGGAAACAATTTAGCATTTTTTTTTACTGTGCGGATTTTGACTGGGCATCATGTGGATATTGTCAATATTATTATATATTGTTAAGGTTGTTGATTTACACCAGTTAACTTTGGTTAAGTGATTAATTTAGACTATGGTTATGGTTATGGTTAGTTTAGTGTGACAATGATTGTTGATAGTTTTAATAGTAATTAATTTAGACTTGTTAAATTAGATTTGTAATTATTTACTAATTTGTAATTTAGACTTGCTAAATTAGACTTGTATTTAATGATAAATTAGATTTTAATTATTGATTAATTTAGACTGGATTAATGGTTGGGTTGTTGGGGAAGTCGTGTATTAGCTTGTGTTTTTCTTTTGAGTGATGCTATCTGGCATCTTGTCGACCGGTTGCTTGGGGTGTGGCCGTAGTCTTCTTGTCAGTTATTTCGGCTCCTATTCCGCTAGATTTTCTTGAGTCCTTGGTCCTATTAGGTTATGTTTTTCCAATGTATTTTCACATCTATCACCTGGGGACAACATGATTCCTGACGAGGGGATCATGGCGCACCCTACTGGATAGCATGAATGATAACTTGGCTGAAGTCAATGCTTCACGTTGTGGGTGTTGTTGATCATTTTAACTTGTTGTTAGCGCATGGGTTGTAATTCCTTCATGCGTTTGGTTGTGCTCCATCGAGGTTATAGTTACTAGTCATCAAGGTCATTGTGTTGGATGCTGAATGTTGTCCTTTAGTTGTAAGTGTGGTCATGTTTGTGTCAGGCGCGTAGTTGTTACTATCTTTTGTTTTATGCATGTTTCGCCGAGTTGATATGGTGCTAGTGTGGGGAGTCGTAGTTTTTTGTTGCATTGGGTGCTTGTGTTCATCATTAGGTTTTTTGGTTTAACTGTGTGTCATCATTGCCTTCCTGACAAAAACAAAAATGCATTTTTGCTTCACTTGTAGTCATAAAGAGGGGGTGTTATAATTCATAACATAAATTATATTTTTGTACATAACTAAACCTTCCTAATTGCCACTGAACTTTGACCTTTCCTCAACTGATTTTTTGTTTTTACATTTCTCTTGATTTTTCTTGTAATTCTCATTTTTTTCTACTATAGATATGACTGTTTGTTTCAAATCAAATTGTGGGTTACTTCTAAAAATCACTTTTATTTTCCTACTGAGTGCATCTACTATCTTTTTTTCCTTCCCTTTGATATTTTCTATTTCAAAATAATACTCACATAGGAAATCCAAGCATATAGCTTGTCTTTCATTCAAATTTTTCTAGTTGAAAATGTGTTTAAGACTAACATTATCTATTTTCAACAAAAAATTATTTCTTGAAATGAAGTGTCGTCAAATTTTTAGAGAATGAACAATAGGAATAAATTCTATATCATAAGGTGCATAATTTTATTGATGAGGTTTTAGTTTTCATGATTCATACAAAATTACATAATCATCATGCATTAAAACTTCCCTAGTCCTTTCTTCAAAGCATCGGTACAAACCACAAAGTCCTTATGTGGATCTGCTCTCCTCATAATAGATGTTGTGGTTAACAACCATTTTAGATTTTACAAACTTTTTTGACATTTCTCATTCCATTTAAATCTGATTCCCTTTTTATGGAAGCATGTTATTGGATAATAAAGTTTTTAAAACCATTCAATGAACCTAAGATAATATCTTGTAATACCCATTAAGGATTGGAAATTTTAAACATCCTTTGGCACCGACCAATATAGGATTTCTTTGACCTTTTCTGAGTCAACAAAATCCCTTCTCTTGAGATCACACATCCCAGATACCGCACTTTATCCTAAGAAAATTCATATTTATTGAACTTTGTGTACAATTGATTCTCCCTAAGTGTTTTTTGAAGAAGTCTTAAGTATTCTTCATTTTCTTCTTTTTTCTTTGAATAAATTAATATTTCATCGATGAACACGATTACAAACTTATCTAAATATTTTCTCAACTCATTGTTCATTAATTACATAAATATAGTAAGTGCATTAGTTAAACCAAAGGGTACCACTATAAACTCATAGTTTCTATATATGTTTCAAAAAGAAATCTTTTGAATATATTCTTATTTAATATTGATATCATGGTATCCTCACTGCAAGTCTACCTTTGAAAATATTTTATCCTCCCCAAATTGATCAAACAAGTCATTAATGTGGGGTAAAGGATACTTATTTTTAATCATCATATTATTAAGTTTCCTGTAACAAATTCACAACCTAAAGGTTCCATCCTTCTTTTTAACAAACAAAACTGGCTCTCCCCACAAAGACACACTAGGTGTAATGTGTTTTTTATACATCATCTCGTGAAGCTACATTTTAAGTTTAGTCAACCCTATAGAGATTATCAAGTATGGGTACTTAGGCACCAATGCAAATCCATGTACTAAATCTATGGTAAATTCTATCTCTCTTCTAAGAAGTAATCCTAGAATTTCTTTTAGAAACATATCCTGAAATTCTTGTAGTATAGGATATTTGGTCGACAAATTTTACACCATTAACTCTTTTCTTTCAGATATGTGCACAATGCATATTTCATATCCCTTCCTTGCATATAGGTAAAAGATCTTTACTACCGACACACTTCATGGTATCCTTTTAATTATTTATTCCTTATCAGACTCATACAAACAATTAAATTTTTTGTCGTGAAAATTTACGACAGCTTAATGTTTTTCCATCCCGTCCATTACTATGGGTATATTAGTCCATTACTATGGGTATATTATAGGATCCTAAGTGTAAGAGGTTTAAACATACCTTAGTCTCCATTTCATCTAGAATTACTAAAACAATATTTTATGATTTCAACAACCTTATGTTTCATTCTAGTGGCTAATTGAACTAACAAAGGCTTCATAAATTGAACTAGCTGTTGCAGTATATAAATATTTTTCCTTTGTTATGAAAACAATCCATGCCCCATCGTTTGTAGGGTGGACGATGACAACATAGCGTGCACCCTCTTTTCATGTCTGACCTTACCGAGGGACCGAGTAGTATGATTTTGCCACTGCTCTCTGAGTCATATTCACAGGTTTCAACCTCTCTATAGGTTATGTAAAAACATAATAGTTTGGGAATTTATCAAATGCTCAAGTCGTGGCTAAACCCATTATTTAAATATCATTTTGTTCATATATAACTATATTTTTTTCAAACCATAAGTGTATAAACTTTATTTCTTGGTCTATTTATCAAACTGGTTTAAGCTCGAGGCTTAGAATTTTTCCATGGTATGGTTGTTGTTGGATAAAAAGAGCCTAGATCACATGATCCGTGCTATTATATTACTATATATGATTTAACAAATTATCCCGACATGAAAAGGGTCGACGATTCCACACAAACGTTAGCACAAGTATATGAATTGTTATAAATTGAATATATTTAACCGAGTATGGATTCTCTAATTAAAAATATCAAGTGGTATTTTTTCTATTTGTTTCGTCCATTTTCTGTAAATAAAATATATAACCCTAAAGCTCTCATTTGACCGTTAAAACATAAATTTATAGATATGGATTTGTATGACTAAACCCTATATTAACCATTTTTCCTTCATGGGTTTTTCTCTTTGTAGCATACTTATCATTTCATGTAAAATAGATAAAAGTAATTCCCTTGCACATGAATATTGTCAAAACAACCATTTTAATTTATTCCATATTAGCATAAATATACAAAGTTCTGAATATATTTTTTTCTATTTTATTTTCTTGAAAGCATAAATATAATAATTGCTCTTGACATAAATGCAATATTATTTTTACATAAATGTTGATTTTTCCAATTACCATTCATTGTTATTAAAATGCAGTAGAATGAGATAAAGAACATATAGAAATTACATATTGCATCGTTCTAGTTTTACTTCATAGTAATTATTATTATAAAATTATTTCAACTAAATAAACACTTAAAGATTATTGCTCTAAAAACAATTCAAAATGACAAAAACAAAACAAAGCGATAAAAGATATATTTGATCCTACTGGAAATTAATTGCTTATAGAACTAGTTCCTCCCAATCATAGACCAAAACAACCAAACTTATTTGTTCCTGATTGGAACTCATTATTCCGAAGGGACTCAAATTTTCAATTTCAACTTTTCAATATTAAATAGAACATGGCTCTTTCTCAGAACCATCAAGTTCAGATCCTACTCACAAGTACTCAACATTGTCCCTCACTTCCCACATCTTTGGGAGTAGGTTTATACTTGTCCTCATGGACAATCTATACTTTGGTTGTTTTTATCCCTTTTCACTCTCCCACAGAATATTGAATTACAATTTTCGAACTCGATTCCCTAAGCACTTTTTGTCAAGTTAAATAAAATTAATTAAAATAATATTTACAAAACCATTTTTCATCCTTAATGTTTATGGTGACATAGTTTTAACTTAAGTATTTTTCTCAAAAACTTACCTAGGTTTTGAGCCCCATATTAAATAATGTATTTTGTCAATTGTCAAGAGGCCAGAGGGCCCAAACAATTAAAACGGGCCATTGTGCCCAATAAATGTAATGTTTTGATCATTATTAATAATAAACACATCATTGGTTGCTAGACGAATAATGACTAGAGTTATAGGGGTCCATGATTTCACAAGAGAAGGGGCTTGAGGGGATAAATGCTTATTTCCTATTTTGATTACCCTTTTTTCTAAGGAGTGGATCAGTTACATGAACTTATTGGGAGGAAGGCGAGGAGGTTCTTAATTCCTAATGAATTACTTAAACCCTCCCCTAGTCTGTTTTGGGGTTCGCTCATTCACTCATTCACTTTCTCACTCGAACATTTGTTCACTCACTTGATCACTCGTTCATCCATTCCATTATTATCTATCACTCATTCATCCTTCCTCATTCATGTTTGGGCTTGGGGAAATGGAAACAAACTTATGAAGAGGAGCCATGGTATTGTTGGTTGTAGAGGTCGTTGGTGTAATCCAGGCATAACTTGAGGCATTCATGTCTCAGATGCATTGGCCTGTGTCTAGCTTTGTTGACATATTCAAGTCCCGAGAGTTCCAGCATGAAGATTCTGGACCAGTTGTGTTGGATCCCTGGAAGAGAAGGACTACCTGAGGGACTATGTGGAAAAGAAGGGTGGGGGTCCATTCTCTTGGGTGGTACAAGCTAGGTAGAAGACAAATGGGTAGTTAGATTATTGCCAGTGCTGGGAAAGCATGTGAGAGCTTGAGTGTTTACTGATTTGGGAAGTTAATTAACACTATGGAACCATCCTTGTGGATTCATAGCCCTGGCTCAGGGGTGAAACTGTTGTTGAGATTTGGGACAATAGTGTCTATGGTTGGGTGGAACATCCTTCGTTTACAACCATTTGGTGTATTATTTACCTATATATGAATGTATTCTCTTATGTATTTATTTATCATTTAATTAAGTCTTTAGAATATGTATGTTTGTTGGTTATTTTTGTGCATGTCATTAGATCTTTTCTTTTAGGCATCCTTATTAATTTAAAAAGGTATTAGTAAGAGAAATAAGTCCAAGCATGGGCTTGAATATAGCGTACCTCGACCTGTGGATGGAGGGGTATGTTACATATTGGTATCATATCTTCTGGTTGAAACACTAGGTTGGTATGAGCCGGATCTATTGGTTAGAATATCATGGTTGAGATTGAATTATGAGATTGAAGCTGAAAATATCAGGAGGAATGGCGTTGCAGAATCTACGTAGGAGATAGAACGTCAGAGATCCTTTGTAAGGGATTGAAGGATTGTGACCATCCCTTTCAAATTTGGGAGATATCGCGACTCTGGGATCAAGAGAGATATGGGATCATTGGATCGAAGGGTAGGTGAACAAGGGTCATCCGATGAAGGCAAAGAAAATGTTTGAGTAGGTTTAAGTCTCAACCGTTAAATCTGTGTGAGAGTGAATGTGAGCCATAGATCTTGCGGAGGTTTGGAGGATTGACTCTCCAGGAGGATTGACTCTCCAGGAGAATTGATTCTGCATGTTGCATGTAGGAAAATCTCCCGAAGTCCCAAAGTCCGGAGTTAATACAGACCATCCTTTAGTAGAGACATGTGTCCGCGGATCGGCTAGTTCAAAAGTTCAAAATTTAGGAGAAATGGAGTGTGCTTTATCCAGGTTGATATTGGTGGCCACCCACCTATTCCAACTGGCTCCTCGTGTCCATTTTTTATTCAACACGTCTTCATGTATTGGTTTATAATTGTGAGTTCTACACTTTTAGGGATATCTTAAGCCTCACACATTCTCCAAGTGGATACAAGTGTCCTTTATCCTACTCCAACTGGATTATTTTCTATTTTTTCATGTCAACACATCTTGCTATACTTCCAGGGTTGTTTTGGGTCCATAAACATTTTTTTTTTTACTCGGCACAGTCAGAATGTAGACAAAGTCTGATTCTGATGGAGAAATGTGTAGATATTTGAAATACCTTTCCAATGGTGTATCACTCACCTAAAACATAGGTTGTATGAAAAAGTTATGACCCTAGGAAGTTGAGGTACCAAATTACACCAAGTTACCCATAGGGCCCACATGACTTTTGGTGTTTCACCTTCTAGGGTTAGGCTTTTGGATATCTAGTGTTTTGAAAGTCATGAGTAATATGAAAAGGGTCTATGGAGCCTCATTGTATTCCATTCTTCTTAGATGGTTGGGTGTAGCAACCACATCTCTTCTCAAAGATAGATACCACCATTCGAGCAAGTTTCAGTTCTATAGTCTTACAGTTTCAACCTATTCCATTATTTAATAGAAGATATTGTTCACTGGATATCTGTGTTATTCTTTCTATATTTGCATTTATGTTATTCAGTATGTGAATCAATTCAATCTTCTCCTAAATCCAGATTTATGGTATCAGATCAATATACTCTTCATTTATTTTTCTTCGTGCATGTCCCCCACAAGGTGTGGGTACAAGAAGTTGGGACTCTAACCAACTGAGCCATTACCAAATCGACAATGCTAAGCTTGAAAAAAAACCATGGGAGATGAAAATAAATATGATAGATCGGGATATCCTATTAAAATGTTTCTTGGGGAAGCCCTCGTGCAACAAAGGAACGAAATGATGGAAAAATTTGCAGAGATCCTTTGACGGTTTCCCACAGGAGAAGCATCTTCATCAAGCAATCATGCAACCCCCTTAAAGGTACATGTAAATTTTTATATTCCATTATTTGAAGGACTGATAGATGTGGATGTTGTAGATAAATGGTTTAATCTCCTCGAAGGATATTTTTCGGTCCACAATTTTTCTGATAGGGAAAATATCACTTTTGCACTCCTCAAGCTTGTTCCACATGTTAAGTATTAGTGGGATATTTACTCTGAGAAAAGGGTCATGGAAAAATATGAAATATTTGTGGTGGAACCTACATGGGATTCCTTCTGGGATTCCATTAAAGAATAGTACTACCCTGTTGGAAGCTACGAGGACCAGTACACCAAATGGACCACCTTGCATCAAGAAAGGGACCATTAATTACAAGAGTTCACCAATATTTTCCATACCCTACGCATGAAATTGGGTATAAAATATCTTTATCATCAGCTCATGCTCAAATACAATGGTTGTTTGCATAGATATATTCAAATAGAAATGGATTTTCTGGACATCGCCTCATTGGACACAACTTATAGATACATTGTCAATATTGAGAAGAAGCTTAAGTAGAAATGACGAGAGTTCATATCTGCAATCCCCTCATAGTCGAAGAAGGTAAAAGGAAACCCCAACCCATAAAACAAGGGACCAAGTCGAGATGGACACCCTCAAGAAAATCCATCCAAGCCATATGTCTAACACAGTTACAACAGGGCTCTCCATAGTTCCACCAGCCATAGCCCATTTCAGGTGGGTTTGGGATTCCAACTCTTGGGACCCATTGATGTTGCACTTCCTCTTAACACCGCATAGACAAAATCTTCTCCTGATCAGTCTGTGATCGATAAATCAACTAGATTCATTGAGCGGATTCAACACATCCACCAATAGATCGAAGAGATTTTGTATAAATACAATGCTAAGTACAAGCGGCGCCATGGTCAACAAATGGTACCACACTAGTTTCAGGTTGGCGAGAAAGTCTGGTTACATTTGTGGAAGGAGCGTCTCACCGGACCCCACTAGAAGCTTCACCCACTTCGTTATGGGTCTTACACTATCACTAAGGCTATGGGTGGAAATGATTTTGAGCTCAACACTCCACACTTCCTTTGTATCCATCTAGTATTCAATGTGGATCTCCTTCAACCATATTTCCCACCATTATTGGACACCTCTAAGATCATTGAACAACTGACATGAACAAATCTCAACCCTGACTACATGGAAAACGCATCCACCAATCAGATAATGGACACACAGGTCAAGGGCACTCCCCAACAATGGATCCAGCTTTATCGGGTTGTTAAGGTTGGGAAACTCCTCCACCAAGGCAAGTGGCTCACCCGGGACCAAATCCAACATAAGTTTTCTTACCTGATGGAAGAACTCAACACAATGGAGACCATTACTTCCTAATGGGGAGGACTGATCCAGGTGGTTATTGGTGGCCACCCACCTATTCCAACTAGATCCTCATGTCCATTTTTTATTCAACATGTCTTTCTGTAATGTTTTATCATTGTGAATTCTACACTTATTGGGTTTTCTTAAGACTCACACATTCTCCACATGGATACAGGTGGCCTCATGCCTACTTCAAGTGGCTTATTTTGTATGTTTTCATGTCAACACATCCTATTGTACTTCTAGGGTTTTTTTGGGGTCCTAAGCATTGTTTTTTTGACTCGCCATAGTCAGACCATAGTCTAAGTCAGAGTCTGATGAAAAAATGTGTGGATATTTGAAATACCTTTCCAACGCGATATCACACACCTAAAATGGAGGTCATATGCAAAACTTATGACCCTAGGAAGTTGAGGTACCAAATTACACCAACTTACCCATAGGGACCGCATGAATTTTGATGTTTCACCTTCTAGGGATAGGTTTTTGGATATCTAGGGTTATGAAAAGGGCCTCTCGAGCCTCATTGTATTCGATTCTTCTCAGATGAATGTGAGTAGTAGCCACATATCTTATCAAAGATAACTAACACCATTCGAGCAAGTTTCAGCCTATTCCATTATTTAAATGAAGATATTGTTCACTAAATATTTGTCTTATTCTTCTTATATCTATGTTTATGTTATTGAGTCTGTGAATCAGTTTGTTCCACTCCTAACTATGGATCAGTGCTGATGTGAAATCTCTTGAAGTCTCGAAATCCATCAACCGTTCGATAGAACGATGGGTTTCAGGAGTGTTGAGGACCATCATATTTGCGCATGGGTGATTATGAGTTGTATATCTTACAATGGTTCAAGATTTCAGTGTTCATGAGGAACAAATTTTGCTAAGGAGGAATCTTTTGAAGTCCCCAAGTCGAAAGTTAATCTAGAACATTCGTTAAGGGAGACACGTGTCGGTAGATTGGCCAGTTCGAGAATTCAAAGTTCAGGAAAATTGGAGTGTGCTAGTGTGGAAACTCCCAAAGCCCAAAGTTATGAAGCCCAAAGAGTCGAAGTGGTGGGGCATGATGATTTCACTTAGAGTTGGTGTGGAACCTGTAAGGTTAAGTAGTTCATAAATTCAGAGTTTGAGATATTTGAGGAATGCAAGAATAAAATGTTCCTAAGCCTAAAATTATGAAGTGACATGGCATGTTGATGTTACCGTAGATGACATGGAGACATGGGATATGTGCCACATTTCAGTGAGTTTTGAACCTGTGAAATATTGAAATGTCAGTTAGAACCTGACATGTGTCACCCACCTGTTTGGGTCATGTGTCCACTTCTAGTATTTCACCACATGGCTAAAGATCATGCAGTCCGAACACTGGGAACTCTAGAGGAAACATATGTGACAATTTAAGTTGGGTCCAGAACTCCCGAAGTCCAGAGTAAATATTGATCATTAATCCCAGAAGACATGCAGTAGTATATCTCGTAGTCCAAAGAATTGGTACTCGAGGGATTTGCAGGTCTCTACAAGTGAAAAGTGTCGAAGAACGAAGTCGAGAACACACACAGACCATTGATTTAAAATCCATTAAGGACCTTTCTCAATTGTTGGATCAAGCAATTGAAGGATAGGGCAAGCACTTTAGAGAATTGTCACTCTGGGGGAGTTGAGCAACGTGGGAACTAAATTTCCTGTACCCCTAGAGCATTGAATTAATAGAGGTTTGTTCGTCCCAACACTTGACTAAGTCACATACCATCAATATTGTGAAGCCTCCAAATGGGGGTAGGGTCATCCATTTGATAAGATATTAAATCTTGACCTTCTGATCCTTGTTGTGGACCTAATGGATATTTTGGTGAAGGGTAACTCCGGGAGGAAACAAGAGTTGAAAATAGAGAAGAAATGAAGGAGGAATTTTGGAGGACTTGGTCCCGACAGTGCTCCCATGCATAGGTAAAAAAGGGCTTGGGAGGTGTTGGTCCTAAGGTCTGCACTTGACTGCTAAAAGGGAAAAGCTAGGCCACCTATCAGTTTAGAATGATTTTTTCTTTAAATTTGATCAGAAGTTTATTCTATCAAAACAAAGGCAAGGTTGTATCGGTAGAATGATATAGATGAGGGACCTCCTTGGCTGATGGCACACTAAAGATATATTAGCTAAACAATAGAAAATAGAGAGAACAACAAACTACTCAATGAATAATATGTTGTAATAAGTTCAATACTCAAAATAATATTTCATGA
This sequence comes from Picea glauca, assembly GCA_000966675.3. Taxonomy (NCBI): domain Eukaryota; kingdom Viridiplantae; phylum Streptophyta; class Pinopsida; order Pinales; family Pinaceae; genus Picea; species Picea glauca. The sequence goes on from JZKD02S1986159.1 coordinate 28,925, forward strand.
CTTCAAACATGTATCAAGACACAGTAACTCCCACAGGTTGCAAAGATGAAATTTCACTAAAGCATTAGTTGATTGGTAGGTTGCGTATAGATGAAAGGAAATGAAAGCACATTGCGCAAATAAAAAATTGTATTCAAGATAAGAATAAAAACACATAAGAAGTTGAACGAATCACCGTCATCAATAATATGTTCACCAGGTAGAAATCTTTAATCCATGCATAGAATGAGTCCAACCAGTATGTTGTCTTGCAATTCTTTTATCAAAAATCTGACTCTTCCAATATCCAAAAACTAACTATTTAAAGAAAAGTTGCAAGGGTCCTCATCCTGAGGGGACTGAGTCCTAAATTAAGTTAATTGTCTATAAATCAAATTATAAATGTACTAAGATGATGAAATTAATCATCAAGGGTGGTTCTTATCTCACATAGAAGACCAATATTACATCTAATCTGAGAAAATGTTGGACTTAATCAAAATAAAACTACTGTTGTCTCTGAGACATAATCGATACATGTCTGTGTGTTGTTGGAGGCTACTGGAGATAAGCGATTGTGATCTGTGATGGAGACTGAATCTTTGTCTGTGTCTAATATTTCACAAGCTAAGCACAGCCTGAGTTGACTGTACTTGACTCTTCCCCTCAGTTTCATTGTGAGAAGAAAATCATGGAGGCGGGTGTCCAATGGGAAGACATGATGAGTGAGCCTGGGGGTATATGATGTATGAGGACATATGTTACAAGGTGAGAGGAGGGAGAGTAATGAGTGGGTTGAGTGGAGGTGATGTCGATGTGACGTGGATGTGACACGGTGTCATACAAGCACATGATTCAAGAAGCTATTAAGGCTGGTTGGGATTCAGACAACCTTTGGGCCCGCAATTCATCAAAAGTTTCCACGTAGCCTTCCAACAAATCCATGGTTTGAATTGCGGGACCACTCTAGAAAATTAACATCCATGCAGTTTGTGTCCCGACAATGAAACCTAGTCGTCGATCTGATTATGATCCAAGATTTGGGTGAAATTTACCTGCTGCAAGGATCGACGGTTCTCATTGACCTGAGATCAATGGTCTATGCTTACTTCAGGAGTTCGGGCTTCAAGGTTTTATGAGTGTTATTCTTGGGAAACTCTTGTAGTGGCAATGCTCCAAGGTGATGGATCTTTTTCCGTATGCCATGACCAATGAGTGGTCCAGATTCACTTCGAAAGTTTGCGCTTCGGGAGTTTCAACTATTAGTGCTTCGAACCTCCCAGAGGAGAATCACTGAAGTAAATGATCTACTTCCACATGTATCCTTTGATGAATGGTCCATATTATCTTTGAAAATCTAGCCTTTCAGAGTTTCAAATATCAAGCGTGAAGATATCCCAGAGGAAAATCATCGAAGTGATGTGGCAGCCTGATGTCGTATGATGTTACAGATGTTGATGTGTCACGGAAAGAAAGGTAACACGTGTTGCATGGAAACGGGTGGCTGTCACAACCAAACGACCAAGAATGAGTGCCAAGATTCCTACCTCATGAGTGTGCCACATGTATCCATTGTTGGTTTCCATGTGTCACAACTGATGAATGGTCAAGATTTACTTTTGGACTTCAACACTTCGAGCTTTGGGACTTTCAAATGTTTGTGCTTAGAAAAAACCCGAAGTGAAAATCGTCGAAGTAATTGATTTGTCGCCACGTGTCACGTCTGATGGACGGTGTGGATTTAGTTTGGGACTATGTGTATTTGGGCTTCTAGACTTTGGGAGATTCAAATATCAGGTGTGAAAAACTCCCAAAATGAAAATCGTTGAATTAAATGATTTGTCGTCATGTGTCATGATCGATGAACAGTCCAGATTTGATTTAGTACTTTGGTATTTAATGTCTTCGGCACTTTGTCTCTTCATCTTTCTGGGACGTCGACGCATTTCCTGATAGATGAATGACCCAGATTCTCTTCATGAGTTTAGGCTTTGGGTCTTCGGGAATTCGTGGATGTGAAGTATGCCAATCTCCCGAAGGAAAATCGCCAATGTGATTAGCCAATTCTTATCACTTATTAACCCAAGCTTAATTTGTGTTAAATACCTTGAGGGTTCGGGGCTTTTGATGACTCTTTGTGTTAAACTTCGTGCGATTCTATAACCCCGAATGGACGACAACCATTGATATGATTTTCTTGGTGGATCTTTATCGTTGAAAATTTCCCTATTCATTTCGGCAATCCTAGCCTGAAAATGACCACTCTGAATGGATGTCTTTGTCCGTGGGAATTTGCTACATATATAAAAAGTCTTGGTCAACCTGTGGTGAGATGGATCAATGGAAAATATGGTGACAAGTAATTCGAACCAAATCCAACATATATTTCATCATTTCAAGAAAAACATAATAGAAACACACAAAGACTCAAACCAGAAAGAAAAAAATAACAACCAAGTCACTCAGTAATGGGAAAACGACTTAACCAACAAGAAAAAGGAAAAATTGATGAAGGTATAGGGAAAAGAAGAAGAAGAGGCAGGGGTGCATACCTAGGTTACAACATTGGCTCCAAATGGTTATATATCGTCCTTGTGAGGTGCTAAGAATTGTAGATCAGTGCCTTCACATTAGATATCTTCTCTTACTTGACATAATTCACCTTTTTTTCCATATGCCAGCCCTGAGTATCTGTTACTGTCCCTCAACCATGCATTTTATTGAATAAAAAACTGAGACTACACCCAAGTGCCTTGTTGAGATATGGAGTCTTTACTGAAACTTGAAGCTACAACTAAACCCCATTGCCTTTTTTGGGATATGTAGTCTCTTATTCAAACAAGCTACTGAAAACCAACATACTAAAAAAACAATCTGTGAAATAAAAATTAAAATCTTGAACTGCGAACTTATTCTCCTACTACCTACTGTATTTAGCTGAAAACCAACTCAATCATGTGTAATTCCGCTTCCAAGGAAACTAAGAAAACATTGGACTAAGAATTGTGAGTATGCGAAGGTCATTTCTTAGAATAATCCAAATATGATATATCAAACGTGACAAAAATTTGGAAGCCATCTGGTACCTACAGATGCAAATGATGATCATGGTAAAACTTTCAACCTTTGGGATTTTGGAAAAATAAGAATCCATCCATCTCGCTATTGGATCTTGAAACTCATGAAAAGCCTCCAACTGGTTTAGAGGAAAAATTTGTTGTCATGTGAGATCTTCATTATAAACAAGACTGAGCTACTCCTACCCTCATTAAAACAGCTCATGAAAGTCATGTGATTCACAAGCACGAAGGGAAACAAAACACCCTTGATACTGCTCATCTTGTTGTTTGAAATGAATGGGTATGTCTCTTGTATTTCTAGCATATCCTTGTTCTAGGTCCAGAATGTCATCTTTAGACTTATAGATTTCATGTTTCTCAAGAATTTCAGAAGGAAGGGGAAAAACATGCTCATGACCTTCAACATCAATTTCCTCACATTTAATCAAATCTTTATGAGAACGTAGGACAAAAGATGTATCATAACAACAATTATCTGAGTCACCTAGAGTAATGCAAGATGTATACAAAGCCCTTTTTTACCTCAATTTCATCATTAATGTACTTCCCAACATCATCCTTTTGAATAAAAGGATCTGAATAAGACTCATATGTAACCAAATTTTTTCACAACAGTTCTCAAAAATTAAATCAGCTGGAAAAAACCTTTTACAATTCTTACTGAATGCATCATGGAAATATTCCAAGGAAGAGATGCTAGAAGGGGGCAAGGTTCAATACCCCTCATAATCATATCCCTCTAATGAGTACATGAACATATTCATTAGTGCATCCTCATGATGTATTCCCCACTGATTCATGAGTTCATGAAACTCAAACAAATGCTCAGCAGGGTTGTCATCTCTATGTTCTCTAAATTTGGGCAAAAAATCACCCCACTCATATATAGTAGGAACAACATTAGGAAAACCAGGGACAATAGAGAAATTTAATGGAGAAAACCTTCGAGCCAAGATGGCTTCTATCTAAAATTATAACTTCTTAAAACCATGGAGTTGCCATTGGATTATTTAACAATGGAGTTGTCAGGTGAATGATATGAAGTTTGAATGTGTCTGGTCTTTTTTCACCATTAAAGATCAGATATGATCATTTTCATTCTCTCAGGGAAAGATATTTCGTTACTCCATTCCTTGGCAATGGATCTAGAATATGTTGGTCCTAAGGTCTTCACTTGACTACTAAAAGGGAAAAGCTAGGACACCTATCAATTTAGAATGAGTGTCTCTTTAACTTTGGTCAGAAGGTTATTCTATCAATACAAAGGAAAGGTTGGGAAGAAAGAATGATATAGATGAGGACCCTCCTTGGCTGATGGCACAATAAAGATAGACCAGCTAAACAATATAAAACTGAGAGAAACAACAACCTACTCAATGAATAATCCGTTGTAAGAAGTTCAATACTCAAAATAATATTTCAAGACATCAAACATGTATCAAGACATAGTAACTCCCACAGGTTGGAAAGATGAATTTTCACTAAAGAATTAACTATTTGACAGGTTGTGTATCGATAAAAATAAGTTACACAATAGTTGAAAGGAAATGAAAGAACATTGTGAAAATAAAAAACTGTATTCAAGATAAGAGTAAAAACACATAAGAAGTTGAACGAATCATTGTCATCAATAATATGTTCACCAGGTAGAAATATTTAATCCATGCATAAAATGAGTCCAACTAGTATGTTGTCTTGCAACTCGTTTCTCAAAAATCCAACCCTTAAAATATCCAAAAACTAACTATTTAAAGAAAAGTTGTAGGGGTCCTCGTCCTTAGGGGATTGAGACTTAAATTAAGCTAACTGTTTCTAAATCAAATTATTAACTGTACTAAGATGTCAAAATTAATCATCAAGAGTGGTTCTTATCTCAAACAGAAGACCACTCTTGCATCTAATGTAGGAAAATGGACTTAATAAAAATAAAACTACTACTGTATCTGAGACAGAACCGACACATGCTGAAGAAACTGAATTGTCAAAAATGAGCCTCGAAGTGACAAAGTAGAGATCTGTTGTCAAGCGATGGCATGTCTGCGTGATATTGGAGGCTACTGGAGATAACCAACTATGATCTTTGATGGAGACTGACTCTCTGTCTATGTCTAAGCTTTCACAAGCTAAGCACAGTCTGAGTTGACTGTATTCGATTCTTCCCCTTGCTTTCACTGTGAGGACTAGTCATGAGCAGGAAATCATGGAGACTGGTGTCCAATGAGAAGAAGAGATGAGCAGGCATGAAAGTATATGATGTATGATGACATACGTCACAAGGTGAGAGGAGGTAGAGTAGTGAGTGGGGTGAGTTGAGGTGACGTGGATGTGTCGTGGATGTGATGTGGTGTCATACAATCATGTGATTACGAAAGCTATTGAGAGTGGTTGGGATTTAGACTACCTTTTGGCTCACAATTTATCAGAATATGACATGTACCATTCCGAAAAAACCATGGCTTAAATTGGAGGATGACTCTAGAAAATTAACGTCTTGGCAGTTTGCATCCCCGCAATGAAACCTATCCGTTGATTTGATTACGATCTGAGGTCTGGGTAACATTTACCTACTATAAGGATCAATGGTTCTCATTGACCTGAGTTGAATGGTCTGTGATTACTTCGGGAGTCTGGGCTTCAATACTTCGGGGTTTTATGAATGTTATTCTTAGGAAACTCTTGGAGTGGCAATGGTGCAAGGTGACATATCTACTGTCGTGTGTCGTGACCGATGAGCGGTTTAGATTCACTTTGGAATTTTGGGCTTTAGGAGTTTCAACTATTAGTGCTTCGAACCTCGTAGAGGATAATCGTCGAAGTAAATGATCTTCTTCCACATGTCTCCATTGATGAATAGTCCAGATTCTCTTCAACAATCTAGGTTTTGGGAGTTTCAAATGTCAAGCATGAAGATCTCCCAGAGGAAAATCAATGAAGTGATGTGGAGGCCTGATGTCGTATGATGTTACAGATGATGATGTGTCATGGAAAAAAAGGTGACATGTGTCACATGGAAACGAGTGCTTGTCACATCCAAATGATCGAGAATGAGTGCCACGTGTCCTACCTCATGAGTGTGGCATGTGTATCCATTGCTGGTTGCCATGTGTCACAATCGATGAATGGTCTAGATTTATTTTGGGACTTAGGCACTTCAGGCTTTGGGACTTTAAAATGTTTTTCCTTGGAAAACTGCCAAAGTGAAAATTGTTGAAGTAACTGATATGTTGCCACATATCCCTTCTGATGGATGGTCTTGATTTACTTTGGGACTTTGGGTATTTTGGGTTCAGGAGTTTCAAATTTCAAGCGTGAAAAAGTATCGAAGTGAAAATTGCTGAAGTAAATGATCTTTCGCCACGTGTCATGATCGATGAACGGTCCAGATTTGATTCAGTACTTCAGGATTTAATCTCTTTGTCACTTCGTCTCTTTATCTTTTCGGGATGCCGATGCATGTCCTGATAGATGAATAACCCAGATTCTCTTCAGGTCTTCCAGAGTTTGGGCTTCAAGTCTTTGGGAATTCATGGATGTGAAGTATGCCAACATCCAGAAGGAAAATCGCCAAAGTGATTAGCCAGTGCTTATGACTAATTGACTTGAGCTTAAGCCATGTTAAATAATTCGGGGGTTTGAGACTTTGTTAACTCTTCGTGTTAAAATCCATGCAATTCTTCACCCATGAATAGATGACAACCATTGATATGATTTTCTTGGTGGATCTTTATAGTTGAAAATTGCCATGTTCATTTCGACAATACTAGACCGAAAATGACTGCTCTGAATGACTTCATTTGTCCATGGGAGTTTCTTGCATATATAAAATGGCTTGGTTAACCTGTGGTAAGTTGGATCAATGGAAAATATGACAACAAGTAATTCGGACCAAATCCAACATATATTTCATCCTTTCAAGAAAAACAGAATAGAAACGTGCAAAGACTCAAACCAAAAAGAAATGAATAAGAAACAAGTCACTCAGTAATGGGAAAATGACTTAACCCACCAGAAAAAGGAAAAATTGATGAAGGCATAGGGAAAAGAGAAAGGAGAGGTAGGAGTGTAGACCTAGGTTACAACAGGAGGTAACTTAGCCATGTGTTTTTGGCTTGCACAAGACACGTGTGAAAGAACACGAAGTGAGGTGCTAAGGAAGGGACTAAGTCCTAGATTTGATCCATGGTCACTTGAAACCTAGTTTGAGGGAAGTGCCTGCACATAATGAAATTATTTATTTCTCAAGGATAAGAGGACATTGTTATTTTTCAGAGAATGGGCATATATTCTTCATGAACTAAGAAGAAAAGAACTTGTAGCATTTTTTGGAAAATTTCTTTACATGCATAATTCTAACAAAATGTTCACTTGCACATTTTGCAGAATTAAGAGAATTAAACATATCATTTCAGAATGGAGATTCGAGAGATGGAAGAAGGTGAGGGAGCCTCTAGCCATGATAGAGAGGCTGAAGGCTAGAATACCATAATTGGTAATGTAGAGACAAATTCCAATGGATGCAAGGGCGGAGGAGAGAAAGAAACATTAATAGAAATGGAAAGAAGCCTGAAATAGAAGTGCAGAGCTACAAAGAAGACAATGAGAGGTTGATGAGAGATAAAATATAGATAAATTCTTGAGTGTTGTAAAGATCAAACCAATTGTAGAGGAAAACAAGGAATGGCTCTAAGTAAGGGGAAGAGGGCAAGTTCTGTGAAAGAAGAGATGATCGTGGAAGAGCTAGTTATTCAGGAAGTGCTAGTAGAACTCATAGACACCACTCACCTCCTTACTCATCAAGAATTTTTTATGCATTAGAATATTTCGTAAGGAGTCCAAAGGTGTCTCCTATTAGGAACCAAAGAATCAGACATGAAGTGGACAATTTGCAAGGAGAGCTGAGGAATATTAGTCCACCCTCCTTTAATGGTGAAAAAGAAAGGGAAAATGTTGTTGAAGCATAATTTCTTGGAATCAGGAAATATTTTCAATTGGACAACTCTTCATCAAACCTAGAATCCATAATTTCCACCTAACATCTACACAGGAAAGTTGCAATGTGGTGGGATCAACTGAAGAAATTTTAACATATTAATGAGAATAGGATCCCTTGGAAGCACTTCAAGAAGTACTTCCGAAAGGAGTACCTCTTAGAGAATTTCTATGACAAGAAAATGCAAGAGTTCTTTGAACTCAGGCTGGGAATCATGAATATGGAAGAATATGAGAGGAACTTCTTGGGGTTTTTAAAGTATGTTGGGTTCATTAATGATGATAAGGGGGAAATACAAAGATTTATAATTGTATGTCCATCCTTTTATAAAGAAAATATTAGGTATGATGATCCCAACACCTTGACTGAGGCCATCATGAAGGATAAATACCTATATGACCAAGGTCGGGGAAGAGAATCCCTACGGAAAGGATTCAAAGCTCCCTTCAATAGGAATGAGCCTAATAAAAATCACCAAGATCAGTATGCTAAGGGTGAATCCAAGAAGGAATATTGCTTGGGAAAAAGAGGAAGACGACCAATCCAATGTTGGGGATGCAAAGAATATCACCTGTACAAGGATTTCCCACATAGAAAGGATAGAGTAAAGATTGTGCAAAATTTCCAAGAGGCTAAGACAATCGAAGATATGGAAAAGATTTATGCAGCCTTAGATGATTGAGAAGAGGAATACCAGTCCAATATGATCGAGGTGGAAGGTAAGATCATAAATCATCTTGTTGCTATTTTAATTGATTTGGGAGAAACTCATTGTTACATTTATCCTAAAATAGTGGATAGATTACATTTGAAGAAAAATAAGCTTGGAAAATCAAGTTTGGTTTAGTTAGCCTCTAGAACCAAAAGGAGAATCCATGATATGGTCAGAAGTTGTTCCATAAGTCTTATTGATGTGAATACTAGTGTTCATCTAAATATCATACCCTTGGGGTCTTATGATATTCTAATTGGAATGGATTGGTTGGACAAGCATCATGTTGTCCTAGATTGTCATAGCAAGACATTTACATGTCTTGATTGAGATGGAAAACAAAGAACCATGAAAGGAGTTCCAAGACCCATCTCTATAAGGGATATTTCATCCTTACAGCTGAAGAGATGTTTTAGAAAAGGGTGTCAATTGTATGCAACTCATGTGGAAGAGCTAGAAAATTTAAAGGGGCCAAGCCATGAAGATTTCTCCATACTACAGGAATTTGAAGATGTATTCCAAGAAATACCAAGGTGTCCACCAAAAAGGGAGATAGATTTCCCAATTGATTTAGTGGCAGGATCTGCCCTGGTGTCAAAAACACCTTACAGAATGAGCACACCAGATTTAAAAGAATTACAAATGAAGTTGAAGGAATTGCTGAAGAAAGGGTACATACGTCCAAGTGTTTCACCTTGTAGAGCACCAATATTTTTTTTCAAAAAGAAGGATGGAACCTTGAGGCTGTGTATTGAATTTCAATAACTAAATAAGTATACTATAAAGAACAAGTATCCTCTACCCAGAATTGATGTCCTCTTTCATTAGCTAAGAGGAAAAAATATTTTTTCAAATATAGACTTGAAGTTAGGATACCATCAGGTAAGAACCAAGGAAGAGGAAATTCATAAGACAACCTTTAGAACCAGGTATGGGAATTATGAATTTGTAGTTGTGCTATGTGGACTGACCAATGCACCAGCTGTTTTTATATGCTTAATTAATGGAATATGCAGAAATTATTTCTATAAGTTTGTCATAGTAGTCTTGGATGACATACTTGTCTATTCTAAGTCTCAAGAGGAGCATGAAAATCACTTAATACTGCTATTGCAAGTGCTAAGAGAACCTCAATGGTATGCCAAGATGAGTAAGTGTTCCTTTTATTAAAATGAGATTCATTAGTTGGGACACATTATTTCAAAGCAGGGCATAGCAATAGATCCAAATAAAATTGAATCTAATAGATGATGTCCAACACCCACAAATGTGTCAAAAGTCAGATATTTTATGGGATTAGTTGGTTACTACCGAAGGTTCATAGTAGGTTTCTCTAAGATTACTCATCCCATAACTTCTTTGCAAAAGAAAGGAACTAAATTTGAATGGACACCTAGGTGTGAAGATAATTTTAATCTGTTGAAGGAATTACTTACTAGTGCACCTATGTTAAAGATTGTTGACCCAAATGAAAGTTTTCTCATATGTACAGATGCATGTAAAGAAGGACTTGGGGGATTCCTCATGCAAAATGGATATGTCATTGGTTATGAGTCTAGAAAACTTAAGGAACATGATAGGAACTGTGCCACACATGACTTGGAGCATGCTACCATTGTCCACGCCTTGAATATGTGGAGGAATTATCTCACGGGGAATAGATTTTAATTAAGCATAGACCACATTGGCCTGAAGTATCTTTTTGAAAAACCAACCTCGAAGTCCAGGAAAAAAATATGGATGGAATGTTTAAGTGAATATGACCTCGATATCAAGAATATCAAAGGAAAAGAGAATAAAGTGGTCGATGCACTTAGTATAAGAGTGCATCTCATGCATGCTACTATTGTGAGTATGCATCAGTCACACTTGAAGAGAATAATTTTAGATGATCTTGTTACAGATCATCATTACCTACGGGTAATGGAAATATTACATAAAGGAGATGTACAATAGAAGATAAAGGATTATGAGATAAAGGAAGATGGAGTACTTATGCATAAGAATAGAATATATGTTCCTAGTTCCAGAGAACTAAGGAATTTGGTATTGAAGGAAATGAATGATGTTCCTTATGTTGGACATATCGGTTATCAGAAAATGATTACAACAATAAGAAGCTAATTCTTTTGTATGAGAGTGAAAAAGGATGTTGTTGATTTCATCGCTCGATGTATGGAATGTCAGAAGGTAAAGGTTGAGCATAGGCACCCAACAGGTTTGCTGCAGCCATTACAAATCCCAGAGAAGAAATGGGAAGTGATAACCATTGATTTCATAACTAAATAACCCAGGACAACAAGACAACATGATTCAATCATGGTATTGGTTGAAAAATTAACAAAGCCTACTCATTTTGTTCTTGTAAAAACAACACATACAACGACTAATATTGCAGAAATTTATGTAACATCCCACTCTGGCGCACTGAGTGAACTTATTCTTTGAGGACACTTGCTCGCAAGTGATCCAGATTTTTATGCTATTAAAACTTTGACTTGAATTACGATGTGTTATGGGTTGATGACATGTTGTTTTATTACACTGACATAGACAAGTGTTATTGACTCGGTTTTAGTGAGTGTGCAGGGTTTTGGACCTTGAGGATGCAGAGGCATCGATGGAACCCCTTGTACTCCGGATTGAGTTAGGGAGTGTGCCTTTGGGGTTTGATTGTTTTACTATGATATTAGTGCATCTGAATAGGTGATATGATGTGGATATGTTCTAACATGATCTGTTGATGATGTAGGCTGATGATAGCTTGTCGACCAAGACCCACATATGGAGTAAAGGGGTCGCACATGACTACTAGAGATGTTGAGGGAGAGGTGTGGACAACAACTACCACAACCTACTAGCGCTCCCACCATGGCTCAAACTATAGGTTAACGATTACCTAGTTCAAGAGGACCCACAATGCCATGAGGGCAAACTACGATAGTTGCTCACGATGATTCTAAGGGCCGCGCAATAAGGTGGGGGCCTTAGTCCTTATAATCCCTTAGTCTCCCACAAGTTCACCTGGAAAAGTGTTGAATCCAGGGGTTATTGATGTCTACCAATCAGTAAAGAGGTGAGTGGCACCCTTGGAGCACATAGTGCGTCCTGAAGGGCACGCTACACAAAGGAATAAATGAGGCGAGTGGCATCCTTGGAGCACCTAGTGCACCCTGAAGGGAACGTCATGTTGATGATGATAGAGGGATGAACCTAGATGGCCCTAACACAAATAACATGTCAAGAAATTTTAAAACAATTTCCCTAATTAAATGTTGCCCAGTACAAAATCTAAATTCTAAGTCTAAAATTTCGTTAGGGGTAAAATTTTGTCTACTTTTAAAAAAAAAAAAATTAAATAATAATAATAATAATAACATAAATAGATAAAATAAAATAAAATAACAAAATTTAAAATAAAAACCACTTAAGTAATAATTATGATCTTCATAAAATTTTGTAACATGAAGAGAGTAAGAAATTAAATTATCCATAAAAAATAAAATCTGTGGATATAAAAAGTAAAGAGGGAACTAATTATTTTATGTTTTGATAAATTAAAAAGATGCTAAATTAATGATAAATGGAAAAATGGGTTAAATTCCGCACCTGCCCTTTTGAGTTCTAAGTAAAAGAGGAAAGAGGGAAAATAAAAAAAATAGAAAACTAGGGAAAGGAGGTAACATAAAAAGGAAAAAGGGGAACTTAAGGGAAAAAGCAGGGAGTCAACTTAGTAAATCATATACATTTAAGAACTTTTTAATTTTAAACTAAATTAGCAATTTCATAATAGGCAAAGCCTTTAAAACCTGTAATGGAATCTAGGGACACCTAGGAGTGATTCTAGGAGTAACTCTAGCTCGTTGAGGGAAATAAATATAATTACTTAATTAAAGAAATTAATTTATGGAGGATTGTAGGGGATGAGGGACACTTGTACGGAGAGGAATTTTTGGGAATTTATTTTTAAAATCTTTAATTAAATGAGATTTTAGGAAAGAAAGGAAGTTTGAAACTTTATAAAATAAAGGAAGGAGAAGGATGAAGGGCATCATCTGTTTGCGTAATGTTATGCTGCAGAAATATCAACTTGACTCATTTACTTGTGGGGAGTTGGGATATCCAGCTCAGAGAGGAGTGGTATCTCGGCCTTGTGAGGTGAGCTGGGAGCTAGACAAAACCTTTGGATAGTGTGTGTGGCCCCTTTGCATCTCGGGGGGCTAAGGGGGAAGAAGAGTACCCCTAGCATTGGTTGGGAGGTACTGGTGTAGTCTCGACGATCGRTGAGCGGAAGTGGCATGGAGCATGCGGATGACACTCGGAGCAGGCGAACAGGAAATGGTACACTTCTTCATTTAATGATAGAATGTTGTAGGATTTATGATTTATATCTGCACGTGTTTGGGTTAGGTAAAYYGATTGTCTAGTTTCATGACTGAAAATTTTATAGCCTAGCTGAATGATTGGTTGATTGAATTMYGTGACCCTTGTCTTCCCATATGTCGTGACTTCCATGTGAGTTGATTGTGACCTTGAGGTTTTTTATCCTTCGTCCCTAGCTCACCATTCCTCGYCTAGGCAGTAGGCSAGGAKCTTGATCTACAGTCGTCTCCTTAGTGTTAAAACACCTACGGATCTCAACRCCCTGYTTTCCTCTRTGAGGATGGTGAAGCATAGGATGAGCCCATCCATTGGCTACCTCTATTGTTGTTCTTGGCAGTTGATGCCTTATGCCTTAATGTGTTTTATTACCCCTGAAATTTTGGTTGTTGGCATAGCCCTTCCTTCCACTGTGTCTTATATACCCTGCTAGATTTTCTTCACGCTTGGGCTGATAAAACCTCTGCAGACATTTCAATGAACATCCTTGGATCCTTGCATTCTCTTACTGTTCTCTACACTTTTACATTCTTGACCACTTCTATGCTCGGTTAGAAAAATTTACTCTATGTTTTATGCTTTAATGAGCAATTTAACTCTGTGTTGGATGCATTGACGATTAATTTGTCTTGGCGTGTTGTGCATTAATGGATACATTTTAACTCTGTGTTTATACTAACAAATAATTTAGCTCTGCCCTCATAGTTCTATTGGCCAGCAAATATTTTCCTCTACAATTTAAATGCATTTCATAAGAAATTTAACACTATGTTGTTTACCCTTTTGTCTCCACACTCCATTGACTGATATTCTTTAACCCCACCTCCTTAGAATCACAATTTTCTTCCTTTTTTATTTTACTTCAATGGCGAATCTCACCCAGTGAAGGCTTCCATGTTAAAATCCACTTGAATCTTATAAAAATGACTTGGCATCAACTTTTCTTGGCATTATAGTTTCCTTCTGGTGTGACTTGCACAACTATTTCCCTTTTCTTTATTATTATTACGAAAATGTATATTCCATCTAGTGCTTTCCCAGTGATCCATCCTTTAAATAATGGTGGCCAGGTGGCTTCCTCTAGTGCATTGGGAACAACATTGTCCATTAATTGATGTCTGCGTCTTCTTGTAAGTGACCACAAAATTTCCATGAAAACGAGCTCTGCATTTTCCTATTTTTTAACCACAAATCGCCTTCAAAGTGATGACTGTGTGTTCCTGTTAATCACCCCGGACTTGCCTTAATGTGGTCCGCGCTGCGGTCATTTGGCCACGATTTTTCCTTAAATTGATTCCTGAGATTATGCCAAAATGATACCTTATGTTACCCTAGGTAGCATGGAAAAATTATTACCTTCATGAAGTCATGATGTCGCCCTCCTGGAGATGGTGTTTTTGCCTTCAAATTGTCGATTGTTACCTTATGTATTACCCTACCTGACAACGTCTTAATGTATTTTTAATGATGTACAAGGTTGATCCCTTTCTGTTTTAGCAATGACAGTTAATGTGGATGGAATTATTTAATGCTAATATCATGTGTGCATTGATTGGCCTAATATAACATCCTTTTTAGAAACAACAAGCTAGCACTAAATAGTCTGATATAATAGTAAATTTAAAATCGGAGAAGCAAGATAACACTAAATCCTAAATCGACATTTATGGTTATATACACCATCCGCATTAATTATCCCACTTACTTGACATAGCCATTCTCAGCAGTACTTTTTAATGTTAATAGATAAGTTGTCACTTGGGTACCTTTAGTTAAGTTAGTCCCATGCGATACTTTATTGAGTTAATAATGTCTCCTTGACGTTTCCTGCCTTGACATAGTGAGCATATTTAGTGGTATATTAATTGATAGTTTAATTGATATTAATGTCTTGCTATTAAGTGCCTTGTCATTGCCTTATTAATTGTTTATTAGCAACATTCTACATTATGTTAGTTAATGCTTAAATTAATGTTAATGTCTAGTATGATTGTGATTTGGAATAATTAAAAATTAGATGATAGGTTGAGATTTAATTATGCCTCCGTGTTTAATAGAACCTTCTACACTACTTGAGTTAATGCTTCATTAATACTAATAGCTAGTAGATTGAGATGTGGATGAAGTTAGAATTGCCCTATCAGAGTGTATAATGATTAAAGTTGAATGGAGAATTATTGGAGTCATGGTTATGTAGCTCTTAATTCACTTACACCTTGAATTAATTTGTTAGATGTATTGCGTCATGAATAAATGAGAAGCATGGTTGATTTTGTAACTGTTCTCTTAGCACTTTTATATCAAGCATTCTATTCTTGTGCCATTAGGAGATGCTAACGCATGATCGAATTGTAACTTTATGATAGAATTTATGCATGAACTTATGTTGTTTTATGATGGACTTAGTAATCAATTATTTTACATCTTGGACTTTATGTGAGGTGTGATTAATTCATAGAACACTATCGCTCCTTGATCATCGTTGATGTTGTTGACTTAGAATAATTAGTTTGTTCTTCTTGTGTCGGGTGGGATGTAGACGCCTCCTTGCTCCTCAAAACACTCGCTAGCCCAGAGACCTTAAATGGTCAAAATTGATGGGAACCTGGGCTTGATAATTTCTTATGTGTCTTGGAGGTCCTAACCATTGCAGGGTAGGATGGAAGGGTAGTCAGGCTTATTTTTTCATCGGTTGGTTTTCATTCATTGCTTACATATGCTTGATGTGTGTCTTAGGTTGTTATGTAGTTGTCACAGTTGCATGAGTCATGTTCGTCATCATGTTGCGATGCAGAGTATAATGTCTATATTACCCTTATACACATGCACACACAAAAAAACAAATTTCCACTTGTTATGTGAGGCTTGATGTCATGAATAAATGAGAGGTCTGTTACATATGGTATCAGAGTGGGTTTCAACCCACAACTTGGGATGACTACGGCTTCTATTGATATGGTTGATTATACTATTGCTAATCGAGTTGACTTGTGTGTGTGTAGGTAATCATGGTTAGAGGATGTCGCAGAGGCAAACAACGGGGTGCTAGGGGAGGGGGCACAACACCTCCAGTAGAATCCATGCCTGAGGGAGCTAACCCCCAGGGAGATGAGTAGGTTGTCGGGCAAGAGGAGATAGCAGTTGGTGATGTAGTCAGAATGATGAGATATTTTCAGTGCATGTCTGAGGCACTGATCAGCCGTTTGGACAGAGATGAGGGTAGGGCGCTGACACACACTAAGGTTCCACCAGGCACTCCGGTTAGTACTGATAGCATTCACTGTGAACTTGAGAAGGTCAAATTTCCTGAGTTCTTTGGTGCCCCAGACAATGCCGCCGTCGAGGAATGGTTGGAGAACATCGCGATGTTCTTTTCACTTCATCATTATACGTCCAACATGAAGGTCCACATGGTTGTTTTTCAACTAAAGGGGATCACTCTTCTATGGTGGAAGATGCTCCTACCGCAGTTGAACATGGCCATCAAAGATGTGTCATGGGAACTGTTCAAAAAATGGTTCCGAGAGAGGTACCTTTCAGAGGAACTCATTGAGAGTTAGCTCAATGAGTTCAACGCCTTACGATAGGGAGGTCGTATGGTTCCCAAGTACGGGGCCCATTTTCTGGAGCTGCTCCGGTATGCTCCGCACCTTAACATTGAGAAAATTAAGGTGAACAGGTTCATGCTCGGCCTTAACGACAGCCTACGTGCAAAGGTTAGGATTTTGATACTTTCGAGAAGGCACTCATAACAGAGGAGGAGCTTATCAGTGGGGGGCAGACAGGGGCTCCAGTGAGACCAGTAGGGTAGGTTTCATCTGGAGAATAGTAGCGTCAAACACCAGTGAGACATATGCTGAGATATAGTGGGTTCCATAGGAGATCCACTTTCACTACACCTCGGTGACCAACACCTCAGTAGTGGAAACTTTATTGGGGACCACAACATCAACAACAATGTCGACCGCAGCAGTCGCAGTTTAGGCCTTTTTAGCAGAATAGACCAGGATTCCAAGCCAATGGGCCATCATCTTCTACTTCGGGTACCGGGACTACTGGGTCGAAGAAGGGGTGTTGGACATGTGGGGAGCTAGACTAATAGCACAATTACCCTGTGGAGAGGACCAGAGCATCCATATTAGCTGAACCCACTACTGTGGGAGATATGGGCAAGGCCCATCGGATTCATGTAGCGGTGAATAACTACTAGACGGAGCACTAGTCGACTATGCTCGAGATGACAGGTACTATTGCTGACTAGACCCTTAGTATTTTTATAGATATCGGTGCTATCAAGAGTTTCATTTCTGGTGCAGTGCTAAAAAGGATTAAGGTAAAGGCAGTCAAACAGGATGAGTTTAGCTTCATAGAGATGGCTTCGATAGCCAAACAAAAGGTTGGAGGAAAGGTTACGAGTTGTTTCCTTAACCTGGGAAAGTTTGTCACAAGGGCCAACTTGTACATCAAGATCTTAGGATCTTATGACATCGTGATTGGTATCTACTGGTTGGAATTGCATGAGGCGATACTCAACTATAAGACAAAATGGTTGAGATTGGTCAATGATGAGGGACAGAGGCGTGTGATTGTAGGACAGAGCCAGGGAGTTTCCCTGAGGTTCATATCTTCCTTATAGCTATGTAAGAGTATGAGAAAGGGTTGCAAGCTTTATGCGACCCTTGCATTAAACGAGAAGGGAGTAGCAGAAGGTCTAGAACACCTTCCAATGGTGAGAGAGTTTGCGGATGTATTTACAGAGGAGTTACCTAGGATGCCACTAGAAAGGGAGTTGGAGTTTACCATAGACCTAAAACTAGGGACTGAACCGATAGCAAGAACACCTTATCATATTTTGATCCCAGAGTTACAAGAGTTGAAAATGTACCTGAAGGACTTGTTGGACCTGGGACTGATACGTCCGAGTGTGTCACCATGGGGTGAACATGTTATTTTCATATTAAAGAAGGAAATATCATGGAGGATTTTCATTGACTACCGTCAACTGAAAAAGGCCATGATCAAGAATCAATATCCCTTGCCAATAATTGATGATCTGTTCGATCAAATGAAGGGTGCGACGGTGTTCTCCAAGATAGATTTGCAATGAGGGTATCACTAGTTATGGATCAAGGAGGATGAAATTCCTTATACCACCTTTAAGATGAGGTTTGGACATTACGAGTTCATTGTTTTACCATTTGGACTGACAAACGCCCTAGGGGTATTTATGAGTTTGATGAATGGGGTGTTCCACGAGTACCTGGACAAGTTTGTCCAAGTGTTCATTGACGATATTTTGATTTACTCTCGGATGACAGAGGAGCATGACGAGCACTTGCGTTGGTTCTATATTGTTTACGAAAGCACAAATTGTATGGGAAGTTGTCCAAATGCTCATTTTATCAATCGAAGATTCACTACTTAGGGCATGTCATCTCTGGCGAAGGCATCGTCGTGGATCCAGGCAAGGTGGAGGCTATTATGGAATGGCTTGCGCCAACGAATGTCCTGGAATTGCGTAGCTTCATGGGTTTAGTAGTATACTATCATCGGTTCATCGAGGGATTTTCGAAGATCGCAAATCCAATCACAGAATTGTAGAAGAAAAACAAGAAATTCGTTTGGACGAAGAAATGCACGGAAGCATTTCAGAGGCTAAAGGAATTGTTGACAACAACATTGATACTAAATGTCCCTGACATGGAAGCAAATTTCTTGGTATGCACTGACGCATCCAAGGAAGTCTTAGGCAGAGTCTTTGATCAAGACGGACGAGTGATCGCTTACATTTCAAGGAAATTGAGAAGGCATGAGTAGAACTACGTGATGCATGATTTGGAGTTATTATCCATCGTATATGCCTTAAAGGTTTGGAGACACTACCTTGTTGGATGAAAATTTGAACTAAAGACTGACCATTGTGGACTTGATCTGAAAATAGAAGGTTGACTTGTTATGCTATGTAAGCACCCCTACTTCATTAAAATAAACTTTACAGGACCTTGCTTCATGTGTATAAATATGCAAAATAAACTTATGTGTTAAGTTTATGCTTCTTCATTTAAATGTGCATGTAACTTCTTGTAATTGATTATGTATGAGGATATGTTCTTTTGAATGGTTAAATATGTGCTTGAAATGAAAACACATCAACACAACTTGCAGCAAATAAACCATCAAACGCACAACAAGAAAAACATGATAAAGGAGTTCACCCCCCTCCGGGCTACATCTCCTTGAGCCTCCATTAATGGACTTGGCTCTCTGGGATTAATTAGTCAAAAGTTATTTTACAAGCTTCTGCTCAACTCCAATGAAAAAATATACTGTACCATTGAGATCATAACACATTAAAACCCCAAAAATGACTAATAACACTCTGAAAACGGATCATCGATCATCCGGGCATGACCTCTTCTACATGTGGCCATAAGCTTCCCTGAGCTTCTCTTTGGAAAAAACACCTGTAAAAGTCCTCAAAAGCCTTTGAAACCTATCCCAATGTGTTCAGAGAATATCAATTAGCCAAAAATGATTATTCAATCATAGAAAACAAACATAGGCTCAGCAAGCCATGTCCTCCATCAAAGAGGGCTCAAAGCTCCCTGGAGCTTCCTGAAACTTCAATGGTGAAAAACTTGCATGAAGAGTCTTCAAATGGCTATGAAAATGGCACCAATGGATCCAGCACATCCAAAAACCCCTAGCTAGGCTTTTACGGTACCTCAAACAACCAAACGATGAAGAAGTTAGGCCTCCTCCATTTTCCTCCTTCAAGCTTTGTTGGAACTGGTTCTACAAAACGCACCTCTGTGTGCCTTAACCTGGAACACGCTCTCGAAACGTGTTATAACTTGGCACTGGGCGTAACGGCGCCAACGGTGAAAACCATAGAACGGTTAGGGTGCCTCCAGCCCCCAACCGCCTCGGCATTTGGTCATATGACCCATGCGACTGTGGGCTAGGCGCAAAAGTGGTTGAACTATTTGAAAACTGTGCAAACGGATTGTAAATCCCGCGCATACACATTGCACTATGGTAAAACACATATAAACATGTGTTACAAACCCGCATGTTTAACCGTTGGTTACAACAAATATGTTAATACAAAATGCAACATATATATAATATATATTTTTTATACTATGCGCGTGCTATGGCATACATATCGGTCATATTACATTTGCAATGAAAACCATGGGTCGGGGCTTATGCCTCGGCCCACCCCCTTTCTGTATATTACATTGCATTAACATAAATGTATATGCGTTGGAATAGTAAACAAGGAACACGGATGGGCATGACGGTTAGTGGAATTTGTTAAGTCTTATGCTGTGGGGAGGTCCCGGGGTCGAACCCCGCGGACCCAAAACATTTTACACAAATATCAACCAACCATACAGGGACACGTGGCGCCCATGAAATGGGCCACGTGTCCTCACCTTATTGACCACTTCTGACACGTGTCAATATACCACTCATCCACGTCAACCAATGTAAGTGCGCCATGTCACCCCTCTGCCACGTCAACATGATGGTACGACCCTCCACGTGGCCGTATGGACTGTACGGACAGGTACAGTCAACGTCCCAAATTTTTGCCTATTTGTCTTGGCAGACAGATCGCGATATCTTCTCCATACGGACTCCATTTGAGAAAGTAAATATACCTCCGGAATCAGGAAGACGAGATGGACGCAATGGCACCATTTTCGTCGCAATCCGATCACTTTGAAAAATGAGCAAATTTTTGCCCCCTGGTCCAGATTTTGATCACACCTTCCCACTGAAAGGCTTTTGGACCCACAAAATCTTATCTATCTACTTTCAAGTCATATCAAAATCTTTTCCACAATCACCTGAATACGCTGACATGTCGGGCACTGCAAATAGCTCTGTCCTTCAACCACTGCTCTCTGGCTGTTGCTGACCCACTGCTCTCTCTATGCTTGGAAGACTGCCAACCTTCCCACTGAGAATCAAGTCCCTCTTCGAACTCTTTGAAGTCAACAAAATCAGCTCTCCAATGGCTGCAAAAAGTTCCTGCGACATCTTGTAACAAACAAGAAAACATCAATCTTGAAAACAAATCATACAAGATTGAAAAATGATCCCAACAAAAACTTTTGTTCTTCAAACAAACTGTCGCATCCCATACTTTAGCAAAGCACATGGCGTTTTCAAATCAATATTCAAGTCAATAAACACCATCGACTAAACACAAGTTGATCAACACGATCAACACAACATAGTCGTCAGAAAATCAGCAACACCAGTCGAGACTCATTGAAACATCATATCGACCTTCCCATAAATGCACACATTACATTGAAAAGTGCATTTACAATCAGAAAAATGAAAACCTCACTTGGTCAAGAAATCCAACCATTTCTGCAGAACATCATCCTCTTGTGAATCATCCTGACTCACATCAATGATGGAATCTCCACTTCCATTCTTTCCAATCTTCTTATCCAACTGCTTCTGAGGCTGTGGACGAATAGTTGGATGAAACGTCCAACATTGGTCAACAAGATGACCCTGCTTCTGACAATGAGTGCAAACCTTTTGCATTCTCCTTTCACGCTGTCTTTGCTTAGAAAGTTTCCTGAAAGTGGTTAATCTTTTCCAACACTTTGAAACATGATGGTTATACAAACCAGAATATGTGCAAGGATTCTTTCTTCCAAATTTATCATGCTTAACATAATTAAATGCAACTGAATGATAAGCAGAATTATACCTTGAACATTCACCTTTATCGCCTCTGTGAGGAGGTGAATCTGAAGAGTTACAAGCTCTCCTTTGAAGATCATCAATAGTGT
The DNA here is from genome assembly GCA_000966675.3 of Picea glauca. NCBI lineage: Eukaryota > Viridiplantae > Streptophyta > Pinopsida > Pinales > Pinaceae > Picea > Picea glauca. The sequence continues at coordinate 50,891 of JZKD02S1986159.1, forward strand.
TTGTGTCCTTATCATTGTCACAACTCTTACATTTGCATTCATCTTGAATAAAAGCCTTGCATGCTGAAGGGATCGAACTTTCAACAAAAGTTCTTGAACTTTCACCTTTAAAGCCTTCCTGAAGAGGTGAACTTGAAACAAAAATTATCCTTCGAACTTTTCCCTTTGTCTCCTCGACTTTAGAATTTTCTCCATTCTGTTGTTCATATCCAAGACCACAAAACTTAGGTCTCTCTTCAACAATAATAGGATCAACAATTCCTTATGCATGCTTACCCAAACCTTTACCTTCATAGCCCATTTTAAACAACAACTTGGAGCCTATTCCTCTTGTGTGACTCTCAAAACCACCAAAACATTCATCTTTAGAGGAATTAGAAGATAAACTAACATTGCATACCTTATGTTCATGCATGTAATTAGTAAGGGTTTCCTTTTCCTCATGGAGTTGATTCTCCATCTCATGCAACCTTTGCAAAAGCTGGTCTTTCTCCTGCTTCATGGCCATCAACTTCTCTTCAAGGACAATGCGCTCATCATTGTCTTCACACATATTTTTCATCACATCTCTCAAAGTTAGAATCTCTTCTTTGTTAAATACTGAAGATAATGAAATTGTATGAAAACTATTACTACTTGAAGCTTCTGCCATTTTTGCAAACTTCAACTTCAACACAAAACTTTGCACAAAAACCAATAGCTAAATCTCAAGCTATCAACGACAAACACATGAGCGAAACAAACTTATGCTCTGATACCACCTGATCTGAAAATAGAAGGCTGACTTGTTGTGCTATGCAACCACCCCTACTTCATTAAAATAAACTTTACAGGACCTTGCTTCATGTGTATAAATATGCAAAATAAACTTATGTGTTAAGTTTATGCTTCTTCCTTTAAATGTGCATGTAACTGCTTGTAATTGCTTATGTATGACGATATGTTCTTTTGAATTGTTAAATATGTGCTTGAAATGAACACACATCAACACAACTTCCATCAAATAAACCATCAAACGCACATCAAGACAAACATGATAAAGGAGTTCACCCCCCACCGGGCTACATCTCCTTGAGCCTCCATCAATGGACTTGGCTCTCTGGGATTAATTAGTCAAAATTTATTTAACAAGCTGCTACTCAACTCCAATGGAAAAATAGACTATACCATTAAGATCAGAACACATTAAAACCCCAAAAATGACTAATAACACTCTGAAAACGGATCATGGATCATTCGGGCATGACCTCTTCTACATGTGGCCATAAGCTTCCCTGATATTCTCTTTGGAAAAAACACTTGTAAAAGTCCTCAAAAGACTTTGAAACCTGTCCCAATGTGTTCAGAGCATATCAATTAGCCAAAAATATTTATTCAATCACAGAAAACAAACATAGGCTCACCAAACCATGTCCTCCATCAAAGAGGGCTCAAAGCTCCCTGGAGCTTCCTGAAACTTCAATGGTGAAAAACTTGCATGAAGATTCTTCAAATGGATGTGAAAATGGAACCAATGGATCCATCACGTCCAAAAACCCCTGGTTAGGCTTTTATGGCACCTCAAACAGCCAAACGATGAAGAAGTTAGGCCTCCTCCATTTTCCTCCTTCAAGCTTTGTTGGAACCGGTTCTACAAAACACACCTCTGTGTGCCTTAACCTGGAACACGCTCCCGAAACGCGTTATAACCTAGCACCGGGCGCAACCGTGCCAATGGTGCAAACCGTAGAACGGTTAGGGCGCCTCCAACCCCCAACCGCCTCAGCATTTGGTCATATGACCCATGCGACTGTGGGCTGGGCGCAAAAGTGGTTGAACTGTTTGAAAACTGTGCAAACGGATTGTAACTCCCGCGCATACACATTGCACTATGGTAAAACACATATAACCATGTGTTACAAACCTGTGTGTTTAACCATTGGTTACAACGCATATGTTAATATAAAATGAAACATATATATAATATATAGTTTTTATACCATGCACGCGCTATGGCATACATATCGGTCATATTACATTTGCAATGAAAACCGTGGGTTGGGGCTTATGCCCCGGCCCACCCCCTTTCCGTATATTACATTGCATTAACATAAATGTATATGCGTTGTAATAGTAAACAAGGAACACGGATGGGCATGACGGTTAGCGGAATTTGTTAAGTCGTATGCTGTGGGGAGGTCCCAGGGTCGAACCCTGCGGACCCAAAACATTTTACACAAATATCAACCAACCATACAGGGACACATGGTGCCCATGAAATGGGCCACGCGTCCTCACCTTATTGACCACTTGTGACACGTGTCAATATACCACTCGTTCACGTCAACCAATGTAAGTGCACCACGTCACCCCTCTGCCACATCAGCATGATGGTACGACCCTCCACGTGGCCGTATGGACTGTACGGATAGGTACAGTCAGCGTCCCAAATTTTTGCCTATTTGTCTTGGCGGACATATCACGATATCTTCTCCATACGGACTCTGTTTGAGAAAGTAAATATATCGCCAGAATCAGGAAGACGAGACAGACGCAATGGCATCGTTTTCGTCGCAATCCGAGCACTTTTAAAATTGAGCAAATTTTTTCCCCCTGGTCCAGATTTTGATCAGGACTATAACACATATTTACACAAAGTGACCTGAAGGTGTGACAACGACGTTGGTTGGAATTTCTTAGCGAGTACGACTTCGAGATTACTTACATAAAAGGAATAGTGAACAAAGTGGTGGATGCATTCAGTCAGAGACCATGCATCTTTTCGGTGTTGCCTCTTCAGACAAGTCTGTGAAAAGATTCTAACTTTACAACATGACGATGATCGGTACAAAGAGGTTGAGGGTTTTATTGGAAAAAAGAAAATGATGATACCACGATTTGAGGGATTTTCATTTGATAGCGATGGCTTATTGAGGTATAAAAGTCAGATCTATGTACCGCCAAATGATGAGTTGAGGATGTTGATCCTAAGTGAGGCTCATAGAGCGGTATACATGGCTCATCCGAGAGTCACGAAGATGACGACAAACCTTAAACCCTTATTCTTCTGGAAGGGAATGAAGGAAGACATAGTCAACTATGTGGCTAGATGTCTAGAATGCCAGGAAGTAAAGGCTGAACATAGACAGCTAGCAGGATTACTACAACCACATGCTATTTTGGAATCAAAATGGGAGGTTATTTCGATGGATTTTTTTGTTGGATTTCCACTGATGTCAAGGAGACATGACTCAATTTTCGTAGTAGTATACATTCTCAAGAAGAGTTCTCAATTTATTCATGTCCGTACAATGTATCAGGAACCTAACATAGCTAGAGTTTTCATCAGTGAGATTGTGAGGCTGCATGGCATGCCTAAGAGAATTATGTCCGATCGAGGATCGATGTTTACCAGACAATTTTGGATGAGTTTCCAGGAGGCCTTGGGAACCCAACTTAACTTTAGTATTACATATCTCCCAAAGACTGATGGAGAGACCGAACGAACGAACCAAACCTTGGAGGACATGTTTCCCATGTACGTGATGGACCAACAAAAGCATTGAGAAGAATTATTGCCACTAGTGGAGTTTGCTTACAACAACAGTTACCAGAGCACCATTAAAATGGTGCCTTTCGAGTTTCTTTACGGGCGACTCTGTTGGATGCCCTTAAGTTGGGATCGAATTGAGGATAGGGTCCTGGTAGGACCAGAAGGGATCCATGAAATGGAAGAGGAAATGCAAATAATAAGACAAAGGATTAAAGAAGCGCAGGATCGACAAAAGAGTTATGCCGATGCACACTGTGTCGACCATAGTTATGAGGTCAGTGATCGAGTCTTCTTGTGGGTTAAACCGCATAAGAGTTCGATCAAGTTTGGTAAGGGAGATAAACTCTCTCCTAGGTTCATGGGACCTTTGGAGACTGTGAAGAGAAAGGGGCCCGTGGCCTATCGATTATCCTTGCCTGATTATTTGAGGCATATGCACAATGTTTTTCATGTATCTATTTTGAGACATTATATTAGTGATCCTACACATGTTATTGACATGAGTTCATTGCAAGTATAGGACAAGGGGGTGCTCATGGATGAGCTAGTCTGCATCTTGGATCATCACATTCGATATCTACGACGTCGAATGGTAGATCAGGTCAAGGTCCAGTGGGACAATTATAGTCCACAGTCGGTGACCTGGGAGGATGCATATGATATGCGCTAATAGTTTCCATTTTTGTTTGATAAATAGACATATGATACTGTGATATACTTTATTTCGACATTATACTGNAAAATGATGATACCACGATTTGAGGGATTTTCATTTGATAGCGATGGCTTATTGAGGTATAAAAGTCAGATCTATGTACCGCCAAATGATGAGTTGAGGATGTTGATCCTAAGTGAGGCTCATAGAGCGGTATACATGGCTCATCCGAGAGTCACGAAGATGACGACAAACCTTAAACCCTTATTCTTCTGGAAGGGAATGAAGGAAGACATAGTCAACTATGTGGCTAGATGTCTAGAATGCCAGGAAGTAAAGGCTGAACATAGACAGCTAGCAGGATTACTACAACCACATGCTATTTTGGAATCAAAATGGGAGGTTATTTCGATGGATTTTTTTGTTGGATTTCCACTGATGTCAAGGAGACATGACTCAATTTTCGTAGTAGTATACATTCTCAAGAAGAGTTCTCAATTTATTCATGTCCGTACAATGTATCAGGAACCTAACATAGCTAGAGTTTTCATCAGTGAGATTGTGAGGCTGCATGGCATGCCTAAGAGAATTATGTCCGATCGAGGATCGATGTTTACCAGACAATTTTGGATGAGTTTCCAGGAGGCCTTGGGAACCCAACTTAACTTTAGTATTACATATCTCCCAAAGACTGATGGAGAGACCGAACGAACGAACCAAACCTTGGAGGACATGTTTCCCATGTACGTGATGGACCAACAAAAGCATTGAGAAGAATTATTGCCACTAGTGGAGTTTGCTTACAACAACAGTTACCAGAGCACCATTAAAATGGTGCCTTTCGAGTTTCTTTACGGGCGACTCTGTTGGATGCCCTTAAGTTGGGATCGACTTGAGGATATGGTTCTGGTAGGACCAGAAGGGATCCATGAAATGGAAGAGGAAATGCAAATAATAAGACAAAGGATTAAAGAAGCGCAGGATCGACAAAAGAGTTATGTTGATGCACACTGTGTCGACCGTAGTTATGAGGTTAGTGATCGAGTCTTCTTGTGGGTTAAACCGCATAAGAGTTCGATCAAGTTTGGTAAGGGAGATAAAATCTCTCCTAGGTTCATGGGACCTTTAGAGACTATGAAGAGAAAGGGGCCCGTGGCCTATCGACTATCCTTGCCTGATTCTTTGAGGCATATGCACAATGTTTTTCATGTATCCATTTTGAGACATTATATTAGTGATCCTACACATGTTATTGACATAAGTTCATTGCAAGTATAGGACAAGGGGGTGCTCACGGCTGAGCTAGTCCGCATATTGGATCATCACATTCGATATCTACGACGTCAAATGGTAGATCAGGTCAAGGTCCAGTGGGACAATTATAGTCCACAGTCAGTGACCTGGGAGGATGCATATGATATGCGCCAATAGTTTCCATTTTTGTTTGATAAATAGACATATGATACTGTGATATACTTTATTTCGACATTATACTGTGAAACTTCGAGATGAAGTTGATACCAAGAGGGGGTGTATGTAACATCCTGCTCTAGTGCACCGAGAGAACTTATTCTTTGAGGACACTTGCTCGGAAGTGATCTGGGATTTTATGCTATTAAAACTTTGACTTGGATTACGATGTGTTATGGGTTGATGACATGTTTTTTCATTACATTGACATAGATAGGCGCTATTGAATCGGTTTTACTGAGTGTGCATGGTTTTGGACCTTGAGGATGCAGAGGCATCGATGGAACCCCTTGGACTCCAGATTGAGTCAGGGAGTGTGCCTTTGGGGTTTGATTGTTTTACTATGATATTAGTGCATTTGACTAGATGATATGATGTGGATATGTTCTAACATGATTTGTTGATGATGCAGGATGATGATGGCTTGCCGAACAAGACTCACATATGCAGTAAAGGGGTTGCACATGACTACCAGGGATGTTGAGGGAGAGGTGTGGACAGTAGCCATGCCACAGCCTACTAGCACTCCTGTCGTGGATCGAAATGTAGGTTAACGATTACCTAGTGTTATCGGACTAATTGATAGGTGCAGACACTAACTGATCTCCCTAGATCCACCTGGATCTAGAACAAAACAGGACAAAACATGACGCTTTCCTTAAGTTTTAAATATTGAATTTACTAACTAAAGAGGGATGGGTGACATACCTTTTAAATGTCGCTTCCTCTCTTCATCACCATCCTAGATCCATTCCAATGCTCATACAATGATGATCCTACAAAAGAACGCAACCATCCAAAGTGATAGTAATAGCATAAACTCAATATAAACCTATGTGTGTGATCAAGGAATCATACAATAAAACACAACAAGATTTATAGGAAAGAATCATATTACTATATCATATTAAATGTGAAAGAGAGATTACAACCATGGCCTTGATGTCGTAAGGTNGTTAGGATGATCCCACTAAATCATGAACGCGAGTAAGATCCAAACCATTCAGATGCCACCTCACCATGGAAGTTTCTCCTTCTAGAAGATTCAAGAAAATGCTCATTTTTCCCACGTGTAAGCATTCTCACACCCTGCTTATAGTGCAACCTGAAAATTATTTTCACCCTAGCTATGATGTAGCCTGCGAGAATCAGGCATTCTTGCACCCTGATACATAAGCAACCTACGAACTTCCTTTTTTACAGGGTTTTTACAAGGGAAAAATCAACTTCTTTTCTCAGGAAAAGTTCTTCTCTCTTCTTTCTTTAGGAATTCAAGCCACTGACCCCTCTGAAGGCAACAAATAGGTTTACATCATTAACAGTCATAGGGATGACGAAAATAATGTGTAATAGAGAGCCCCCCAAAGTATGAAGTTAGAACAGTCGATCGGAACCCTTCCAACAAACAAGGAAATACAGTACAATAATATATCACCACTGAGGTAGGCATTCCCATACTCAGAATACAAATGACTCAAAGCATAAATGCCGACATGAAAATATCCATGTCAAGTAAGAAATGTCATGGCCACCAAACATACACTATGGATCCATGCCATTATGACTCAAATCTGAACATAGCCACCAAAAATACACTATGGATCTATATGTTAAAAAGTCAAATTTGAACATAGCCACAAGACATACAATGTGGATCTATGCAACAATATACTGAATATACTCCAACGCAACCTGGATCTGTCAGAAAATATCCAGGGTCTTCATCTACACCACTCTATTGTACAAATCTAACCATGTGAATACATGTGTTGAAGTCAAACATGGTAGAAACCACTTGATTATCGGTCATTATTGTATACCATTAACAAGTGCGAGGGAAATCACCATTAATGTCAATGACTCCCAAGGTACTCTGGTACAATCCAACGAATGTGAATAAATGAGTTGAAGTCAAACACTTGGCAGAATCTCTTGATCAAAGTTCAATAATGAAAAACCCACTATCGAAAGCGAGGAAACCTGCCATTGAGGCATGCAAGTTCCAAGGTACCAATTAGTTTCTAAGTCTAATTCCTGGATAATGAGTTGAAGTCGATAGGAAAAGACTNAACAAGTAACAAGATTTGATGTAGGTCAGAGTAACAAATGATTCAAGACTGACACAGGGATGGCTGATGCAATAGAAGGCTTAAAGACTGTAGAGATGGCCAACGCAATAGAAGGTTTTCCGGGTTGAACTTCTCTTTGAACATATTGATGACATGACAACTGTCTTGGAAACAATGACTCAACAACAGGGATCACAGACCGATTTTTAATCTTATAAAGGAGTATGATCGGGAGACAAGTGGATTTTCCAATCTAGACACAAGGTGAGTGAAAGGGTGTCATGTTCAAAAGTGACTCTTCCATAGAATACAGGTTTAGATACATTTCTTTCCCAATTTTTCCCCTGCCATTTCTGGTGAGTACCTCTTTATTTTTACGCAAGCTTGAGGAGGATAACATATTCTTGTTGATGTAAGCTCATCCTTCAGATGAGTCCCTCAGAGTATGTTTAATGAACCCTAGGAAGGAGTGGTTCGGTTCCATTGTGGGTCTTTCAATGTTTATTTCACAAGTCCAAAGAAAGAAAACTCATGGGTTTTTCATGTTTAGAGAGTCTGAAAAAACACTTAAAGAAAACTCAGGTCCGATATGGGCCTTTCAATTTTTGTTTTATGAGTCCAAAGAAAGAAAACTTGGGGTTTTTTCATGCTTTGAGAGTCTGAAAAACACTTAAAGAGAACTCTCCTAGTTCATTTTTCGTAAAGGAGTTCGACGAGACCGAAAAAGTGATAAACTATCTCCCATCGAACGTTCTTTCAAATACTTTAATGAGCATGAAAAGAACAAGATCGCTCGACAATCTTTTCATGTTTAGAGAGTCTAAAAAGAGCTTAAAGAGAACTCCAGGGGGTTCCTTTTTCGTATAACCTTTACGAGTCTGAAAAAGTGANTCAAGGAATCATACAATAAAACACAACAAGATTTATAGGAAAGAATCATATTACTATATCATATTAAATGTGAAAGAGATATTACAACCATGGCCTTGATGTCGTAAGGTCCCTTTCAACTTTCCTTTGTTCCCCACACACTTCCACTCCAAGAATTCTGAGAGCATAGATCTGATAATATTCACAATCTATCTTGACAGAGGAAAATCTCAAAGCCACTCCAACCAAGCTAATAATTCCAAGCCAACCAAAGATAACAAGCTCAAGAACCAAAGCCAAGCTCAAGCTTAAGAACCCCTTCTCCATGAGAACTCCTCTCCTTTTATAAGTTGAAGAGGATAAGGTGAGGAGGTTAGGATGATCCCACTAAATCATGAAAGCGAGTAAGATCCAAACCATTCAGATGCCACCTCACCATGGAAGTTTCTCCTTCTAGAAGATTCAAGAAAACGCTCATTTTTCCCACGTGTAAGCATTCTCACACCCTGCTTATAGTGCAACGTGCAAATTATTCGCACCCTAGCTATGATGTAGCCTGCGAGAATCAGGCATTCTTTCACCCTAATACATAAGCAGCCTGCGAACTTCCTTTTTTACAGGGTTTTTACAAGGGAAAAGGCAACTTCTTTTCTCAGGAAAAGTTCTTCTCTCTTCTTTCTTCATGAATTCAGGCCACTGACCCCTCTGAAGGCAACATATAGGTTTACATCATTAACAGTCATAGGGATGACGAAAATAATGTGTAATAGATAGCCCCCCAAAGTATGAAGTTAGAACAGTCGATCAGAACCCTACCAACAAACAAGGAAATACAGTACAATAATATATCACCACTGAGGTAGGCATTCCCATACTCAGAATACAAATGAATCAAAGCATAAATGCTGACATGCAAAGATCCATGTCAAGTAAGACAGGTCATGGCCACCAAACATACACTATGGATCCATGCCATTATGACTCAAATCTGAACATAGCCACCAAAAATACACTGTGGATCTATATGTTAAAAACTCAAATTTGAACATAGCCACAAGACATACAATGTGGATCTATGCAACAATATACTGAATATACTCCAACGCAACCTGGATCCGTTAGAAAATATCCAGGGTCTTCATCTACACCACTCTATTGTACAAATCTAACCATGTGAATACATGTGTTGAAGTCGAACATGGTAGAAACCACTTGATTATCGGTCATTATTGTATACCATTAACAAGTGTGAGGGAAATCACCATTAATGTCAATGACTCCCAAGGTACTCTGGTACAATCCAACGAATGTGAATAAATGAGCTGAAGTCGAACACTTGGCAGAATCTCTCGATCAGAGTTCAATAATGAAAAACCCACTATCGAAAGCGAGGAAACCTACCATTGAGGCATGCAAGTTCCAAGGTGCCAATTAGTTTCTAAGTCTAATTCCTGGATAATGAGTTGAAGTCGATAGGAAAAGACTCATCATACGAGGGCCTTAATGTATCCCACATCAATGACATGAAACAAGTAACAAGATTTGATGTAGGTCAGAGTAACAAATGATTCAAGACTGACACAGGGATGGCTGATGCAATAGAAGGCTTAAAGACTGTAGAGATGGCCAACGCAATAGAAGGCTTTCCGGGTTGAACTTCTCTTTGAACATATTGATGACATGACAACTGTCTTGGAAACACTGACTCAACAATAGGGATCACAGACCGATTTGTAATCTTATAAAGGAGTATGATCAGGAGACAAGTGGATTTTCCAATCTAGACACAAGGCGAGTGAAAGGGTGTCATGTTCAAAAGTGACTCTTCCATAGAATACAGGTTTAGATACATTTCTTTCCCAATTTTTCCCCTGCCATTTCTGGCGAGTACCTCTTTATTTTTACGCAAGCTTGAGGAGGATAACATATGCTTGTTGATGTAAGCTCATTCTTCAGATGAGTCCCTCAGAGTATGTTTAATGAACCCTAGGAAGGAGTGGTTCGGTCCCATTGTGGGTCTTTCGATGTTTATTTAACAAGTCCAAAGAAAGAAAACTCATGGGTTTTTCATATTTAGAGAGTCTAAAAAAACACTTAAAGAAAACTCAGGTCCCATATGGGCCTTTCAAATTTTGTTTTATGAGTCCAAAGAAAGAAAACTTGGGGTTTTTTCATGCTTTGAGATTCTGAAAAACACTTAAAGAGAACTCTCCTAGTTCATTTTTCGTAAAGGAGTTCGATGAGACCGAAAAAGTGATAAACTATGTCCCATCGAACGTTCTTTCAAATACTTTAATGAGCGTGAAAAGAACAAGATCACTCGACAATCTTTTCATGTTTAGAGAGTCTAAAAAGAGCTTAAAGAGAACTCCAGGGGGTTCCTTTTTCGTATAAACTTTACGAGTCTGAAAAAGTGATAAAAGTATACTCGGTT
>JZKD02S1986181.1:32502-42751 GCA_000966675.3 Picea glauca
AAAGTGTGGGAAGCTTATGGAAGATAACACAGTTCATTGCTTCCGTAGAACGTGGAATCAGTCAAGCAAGTATGGGATCCAACGAAGGAAGAAACAAATGAAGCCACTAACCTATATGTCTACTGAAAAGTATATATGTTTTATAAAGTAATTACGATTTTTAGGCCTCTTTGTAAAAGTTACACTACTAGATATTTTTGGAGAATGTTGTATATGAAGTTGTTTATGGTATATAACTATATGTTGGAATTCCGCTTCTTTTTTGTTTGTGAATTTTTTGTTTAGAAACATACTCTATTGTGCCCCTTCTACGAGCTTCGCTGCAACTTTTATTTAATATAATTCTTCCAGTTAGGGTTAAAATAAAAATAAAAAGATTACATAGAGTGATTTATCGATATCAAAATTCTTACTATGATAATTTCAACATTTAAAAATTCATTTTACCTTCTAGGTGCAAGGTAAAATTGCAACTAGGTATAGTAACATGGCTTTATGTATGGAGTTAAGTCGTAACGGTGTCTTTAGATTCCTCCCGACTCACATAGAGTTATGTTAGTTCTCCATCAAGAGCACTCTACGGTAACCCTAGCCCTTTTCCTTGAGGCCACCGTGTCTTCCCCTGGTGGGGGCTCCTTAACCCCTTGTCTCCCCCTCCGTCCTCCATAGACATTGATGTTTTCTCCTCTCTTGTGGTCAATCTTCCCAAGCACCCAAATCAGGCTCAATCACGCTTTGTGAAGAAGTTGGAAGAAATTCCAGAGGTCTCGATTCAAGCAGGTTCAAGATCTCTTGCCCTGAAGTTTGTGGAGCATGACTTGGTTGGCTAGTTCATTAGGCTCTGGCCCTCACTGAAACATGTTGTAGTTTGGATTGACAAGAACTGGAAGCCACATTTGAAAGGTAGGTTGTCTCATTCATTTTGTGATTGGGGTTTCTTTGTCTTCCTCTTGGAGGAGAAGGAAGATCGACACCTTATTATCAAGAGTGGCCCCTAATTCATGGGGGCTCGTGGGCTCTATCTAAACAAATGGAATCCATACTTTAACCCAAAAAATGACATTCATTCGGCAATGTCGGTCTGGGTTCACCTCCCTTTCTTGTCGATTCACTACTGGAATGAGGAAATCCTTTGAGCCATTAGCAACTCTCTGGGAAAGTATATTGACAAGGCGGAGCTAAAGGAGGGTCTTCAAGCCTGTGCTCGGATTTGTGTGGAGGTTGATTTAGAAAAATGCCTCCCAATGTCAATCAAGCTTAAACTGAATAATTGGACCTATTTGCAGGAAGTAGATTATGAACAATTGCCTTTCAAATGCAAGATCTATCATGAATATGGTCATTTTGCCAAAAGATGCTTGAAATCCCCCCTTGAAGCCCCTTTGGTTGAAGCCCAAGATCATTGACAACGACCTAAAAGGAAGAAGTAGAACCCCAAGGGAATGCATCAGTCTGGAAAAGCTCCTCCTCAAGAGGGAGCTCCCTCCAATCGAAAATCCCAGAAAGCTCCAACCACCTCGTCTGTTGGCACTAGTAAGACTGGGATACCAATCAGAAACCAATATGAAATAATTTCGGAAGAAGATGAAGAATTGGACCCAGAAGCACCTCATGCTCAGCATGAGATATAAGAAATAGAAGAAGTTATCCCCGCTCCTCCGATCATCCAGAAAATCGTTCCCTTTCCCGACCAAGAAGAAGGTGACATAGGGGAAAGCTCAGAAGAAGAAACAGACTCTAGGAATGTTAGCACCCAACCCTCCAAAAAGCTAGGATGAAAAATTGAACGATCAACGACGAGAAGCAACGACAAGAAGGGAAATAGATATGGGAAAACAAAGTACACTTGATATTCACACAAACAAGGAACCAAGACCTACTAGAATACAAGGAGGTTTGGCTCCACGTAAAGGGGGAAACCCTAAGAAGTCTTCTAAATGATTAATGTAGTTTCCTGGAATTGTAGAGGACTTGGAAGGGAAAGCTAAAAATAAATGGTCAAGAATACTTGCATGTCATAAAATCCTTGCGTCCTCTTCCTCTAGGAAACAAAAATGAAGGATTTTGATGTCCTTAAAGCTAGTACTTATTTTTGGAAATCAAGTCGGGGCAAGGCCATTAGCTCAAAGGGGTCCTCTGGTGGGATATGTACGCTATGGAGACCCAAAATATTTCAACAAGAAGATTTGGAAAGTGACTCAAATTGGATGATGGTCTCTCTTTGTCATATCCCTTCTCGTAAGCTCCTCTCTTTCCTAAATATCTATACGCCTTCCATAAATAAAGATAAAGAAATTTGTTGGGTCTCCATTTTTTCTCTTTTGAACCGGACCAGACCTTCTTTTCTTATATTTGTCGGGGATTTCATTACCGCACTACATAATTTTGAAAAAAGAGGAGACTCCATAGTCAAAGAAACCTCCAGAGAAAGCACGAAATACCTCCTCTCTACCTTTGATCTCATGTATATCCGGTCAACTGCTGGTCTCTTTACCTGGTCAAATAAAAGGCATGGTCTAGACCACATTGCAACTAGATTAGACATGTTTCTTATCAACAATAGTCTTTTGGAACACTCTCTAATTCCTTCCTCCAAAATCCTCCCCTATTATGGATTTGACCACTGACCTATTACTCTAGAGATGAACCCTCCAACCCCCCTTGGTCTGATCCCTTTCCAATTTAACCCATGTTGGGCAGAAGACCCTGTATTCTTTGAAGTTATTGAAAGCGCTTGGAAATACTGGATTAACAGATCGCTAGTATTTATCTGGGAACATAAGCTAAAATCCACAAAGAAGGCCCTAAGGGATTGGGTCATAATCAAATCAGCCAAAGAGACGAAGGAAATCCAAGTCTTTAATGAAAAAATGGAGGAAATTAGGCTTGCATTGGAGTCTCAACCCATCTCCCCTTCTCTAATGCTGGAAGAACAAGCCATGTTCCAAAAACACCAACAAATATTGAAGGTGGAAGAAGGAGATTAGTGACTCATATCTTGGAGAATATGGCTCAGAGCAGGGGATAGAAACAAAAAATTCTTCCATCGGCAAGCCAAAGCTCAGTTATGGAGAAAATCGATTTCGGAGATGAAGGCGGAGGGTGACTCACACATCTTAGGTTAGAACCAACTTCGACAAGCTGCTAGAGAATAATTTGAAAAGTTATACAAGGAGGATGAACATGGGGATTTGATGGCTCAAGAAAACCTTTTAAGCCATATCCCCAACCTTAGTGATGATGAAGCTAACACTACACTGTTTAGCAAGGTGACAGAACAAGAAGTATTTGAAGTGCTCAGACAAAGCCCCTGGACTAGATGGCTTCACAATGCATTTCTTCCTTCTTTGCTGGCACATCATAAAAGTAGACTTAGTGAGAATGATCCAATATGTGCAAAAATTGGCTAGAATGGGGGGTAACACAAATTCCTCTTTCCTTGCCCTTATTTGCAAAGAGACTAACCCCTCCTCCTTCAATTGCTTTCAACCTATTTCTCTCTATAATGTTTCTTATAAAATCATCTCCAAGATCATAGCAAACTGCTTAAAGCCTTTTCTTCCCGCCCTTATTTCTCCTAATCAAGGTGAATTTGTGGAAAAAAGATAGATGATTGATAATATTCTAATAGTTCAAGAGGCCATTCAATCAAGCAGGGAAAGGAAGGAACGAGGGATGATAATTAAATTGGATATGGAAAATGCCTTTGACAGGGTACGACACAATTTTATGTTTGCAGTCCTCGCCAGATTTGGGTTTGGGGCTGACCTGCTAGCTTGGATCTCCTCTTGTATAAAATCTCCTTGGATTGCGCCAATGACCAATGGGAGACCAACAAAANAAAATCGTTCCCTTTCCCGACCAAGAAGAAGGTGACATAGGGGAAAGCTCAGAAGAAGAAACAGACTCTAGAAATGTTAGCACCCAACCCTCCAAAAAGCTAGGATGAAAAATTGAACGATCAACGACGAGAAGCAACGACAAGAAGGGAAATAGATATGGGAAAACAGAGTACACTTGATATTCACACAAACAAGGAACCAAGACCTACTAGAATACAAGGAGGTTTGGCTCCACGTAAAGGGGGAAACCCTAAAAAGTCTTCTAAATGATTAATGTAGTTTCCTGGAATTGTAGAGGACTTGGAAGGGAAAGCTAAAAAGAAATGGTCAAGAATATTCGCATGTCATAAAATCCTCGCGTCCTCTTCCTCTAGGAAACAAAAATGAAGGATTTTGATGTCCTTCAAGCTAGTACTTATTTTTGGAAATCAAGTCGGGGCAAGGCCATTAGCTCAAAGGGGTCCTCTGGTGGGATATGTACACTATGGAGCCCCAAAATATTTCAACAAGAATATTTGGAAAGNTCAAGGAGAAAGATAAATCAACATAAAAGTCATATATATGTATGGAATACTAGTACAAGAGTTGCTCACAAGATTTCCAGTATCCTCCAATTCCCCCTTGAGGAGCATTGTACATCGTTTACGTATTTGGGCATCCCTATTTTCCTTAAAACCCTCCCTAGATCAACCTATTCCCCTCTCCTTGACAAAATTAAATCCCAATTTTCCCTCCGGGGTTCTCAACGGCTTAACCCTACTGGCAGGTTGGCGCTAATTAAGTCAGTTCTATCGGCTCTCCCCATTTTTTAGTTCTCCTCCCTTTTGGATCCAACAAGTGTGACTTTGGCTATCACCCAAGAAATCAGAAAAAAAAAATTAGCAGTAGGGGAAGACAAATAACAAGAGAATGCATCTAGTAAATTGGAATACAGTAAGAGCACCAAAAATCCACGGAGGCTTGGGATTTTTGGATCCATCCTTGTCAAATATTGCCTATGGGATTTTTTAGCATTTAGTCATAGGCCGACAAGCTTGGTGGAAAAAGGTGATAGTCCATAAATACTTGGGAGGGTTTAGGCTTAGAGGATTGGATTGCCCCCCCGCCCCCCCACAAAAAACTTAGGGTCCAAAATTTGGAAATTATTAAAAGCCTCCCTCCCCCTTTTTCAAAGCAAGGCTACTTGGATCCCTGGAAATGGAAAACAAATCTTCTTATGGGAAGACAATATCATGGTAAATAAACCTTTACAGGAATTTCGAGACTTACAACCCCTCTCTCAATGGTGTTCAACTCATGGAATCAACACTCTCTATGATATCTCCAAATGACTTCCCTCATGCTCCTAGGATGGTTGGGTCATGGAAGATCTTCCGCCTCATCTCTCCCCTCTCTTTCAAACTCTTTGCTCCTCCCTGTAAGGATGTGCCCCTAAACATTTTTCCTCTCTTGATTCAAGAGGATGGGGTTCAAGCTCTTACTATGTCTACTCTGGTTATGAATACCTCTTATCCAATTCCAATCTCCCCCCTAAGGAAGAGGTCTATAATAGAATATGGGACTCTAATTGTCTGCCTAAGATAAATATATTTTGTTGGACCTTAACCCATAGGAAAATCAGCATGGGAGAAAATTTGCAAAAGCGGGGTTTTCATGGTCCCTTCAGATGTGGCATGTGTTGACAATCCCTTGAAACTATTAGTCCCCTCTTTTTCCAATGTCCCTTCGCTAAGAATGTATGGTCTTTAGTTATGTCTGATCTCTACCCTTTGATTAATTGGTTGTCCTCCCCTTCACACCTTTTCAACAATTGACCCTCTCTATACTAGGGCTCTCTGAAAGGCAAGACAACCTTTAAAGACGGGCTTATGGAAGTCCCTAAATTTTTTATCTAGAAGATTTGGTTGGCAAGGAATAGAGCCATCTTCTTCGGAATTATCTATCATGCCGAACTGGTAGTCAACAAATGTGTGAGCTTAATGCGGGAGTTATTTTAACAAAAGGGTAAAAAAAAAATAGCCCAACAACAACTAACATCATCAAAAGGCAGGTGGCTAGAATAGTTCGCACCCCTGAAAGGAAGCAATTTTAAGAACAACAATTGAGTGTCTCTACAATGCCCATGGAAAATTCGGTCACCTCATGAGTAATTTGACCACTGGAAACGTACTCAATAAATGCACATTCTCTTTTTTGATGGAGCCTCGAAAGGTAACTCAGGGGTGGTAGGAGCGGGTGGGGTTATCTTCTCCTCAGGGGGACATATTCGAACAACCTTCTCTTGGAGTTTGGGCATAACATCCAATAACCAGGTGAAGCCTACGCTCTTTAAAAAGGTCTCAATATAGCAAAGAGCCAAGGCATTGAAGAGTTGATTATCATTAGAGACTCTGGGTTCATTCTTAACCAGTTCAGAAAGCGATCCCTCTCGGATGATATGAATATCAGAAGCATCATGATTAGAACATTATCAAAGGTAGGGGTGTTTCAAAGTCTGCAATGTTTTCATATTCTTAGAAACAATAATACCGAGGTCAATTCCTTTCTTAATTTGGCTACTTGGGACTTGTTGGGAACTTAAGGAAATGATGGTTGGGATGCTCAACATTTTATCCCCAAATGCGAGTTAGGATGGATAGACCCACAAAAGCATTTTCCCATAGGAGGGACCCACCATCTAAGGAAATTGTGAAGACTAACCATCAAACTGCAATAAGCATTTGGCTAAGGTTAGGAATGTTGGGTGATATCAAATATTGGAGCACATTTTGGCTGGTGAGGATAGGTGGTTGCACCATCTTTCTAATGCACGCATCTCCAGACCCTAGCGTACCCTTGCACAAGCTCACTTCAATGGATTCTCTCTCATGACCAGTTTCACCGGTGTCTTATGTGACTGAGTTAATGGATGAGGTACGTCTTTGTACTCCTCGATCATCACCATTCCCTTGACGTTCCTCATACATTGCCTGTAATGATGGAATTGTTTTGCCAAAGTCTTGTCACACGCCCAAAGTTCTCTTTGGTGGTCGTGGGGATATGTTGTGGTTCATTCATCGATAAGGGTGGTGACCCATCATCCGTCGTGATGTCATTATGAAGCATCTTAGCAACAAGAAGTGTATTATTAATCCGGGTGGCAGAGAACAAGATGTTTCCTTAACTCCAGTGTTCCAAGTTGCATTTCCCATTGATCGTTTGAGGACATAGCCTTTCTCAAAAGCAGCCCAGGCAGGTGTTCGAGCAGGTGACATGGCTAATAAGAGGTCGAGCTTAGCACGATGGCGTCGAGATCTCCGGGACGAGGAACACGAGACTCTGGCTAATCTAGTTAATTCGCTTCAAATCAACATGCATAATCCCTCCGTTTAGTGGTAAACTACAATTGACCTTTTAATTTTGCAGAGGCAGGGAATTCAGTAGCTACATGATGAAGTGGATGTCATTCGCATAGAGGTAGTGGAACTTCACTCCAGACCTGTCTCTCCGGCCCAACCATCTTCCAGTCAGACAGTCTCAGATGAGGCTTTGTCTCCAACTCCTCCCAGGGAGATTCTAGATCTCAATTTGCCACCGCAACCCACAAAAGAAGCTCAGGACAGAACTTCATTAGACAAAGCTTAACTAATATGCTTTGTTTTTGTATTTTGATACTTGGTATATTCTATATATGATACATTAGGCTTTGTAGTAGTTGTAAGTCAATTTAAGGGCTAGTAGTTTGGACAATTTTAGCTCGGGAAAAATTCCAGCCTGATTTTGAAATTTACAGGCTTATTTTGAATCATGTAATGACTCTGTGTGTGGCTAGAACACAATTTTTCTGAATATAAATTTTACCAGTTTTATTAAAAAAAAATGTATGGAGTTAAGTCAAGGTGGATACTTGATACCACATGACCTCTCCCTAGCCTCAACGATGATGGATCATATGTGATATTGGGTATCTTCGTGGTGCTATATGGGGTTGAAACCACCTTTCTAGTCCTGGAGTAACACCTAAAACTGCTTATGATTGGCTAAGAGCTTGTCTTCCTCAGACATAAGAAAACAAGTTAACGACCAAGAACCCAGAGGCATCTGGCAAGTGTGGAAGTCTACCCCCTTACGGAGCACCAATAAATTATCTTAAGTAAAATGGTTTTCCTTAAATAATAATGATGAATCAACAAACATTCATGGATAACAATTAATAATAATTATCCGTATTACCACTTAACAACTAAATTATGATAAATTTTACCACCTTAAAAAAACACATTTAAAATAAGCGTTGTCTAACTGTTCTACATTTTTTCCCTTTTCGCTTGAATCCAACAAAACAAATCTGCACGAAATCACAATTTTTTGTTGTTTAAATTGCATTTCTTAATACAAAAATGGATTCAGGGTTTTGAAAACCTCCTAAAACACTCACATTACACAAAAATAACTTCTCAAATATACAGACACAACAATTTTTAACTGAACAAATATCCCTAAAAAATATCTAAAAAAAAAACAAAACATAAAACATTTAAACTACAACTTTAAAATACATTCAAATAATTTAAAAAACAACAACAACAACAACATAATAATAATAAAACATCTTATTCCAATTATCATGATATTTATACAATTGCACTCGATTGCCTTTTAAACTTTAAATTCTTATAATAATTAAAATATACCAATTATCTTGCTCAATATATTAATCAGTGAATAAAAACCCTCACGCTATAATTATATAAATCAGGTACCTAATTTTTAACGAAACAATAAAAACACATATCATTACATGTGAATGTGCAAGAGTTAATAATGAAGACCAACATTGTGGTCACGGGTCACTATAGTCCACACCAAAACAATCAATGTAATGTTATCATGAAGGGAAAAAAATAATGCCATTGCAAGTACCTTGCAAGTGGCGAGAAGATCATCATTGTCTTATTTTGCTATCTACTCCATCCATTTATCAATTGTTTTGGGTTTCAACAACTCCCACTATACAACTTATTAGTTTATTCATAATTATTATTATTTAACTTATTAATTTATTCATAATTATTATTATTTAACTTATTAGTTTATTCATAATTATTATTATTTAACTTATTAGTTTATTCATAATTATTATTATTTATTTTAATTATTTAAAATAAAGAAAACTAAGTATCTAGTCTGATTTATTATATTAAAAAAATAATGATTAAAATATAAAAAATATAGAGTAATTAAATATTATTTATATAATATTATTTTTAAAATATCAAATAATATTTTTAAAATTTGAATAATTAAATCACTAACCATTTAATTTTAAATTTTAAATTAATTGATTAAACATTAGTTTTAAGAGTCATAATTCCACATTTAAAATTAATTTAAGCATTAGTTTTAAGGGTTATAATTTTATATTTGAAATTAATTAGTTTTATATATCGAGTCTGATAGTTAAGAGGTTACAAGTGCAAATCCATAGGGGTAGAGTATGTATACTTCAGTAGACTTTACTCTATATGTAGAGAAAGCTGGTTGGACATTTATAATTATGAATTATTATTAAAATTTTCAAAAATATAATTTTAAATATGATGCCTTGGTGATGAATTTGAATTTCTTTTATTAAATTTAAGAAATGTTAGTTGTAATCTTAAAAGAAAAACATGCCATATATAATATTTTGCCTTTTTTAACTTAATTTTTATGTTTTAAATTTATATTTTCTTGAAAATTTTTACTTTGAACTTTTATTTTTTAAAATTTCAAGTAAAAACGAGATTAAACGAGATTGATACTTAAATATCCATATTTATATTTAAAAAAAAAAGATTGATAATTTTTTTTTTATATTTATAACTTTATAATAGGATAAATTTGATGTTGATTGAGTCTATATACTTTAGACTTTCAAATAACAATGACTAATTAGTTTTTTTTTTAAAGATTGTTGTTTAATTTAGCAGAAAAAATGCATGGTCATATTCTACACATATTGTACTGATTTTCTTGACTTCAAGTTTTGAGTTCTGCTCTCGTTAGTCTCGTCCGGGTGAAGGCATTTGCACCTATTTAAAACTGCACACTATTTGGTGTTGTGCTGTGGATCGGTGGAAGCTGAGGAGAATTTGTCTATATTCTATTTCGACATTCTATTGAGTGCTTTATGGAACACTCGAAGCTATGGACAATCACTATCGAAACCCGCTTCGTTTTGCTTTACTCTCTTTTAACTCTTAAGAAGGGTTTTTAATGGACAGAAGAGACTGGTGGGTCCGAGGTGTCTGGTGAGCATAAGATGTCAGCTTAAACATCTGAAGAACTGGTGGGTTTTGAGGCGTCGGGTGAGCTGATACACTTTTATCTATCCACAACTTCCTTCCACATTATACACTATCCTTCTTGTGCCTTTTTGAGCAGCT
>JZKD02S1986181.1:42761-54816 GCA_000966675.3 Picea glauca
CTGAAAACTAATTTCTTTAAATAATTTTTTCAATTCCAATGTTTTTAATTTCCAGCCATCTCCCTTATGATTCATTTGTACATAAAATTAATTTCAATATGATATTATATAATATATAAAATTAACTTATATTTGACATGTATGTATTTTGTTGAGAGTATTAAAATATTTTTTTTAAATTTACAACTTTAAAAATAAATGAATTAAATTTTTTAAAAATCTCTAATTTTTTTATCACTCATATAAATACAAATTATTTGTAAAATATTAAAAATATATATTTTTAAATATAATGACTTTATAAATATGTAAGAAATATTATCTATTGACTTCCTTAATGTAAAAACATGAAATTTTTTTACTAAGAGAATTATAAAATTTTATGTTACTTCTACTTTTTAAAATTTTTATTTTTTTAGAATTTCATTTTGAAGTGAAAATAAGATTTGAAAAACCATTTTTTATTTTTGTGAATACTGATTTTCTTTTTCATGTGATCATTACAAATATATATATATATTTTTATTTTTTTTTAAGATTGAAATAATGAGGAACTACATTGTGATTTTTACTATTTTTTATATTGTAATTTAATTTTTAAGTAATTTTGAGAATAGTAAAATTCTTCATAAAGTTTAAAACAAAATTACTAAAAAATAACATTCCTTAATAAAAATTAACTATTCTTATATCATAACAAACAAGATTGAAAGATGAATCCATTTGTAATAGGTTTGAAAAATAATTTTCAAAATATAGTAAAAATTGTAAGTTTTTGAAAAGTGCAACAAAATTTTAAGTTTCTTATTAATTAGAAACTCCCAAATTCAAAAACCTTAAGTCAAAATTTAAAGAGGTTTGAGTGTTCATAAACTGTGAAATTATTGTATAACAATTGTAAAATATATCTTTTTCAAGTAAAAATTAGCTTTTATTTTAATGGATCGTTTTTTTTTTATTTGTTAGAAATGCTAGTTACTTGCAAGGTCACATGGTTGGATTTTTTGTTGTCTCCTCGTGATTAAATCCTAAAGATATTGAATTTTGGTCACCTAACAAACAAAACCCACACCTTAACCAATTAAACTAGCCAAAATTGACAGGACCATTATACCTTTTCTAATAATATTATGCAGATTAATTACACTAACTATATTTTCTTATATTTTTCTATTTATTCTTATAACATTTATTGCACCAACTATATACTATATATTCCTTTGATGTTCTACTTTAATCATTACATTTAAGTCTGCCTTCTTTTTCTTCAAACATCACTCTCCCATAAAAACTTTTAAATTCTTTAATCTAAATTAAGTATGGTTGTGATGCATATCTTAAAAAATATTTTATTTAAATCAATTAAGTGAGGCATACATTGAAATTGACAATTTGACCCAATCTCTCTTATGTAAGGAAGGTTTACATGTCTTAATAAAACATATTTGGAACTTACATGAAAAATAACGTTCTTCCAAATAAATTAAATATTTTTTTATTAAAAAAACATATTTGAAAATTACATGAAAAATAACTTTTTTCCAAATAAATAATATATTCTTTTATTAAAAAAATTGAGCGATCAAATTTCAAACATAGTACAATGTGTATCGTTAATATAATACCCTTATTCCTCGATGTTACAAACAAAATCCAAACATTGTTTATTCGGATTATAACTAGCAGAGGGAAAGGAAACGTAGAAAAAAAGAGAGTAAACCATAAACCTTCACAATTTGATTACAAAATTATACTAGAAAACACCACAAGCATTCAAATTTGGATTTAGCTTATTTAAATTTGGAGTAAAGAGATTTGATTATAAAACTATACCAAAAAACACCACAGGCATTCAAATTTGGAATTAGCTTATTCAGATTTGGAGAAAAGAGTTGTAAAAACATCCTCGCATCATCATCATCAAGTGTAAGGGGTTTCTTAAGGAAAAATAAGCAAGGATCATCAAGCTGTAATAGTAGACCAAAAATTAATGAATTCGCTTAGTATTCTTTAATTTTAATTCTGTTTCTTTCCGGTTCTTTCGATCATCAACTTCTTGATATTCATATCAACGAGAGAATACATCTCCAAGAAGGAAGCACTGAATGCCTTATCTGTACTCTTATACAACAAGAGATCCACCAAGTTTGTTGTCTAAATCCATGAATTTTCGTATAGTTCTGAAAATTTCGCCGATTCCTTCAGAAATTGCCTTTCCTCTGTTTTTTGACCAGGTTTACAAATTTAAGGTGAAAATTTTCGTTTCCTCTATATTTTGACCAGTTTTGAAGATCGAGTATAAGGTGATTAAAGCGTTTCTTTGCTAAACATGGAAAATATGATCTATACCCATGTGGGTGGATGTTGTGTTGATGTGATCCGCACGTGGAATTCCAATAAGTGGCAGACAAAAATGAAATGCGAGGGGAAATCGAGATAAAAAAGCACCGAGACGGGAGCTCGGAGGACACGAGTTCTAGACACAGCGCGAGTCCGAAGAAATATGGAATTTTAACAGGTGGGTGATATGGGTTTTCAACAGGTGGAACGTAGAGAATTCAATCGATTTGGGTGGACAAATCCTCTGTCCTATGTGCCCTAAAGGACAGTTTCACTCTTCTTGTAAAAGATCTGCTGCTATTTTCAAAGATGAATATAGGTGCTGCTGCACATACCATTCATTTCTACTATTGACTGTATGCACTGTTTGTCTATCTTGATTCCTTATTCTTTGTTATGTGTTTGGCCGTAGAAACAACCATTTTTCTTATTTGGTAAAACAAACTACTTTATCAAATACACAACCTCTGCATTTACAAAGAATATGCGAGTTCAACATCTGTGGTATTGTCATATGCATGCACTGTATAGACCCAAATTGAACAATATTCTATACACAATTGTGTGAAAGCAAGTTTAGAGTTACTCAGAACTGGATTTATCACTGTCAACTTATTTTAGAAAGTTGACTATGCATGCTTCTGATTAATATTAAGGCTTTTGCAAATGTCATTTGTTTCTGATATTTACCATGGTCGCACTATTTACCTTTGCCATTGGAGGCTAGTGCCTTATTTGGTACATCAAATCACCCGCTACATATCAAGATTGCAAGATTGCTGCGTTTGGAGTAGATTTTTCATTATTCTAAAAAGTGTTGTAATGTTTGTGTTGTAGAAAATGGAGATGATCCTGAACCTAATTCTATTCCACCATTCACAACGTATTCTCTTGAGGAGCTCAGAGCTGCTACAAATTACTTCAATTCTGATAATATTGTGTCCGAAACTGGAGAGAAGGCTCCCAATGTTGTCTATAAGGGAAGAATGGATAAAAATTGGTGGATTGCAGTGAAAAGTTTCCCAGAGTAGCTTGCCCTGATACCAAGCAATTTGTGGTATATTCCATTCCTTATGCTGAATTATCTGGTCTTCATTTTTAGATAGTTTTATGTATTCTGTTCTCCTCGAGAATTGTTTTACTGAGGTGTTGTATTCTTTTTAGGTATTGCATTAGTTGGAGGGTTGATTGTGCACAAAATTTTGAGCTATCTATTCACTCTAAACTGTTCAACCCTTTGTCTAAAGTAGAATTATAAGTTAATTCAATCATTCCTTTGTGTTAGGTAATTGTGTATGTATGTTGTAGTTTGTCTTTTCCTCATTTATTTCTTGCTAAATACAGGAAGAAGCCTGGGGAGTTGGGCAGCTGCAGCATGAGAGATTGGTCAATTTAATAGGGTATTGCTGTGAAGGAGATGAACGACTTTTAGTTGCAGAGTACATGCCTAATGACACACTTGTAAAACACCTTTTTCACTGTAAGTTCTTGGTATCATTTGGTACAAACATTGACACGAAAATATCAGAAAATTAAAAGAAATTATTATTTACACTGAATTATTTCTGAAAAAGAAATACACTCCATACATTGCTCAGGCTTTCAAGCTTTTGCTAGTCTCTAATCCACTTTAGCTTTCTAGGAATAAGCATTGTAAATGAATTCTGAATTTTTAGAAAAATGTGATTTTAATTGCATTGCATTGTTGAGATAAGCCTTCTTTCACAGATTTGACTATTCTCAAGGAACATATCCACAAATATAGATTATAGGTAAGAAACTTGCCTAGTACATAAAAAGAAAGAGTCTCACATCAAGGATTCGACTTGAACAAGAATAATGAAATTATGATTTAGAAGTAAGGTTATAGATCTAAACATAGGTACATACCTGAGACGTCAATGTGTTCTCATCATAACTAATATTCACATTGAGTTTTGTTGCACATTTGTTTAACCCAATAGAGACTCCTTCTAAAGTACTGTTTGTTAATGGCATTGTGTCTAAATTTTTTGGCAAAAACCTCATGTATCAAAGAGTTGTTGATTTCAGAAGATATACTAGCTCTTTTCAGACAAGAAACTTCTAGGAAATTATATCTAACTTTGGGGCCTGAGCTTTCCAAGAATATTTTTTGCATCTTCTTGGGCACACCTGTAATTATAAACATAGCAAACTGAATTGCAATGTTTTCAGCCTAAAAAAAATACCATGTGGTGTGACCAACCCTCTTGACACTGGAAACAAGGCACATAGTTGATTTAAGAAAGTCCTTCAGAAAGATGTTCGTCCTTAAAGGAATATCTGATGGGAATGAATGCATTCCTTCTTGAATAATGTGGAGCCTCCTGTTTTGAAGGCCTCCAAATATTAAGACGAATATATCATAAAGGTTCACATTGTTAAACACAGAATAGTTGCATCCTCTGACTCTTTGATGGCAAATTATGTTTGCAATGAATATGTTGTTTTTGTCGTCATTCTTATCCATCCAAAAATCCCCGAGGATCGATCCCTAGACGTATTCATAGACCAAATATGCATTCTCTCCCTTGCAACAGCCTCCCGAGAGATTCACTATGCTGGTGTGGTGTGCATTGCAGATTTCCCGGAGTCATGACCTGAAATCCCTGATTTCTCTCATCCTATTTCTCACCGTGACGTCCACCGTTTTACCTCTGAGAACACACTTCCAGATGAACGATTTTCCCAGCCTTCCGGAGGTGAATTGGGCGGTGGCGTCTGCGAGTTCCCTGTATCTGTAGATATTGGGGTTTTTTGGGAGGGAGTCCCTCAAACTGGTGAGCGACTGGGAACTGCTTGAGGAGGCCTTCGAAAATAGGCTAAAGTCACTGCTTATGTCCGTGCTTCTGCTGGCGATCTTTGTATTTATGTCCTCCGAAGAAGACCGAATTGTGCTTATGAACTACACATTGCTTCAAGATGCGTTCGAGAAACTGCTCATGTCTGAGGAGAACAATAATGGGTTTTGGCTCATGTATCCTCCTCCCCTTTGTATCGTTACAAACTTTCTCTTGAGCTGGACGATAACCAGTGTTGCCAAACTCAGAATTTTGAGGGTTGAAGATCTCTATCGCAGTTTTCTGGCTCTCCAACTAACTTCCGCCTCTTCTCATAAATATTAAATGCGACATTTTGTGCCTCGTCTAGATTTTGAGATATTCACTGCAGAGGAAGGATAAGGGCGACCATGCAAAGGCGGTTTGAGGGAAGGATAAGGGCGACAACAAGGCGGTCTAGGGAAGGATAAGGGCGATGGTTCAGGATGGTGATCGAGGGAGGTAAGTACATTGACATGTGGCATGCTCTCAAAGGCCATGGACAGATGATGAAAATTGGGTAGAAACCTCTCCCTAAAGAACGCCTTCGGTGTAATTATATTAAAATTAAATTATAAAAATAATTTATTATTCAAATTATAATTATCTTATAATTAAATTATGAAAATAATTTATTTTTCAAATTTTGAAGGGTAATTATATTTTTGAAAAAATATAATCTTATAAGTTCGTAGATATCAATTTTAAGGGGAAGTCATAATCTTGAGATTAAGAAAGAATTATTGGTGGTTTAAAGTTTATAATGGTGTTGAAAACCAATATGGAAATGATAAACTTTGATAAGTATGTTAAGTGAACAACCCTAGAACTTTCTCTTAGTTAAATACTTCTTGTCATAAGATGGAATTCTTTTTGGATATTTTATTTACTCTATTTTATTTTTAGGGTTATGTAGATTGGATCTATAATATTCATTTTTATCATTTTTAGGCGTTGAGCAAATTTAAAAATGTTTTATAATTTATAACATTAAAATTAAATGTAATATTGTTTAGTCCATTCTCTTGATTGAATTTTTATGTACTTCTTAAGTTATGGTTAGATATTTAGATTACAAACATAAATTGCTCAACTTGATGTATAAGACCCTACCTCCCTTTGGATTTGAACTTGTGATCTCTTACGACAAAACACATGTTCTTAATCATTAATCCCACTCAGACCATGTTGAGAACAAAAAGAATTCCACATCTCCCTCATATATATATATATATATATATATATATATATATATATATAAATGAATGAATATGCATATTATGGTCCTCTTTGTTAGAAAAACAGGATTGCGGAGCAATAAAATAAAACAAATGTGGAGATAAAACACAAAAGATACATAATACAATAGAGACACAAATATACATGGTTCATCCAGTGTGAAATACGTCCACCAGAGAAATTTCCAGGTCATTCATTCTTATTATCCAACAAAATGAAGGGATACAACCTACAACACATCCGTTGTAACCTCCTCTTCTTTTTCTCACATCATCCTCTCAGAATACAATAATCACACACATATATAGCCGCAATACAATTCCCTCATAAAAGAGGGTTGCCTTCTAGGGTAAAAATCCCTAAAATAACTTCTACCGTCAGATCTGCGACCTTATAATGGACGGTCCAGATTGACTACAAAATTACAATACTTTACAAGACAATTTTTCCTTCAAGGGCTTTGCCCCCGAACCCCTGTTGCCCCCTGGATCTCGCAAGGGGGGCAAGCCTCCCTTGCAATCCCTCTGCGTGGAGGGGTGTACATTCTTCATGGGGTATAAACACAATTGAAAACAAAGGCCTCTGAATCAAGAAGATAATCAGGCTCCACAACCAACACTCTCAGGGACTGTCAGTTCCAAAATAAGGAACAATAAAGTCACCTTCAACCTTTCTATCTTATCTCTCCCATACATGCCATTTACATCCCACAAGAAATGAATAAAAACAATACTATCCATTATATCACAGAAAAAAAAGAGGCATTAACCCCCTCATCTGTTAGGGACCTAACCTCCCTAACCCCTCACGTAGGTAGTGTTAGCACTGAAAGTCACACTTTGACTACTAAAGTGTAAGCTCAACACCCATCAGAATGTAAAAGATAATTTGGTTTTGAATAGGTGGATCAACAAGATGGAGAAAGAAAGGGAGAGGGAAACAAACTGCAGATCAGTAGGCTACACCAATGGGCAATGGAGTCACAAACATCCTACTCATCGAAGGCACAAACGCTGCTCAACAGAAAACAAGATTATATGTTGATAGGTGGAAGAATGAAGAAGGGAAACATAAGGTATAATTTTCACTAAACAAAGATCCTCTCAATTTAATGAATCAACAGATACTTGAATATAAACAATGGCTGATGGGCAAAATACAACAGATCCTCTGCTGCTTAGGGATCCATAAATCATTGATAGCCTTTGATCCTCAAATCTGCAATATATTCAAATAAGAAGAAATATAAAAGAAGAGTTACAATCTAAAATCACAGCTCTCATGAGTCTCCAATAGCAATAATGCTTACAATCCTAAAATGCCCACAGGCTTACAAATGAACACACACATAAAACTGCCTATTCCTACTCTCTCTAGCGTCTCTTGGCTCATCCCCCCACTCTCCAAGAGATATCTCCCTCTTTAAATAGAAAATAACATCCAAATAACCTAAGGAGGTCGAATCCCATCTCCTCCATTAGATTCGAAGCCTTGGAGATAGGTGGCAACAATCAAAGAGACAAAATCCAACAAACTACTGATTTTCAGGAATTTGTTGGAAGTCATTAATAAATTGTTTCCACCTCATGCATGAGGCCTTTGATGGAGCTAAATCTTAGGTGCAGGTGTGCCTTGATATCTAACTGATCCTTGAGAATCCATTCAAACTCTCTTTGACACGTGGCAACCTCCCAACAAGGGGAATATCAAAACTGTGACCGCTATAGGAAATTAGTACGCAACGCCTACTTCTATATCCAATATCTCTCAAACCAAAACACATTTTGAAAAACTGAGAGAGGTTTTTGTTATTTGGAATGTTATGAACAAAAACATCCTCCAATTTTCAAAAATACATCCTCAATTGCTCATAACCCAAGTTTTAAATTAGTGACTCAAAACTGGCAGAATAACTCTGCACAATTTATCCTCTGCTAGAATATTATGCAGCGCCTGTAGGTAGCGCCCGACTGTGTTTCTGCATGCAATTCGGTAGCATAAATTCGTGAGTGCTCTGATGCTTGAACTTGGATATTGGGAATAACTCAATATAATTTCAATTTTCCCCAAAACAAATAAAAATCCCATAACAATTATATTCATTTGTCAAAATGAATGATGAAATGCAGATTCTGTTCTCTGTGAAATATTAGGTAGCGCCACTTATGCAATGCTGAGGCATAAACCAATCTTGTGCTAACAAGTAGAATAATATATTTTCTATGTAATAAAGACCAATATTAATAAGGCCTAGTAATAAAGAAGAATAAGTCAAGTGTAAGAAGACTCGATAGAAGCTTCCGCTTCTAGAAGATCTTCCTCTTGAATATTCTTTTAGTAGATAGATTTAGTATAAATAGGAGTCGAGGGCATAATAAGTTTTTGTGTTGGGAATTATTGTAATAGAGGGTTGCTCTGCTGTAGGTTGCCGCCTTGAAGAGGAGAGTGAACATTGTTTCCTATCAATAAATGTATTATTCTAGTGTTGTGGTTTCATCTATTGTGTTGTTCTGTTGTTATTCTCTGCAATATTTCCGTTTTCAACTATTATAATAGACCTGGTACTTTACAAGTGGTATCACAACACTTTCCTTGAAAAAAAATCGTGGGTTATTTTTTTTCAGGGTAGAGACGCATTCCAACGTCTTAAATCTTTAGAGATATTCCATTCATCGCATAAATCCGCAGTTGGGGAAGCATACATGTAGGAACTACAAGTGGTACTTAAGCGCACATTGTTGGCCACCCTTGTAACTCCTGTTGGTACCCCTTCGAGTGGTAGCGCATCAGACAACACCTGTATACAAATCGACCTATATGTCCTGAAGCCCTCTGTAGATCAACCAATTGGTCGCCTTACTGCTATAGTGCCACCGAGAACAACACTCGGGAGGATACTCTCTAGTACCTGGGTAGATGGGTAGTATGACTAAGGGCACAGTCTAGCCTCCTTAGTTGGTGCCCTGAGATATTGGGATGAGTACTATTGTTGGACCCCACACACATATCAAAGAGCTATAACACAGGGCAAACCCTTTTTCTGTAGAAACCCTGAATACCCCAACCCTTGGGGTGGAAACATAAACATAACAGACAAGATCTATTGTCATGCAACTGTGCCTCCCACATTCTGGTTGCGAAATTCCTACACATTTCTTCCTGTTAAGCATTTGGCCACTTCATCACTGTAGTATTATTCAGATCAGAGTATAAATCCACAAGTAAAAAAAAGTTTGGATCCTTCCGGCACCATTATTTGAGACCTATCCCATTGGATTCCTCTCTTCGTCTTGATCACAGTCATACCTATCATTTTTCAACACACACACACACACACACACACACACACACACACACACATATATTCTGTGGACCCAACCCCTTCCTGACACCTCTATTCGACATCTATCCCATTGAATTTTTCTCTTTGCATTGATCGTAGTGGTACCAATCACCAGTAACACATTTCTGTATGGTCCCATTTTCCTCCCTGTCCCATCCCCATGGCCTACACTCGCAACCAAGATTGGGAACAACGTCTCACCACCTTGGACAAAGCTCATGACTAAACCTAGAGTGATATCTCTTCCATTATGTCTAGTATTGGTAACATCAACTCCCAGCTTGCTTTGTTCGAATCACTTCCCACATCCATCAGTCAATTGACTACCACTTGTCAGCAATGGTAGGACGCAGTGAACACTTTGACCGCCTTAGTTAAGCCCACCCCAGATCCTTTCTCTTCTTCCACACCTTATAACCCCGAAGGTGTTGAATCCTCCCAGTCCACCTCTTTTCCTCCCTACCACTTTCCGCAGGACTTTCGTCCCCCTTGCGTGGAGGTGAACAAATTTGATGGCTTGGATCCCACAAGTTGGGTCACTCAAATGGAACACTATTTCTCTTTGTACGAAATTATTGATAAGTTGGCCAAACTACGGTATGATGTTCTCCATCTAGATCCATAACGTTGGCAATGGAGAAAAAATGCCCACCAAGGGTATGTGGCTTGGACACAATTTTTGTAAAAAATTATGAACGATTTGACACTGACACCAACCATTTAGGTCGTCTAACAAAGTTGAAACATTCTAGCATAGTGGAAGACTTTATAACTGCTTTTGAGCGACTAGATTTCCGTATAGAGGGCATGTCTGATCCTTTTTTCCGAGAATGCTTTATCAGTAGCCTCAAGGGTGAGATTGTTGGAATAATGCTTACAATAGAATTGGTTTGGATTTGGTTTGAATCTGTTGGAGATTTGTTGGAGGTTGTTGGGAGATTCTCTCAACAACTATCTCTATGTTTGGAGATAGTTGGATCTGATTCCAACTGTATATACTTGTAATATTGTGTGTAATATTTGTAATAGAAATTATTATTTGTGTGTATAATCCTGTGATATGGCCGCTCTCTTGAATTTTATCTTGGTATTAGAGCTTGTTCTGGCTTAAATCCCTCATGGGATGGCCAATAAACTGTGAGATTTTTGGGAGCCGACTCTCTGTAAATATTCGTGAGAGTGGATTGTTTATTTTTATTTTTATTTGTTGTGTGTGAGAATATTAATTTTCTAGGTGAGTGATTAGCTTAGAGTGTGTGTGACTATTGTTGATGGCTTGGAGAAAACCGTTGTGTAGAAAATCATGAATCTATCCACTTGAGTGGACCTATCTGCCTGCGTGGATCCCTATCAGACCATTATCTCACTAAGAAATCATCTCCATTAGATCACGTGCATTATCCCTATAGAATGTAGCCTCTTTATATTCTCTACATATCGATTGAGGAGATATTGTTGTGTGTGTTATAACCCTATAATTCATAGGATCATCTGTTGACTAGAAATTTCTCACTCTGGGTGTATAGGTTTGCAAATAATATTTCATCTCTGCAAATTATTTTCAAGAGAAGCAGTGCACCAAACCCTCAAAAAGTCATGAAGCCTAAGTTTTGCCTCCTATACTGCATTTGCGCCTGGAGAATAAAGAACGCGCTTAGATTGACGGTCGATCTAGCGGCGTGTAGATCAATGGATGACAGTGGATTCCGGACCCCCTCGACTGTTCTGTTTTTAACGATTGGGGGGGGGGTCTGGAATGATGCGGGTTTTTTCGGTGGGCCTTATCCCAATGCGTCATCCATCCATTGCATTAGGCCTCCTTCACTCCATCCTACATCCTTCATCCGTCGCTGCACCCTCACCCCCTTGTCCTTTGTCCAGTCGACTACACCCCTTCGCCAATCTTACCCCTTCACGAATAAATGAACTTAGGATTAAAGCAAAAATAACAATAAGCTAGTTAGATTAAATAATAATAAATGTTAGTATAGTTAGAATAGGTTAAACTAGCTAATAAATAACTAGTTAATAATTAATTAATTAATTGATTAATAATTAAGTTAAAATCTAAATTAGTAACTAGGTTAGTTTTTAAACAAAATAAAACATATAAAATAAAATTAATAAACAAACATTAAATAATATAAAACATATTAAATATAAAAATAAATTATATAAAAAAAAACAAAACATAATAAAACAAAATACATAAAACTTTAAAACAAATAAAAACATAAAATAACAAAAACCAAACGAAAACATAAAATATTAAAAAACAAAACATGTAATAAAT
>JZKD02S1986181.1:58670-78607 GCA_000966675.3 Picea glauca
AATCTTACCCCTTCACGAATAAATGAACTTAGGATTAAAACAAAAATAACAATAAGTTAGTTAGATTAAATAATAATAAATATTAGTATAGTTAGAATAGGTTAAACTAACTAATAAATAACTAGTTAATAATTAATTAATTGATTGATTAATAATTAAGTTAAAATCTAAATTAGTAACTAGGTTAGTTTTTAAACAAAATAAAACATATAAAATAAAATTAATAAACAAACATTAAATAATATAAAACATATTAAATATAAAACAAATTATATAAAAAAACAAAACATAATAAAACAAAATACATAAAACTTTAAAACAAATAAAAACATAAAATAACAAAAACCAAACGAAAACATAAAATATTAAAAAACAAAACATGTAATAAATAATATTAAAAACTAAAAACAAAAACTAAAAACTATCCTAAGTTCTACCCCCCAACTCCACGTACACTCCATTTATATCAAAACAAATCAAACGACCGTTAAAAATTCCGGACCCCCCCTCACTATCCAGAGTTTAACGAGAGGGGGGGTCTGGAATGGTAGTTTACCAAAACCACCCCCCATACACGTGTCAGCTCCTTATTCCAGTGGACCCCCCCCCAAAAAAAACGCTTACCACCTCAGGGGGGTCCGGAATACCGCCTTCCCGAAAATAAAACCGCTTTTCTCATTTTCACCATTTTTTGCCTGTTCAACATGTCTTTTTCCGGAGGATATTTTGGGCAAATGAAGACGGATTTTAAAAATCCGAAAGAGTTTTTTTCTCAGCACGGGCTGAAGAACAAAAACCTCTCTCAGTTTTTGCAACGACACTACGAGCAGGGAGAATCAAAGCCATCTTCGAGGCCCTTTTTTCCAGATTTTCACTTTTCTGTTACAGTCCTGATTTTGCGGGAGCTGTTACAGCCAGCTGGGGATGAATTTAGCGAAACCGAAGGAGGTTTTTTTCTAGAACATGCCCATCTCCAATAACCTCCTTAATTTTTTCCCCAGGTTTCATCGTTGAAGAGAAACAAACGTCTGTTCGGACCCCTTTTCCGCAGAAAACCGGTCCGTCTTTCATGGCGGACAGTTCCAGATTTGGTGGGATTTGTGGCTATTTTTGGCCTAGGCGGTTAAAATCGACTCTCAAAACTTGTTGGGGGATCTCTCCTATTTATTTAGAGATGATTTTTAATGTAAAGGTTGATCAGTCAGGGAACCGGGATTGAGTTTTTGTAAAGCAACTCACTGAGCTTTCTATATTTTCATCATTTCAATAATACAATCTCAGCAACTACAGGATTCATGTGTCATTTTTGGTGGTGATGTTTTCCTCATTCATTGTAATTTGTTTCCGTTGTGTTTCTTAAGTTATTCATATTCTGAATTATGCAAAGAAATTCGAAGAATAGAATTTGTTGAGACATACACTCTGTTTCTGGCTTTGACATAATTATCGATGTTTTCTCCTCAAAGGTTAATTTCAAGATTCTTGATTGCCCTGTCATTGCCTGGTCCTCTCATCTTTCTCCTCTAAATCCAAAATCAAATTCAAATAATCCACCAATAGTGCCTACCTTGCCCTGTAATGCTGTCTATAGAACTTGTTTTTGATTGAGCTTCAGATTGCGACTCCATTGCCCATGGTTCCTCTTTCTTTGCTCTTACCAATTAAAAATTCCAAACTTTGAACCCATTAACTAGCCTAATATTCTCTTCAAACAAATTTATATCAGACAGAGAGATCCCTCTCTGAGTCTTGGAGGGCTAGATCCAAGACTCGAAGCGGTTTTGATGTTGCCTCTATGACTGCCATCATAGCCTTGGGAAAATTACAGAGCGCTAACAGTGTGAAAAGGATTGTAGATTCAAATATCATGTGAATAGTTGGGTATACATTTCATTCTATCAGTCATCTCAAGAAGTTGTTGATAGAGTCGTTTCCATCATTCTCACAAGAGGGAAGTTGTCATTGCCAGATTGCTGCTTGTGTGGAGGAGCCAACCACGAATTTGCTGAGCATAATTGTGATAAAATCCACTACTGCCGAGGAAGATAGAGTGGATGTCGTTGTGCAAAAAGAGGAAACCCGTTCCATTCAGGGTAGAGACATTGAGCTACTATTTCCAGATCATAGCCCACTGTGGAAGATTATATATTGTAGTAGATTGTTGTGTGTCTGATGCGAAACTGAGTGGTATTGCCGATCCAAAAGTTGTGATCATGATTTCCATTTTTGCAGTGATTTGAGCACTATGTTTTATTCCTAAGATCTACAACGGAATGAAGCTACAGACAGAGTTCCTGCACTTATCGTGGTGCGACTGCTTGGAGTTGCATGGAGTTGTTTTCTCTGTGTAATTTAGATATTGTAGATGTATTGTGTGATGGAAGATTCTTTTCTTTGTCATCATTTTCTTAATTACCAATGATTTCAATGATTATTGAAAAGTATTAGTATTATTTGGGTTTGTAAAATTTACATGTAGAAGAACCAATTACAAAGCAGAGTACCATAATTTAAAATTAGTGGCTCTTAACGTTCTTCGACGCCGAGAGAATAGATCACTAATTTGATTATGTCTACATGTCAGATGTTGGCGGGACTTGTTGTACTTCGATGCTTTAAGATCATCAGTTATAGGTTATGTATATATTATTGTATGTGCATTTAAAGAAGGTCAGTTGTATGATTGACTATTGAAAATATCCAGTAATTAGATCACTATCCTATATAATTGTCGAAATTTTCTCTTCAAGGGATTTCCACATATGGTAGTGTATCCATAGGATAATTCAATATTGAGATTTTCCTTCAAGAGGTCGAGAAGTGTCAATTCTACAAATTCGTCAATGATGGTTAGAAACATTGTTGTCTTAAATGAGTTGAGAGGGAAGCTGGAAGTTGTGGAGAATAAAGAGCGTATATCGAAAGATTTCAGAGTGGATAGGAGTGATGATGAAGACCATATCAAGACAAATATATATGTTGAAATTTGAGTATTGTAATTATGATATAACATTTGTAATGTAAGAATTATGGGGAGGTGTTGGACTAATGCTTACAATAGAATTGGTTTGGATTTGGTTTGAATCAGTAGGATATTGTTGGAGGTTGTTGAGAGATTCTCTCAACAACTATCTCTATGTTTGGAGATAGTTGGATCTGATTCCAACTATATATACTTGTAATATTGTGTGTAATATTTGTAATAGAAATTATTATTTGTGTGTATAATCATGTGCTATGGCTGCTCTCTCGAATTTTATTTGAGATCCGTTTCCATGTCCTCATGGCTCGCCCTCAAAGTTGGGTGGAAGCTACTAAAAGAGATAAGGAAGCACAACAAGTTGTCTCTTCTCAAACCAGAAAACCATACTTCATTTCTCACCCTAAACCAGTCACTCCCACTCCTCCTTCCACTCCAATAAAGATCCAGAAATTGACCCATGAAGAAATGGTTGAACGCCAACTGAAGGGAATTTATTATAATTGTGATGACAAATATTTTCCTGGGCACAAGTGGAAGGAAAAAAATATTTTTATGGCCATCTCTGAGGATGTTTTTGAAGAAGATATCGAGGCTTCCCCTGTGGCCGAGTCACCTAAACCCATTGACATGACTCCACCTTCCAACCCTCCAGAAGTTGAACCCGTCATTTCCCTGAATGCTCTCACGAGCTTCTATGCTCCCCAAACCCTCAAGCTAATTGGTTACATTAAGCATCAGAAGGTCATCATCCTTGTTGAAAATGGAAGCACCCATAATTATATTCATCGTCGCATTACCCAAGAAACTAATTGCTATATCTGAGCATTCAACAACTTTCAAATCATGATTTCCAATGGAGGGTCCATTAAATGTGGGGGGTGTTGTGAAAATGTGCGTCTCCAAATAGGTCAGTGCCACATGAAATCTCATATGTTTGCTATCAACATGGGTGGTTGCGACATTGTGTTGGGTGTTGAATGGATAAGGACTCTGGGTCCCATTCTCATGGATTTTATGGAATTAACCATGAAATTAAACCAAGAGGGCCAACAATATAAGTTCCAAGGAATCACAACAACTTCCCCTGAGATCATCATTTCCCATCGCATGGAAAAGATCCTCAAAAAAGGTCATTCCAACATTATTGCACAACTCCATTCCATTCACGCCATTGAGACATCCTCTGTGTCGCCTGACCTCTAATCCATCCTCTCCAAACATCAAGCTGTTTTTTCCACTCCCCACTTAACTTCCTCCTTCCTGTGGTTTTCATGATCATTCCATTCCCCTCGTCCCTGAAAACCTTCCTCCCAATGTTCTTCCCTATCGTCATCCCTTCGTCTAGAAAAATGAAATTGAGAAAATTGTTCAAGAATTGCTCATCATAGGTGTTATCCGTCCTAGTACAAGCTGTTATTCTTCTCATGTGGTCATGGTACTTAAAAAAGAAGGCTCTTGGTGCATGTGTCCTGACTTTCGATCCCTCAAAAAACTCACCATCAAAGACAAATTTCCCATTCCTGTCATTGATGATCTATTGGATGAACTAAGTGGTGCCCAGTTCTTTACTATACTTGATCTTCGTTCTGGATACCACTAAATACATATGAAAGAGGCAAGAATTCCTAAGACTGCATTTCAAACTCATGAGGGCCACTATGATTTCTTGGTCATGCCCTTTGGCTTATGTAATGCTCCCTCCACTTTCCAAAGCTTCATGAATCATGTCTTCCGTCCTTTTCTCCGTCATTTTGTCTTAGTTTTCTTTGATGATATTCTCATCTATAGTAAAACCTGGACAACCCATCTTTCTCATGTGGATCGAGTTCTTCATCTACTCTCTCAGCACCAACTTTTCCTCAAACAATCTAAATATGCATTTGGAGCCTTAGAAGTCAAGTATTTGGGTCATATTGTTGGCAAGGCAGGTGTCCGGGTGGATCCTAAGAAGATTGAAGCTATGCGGGATTGGCCTCTCCCCAAGACTCTCAAAATATTGCATGGTTTTTTGGGTTTAATAGGTTATTATTGCAAGTTTGTTAAGAATTATGGAAAGATTTTGGTGCCTCTCACTGCTCTCCTTAAAAACAATTCTTTCACTTGGACTCCCACAACTGATCAAGACTTTCAATCCTTGAATGAGGCTATGTGCACCACTCTTGTCCTGTCCCTTCCTGATTTCACAAAGACCTTTGTCCTAGAATATGATGCTTCCGGGAGATGACTTGGAGTATTCCTTATGCAAGATGTACGGCCTTTGGAATTTACCAGAAAACAACTTTTAGAGCGACATTTGGGCCAATCAATCTATGAAAAGGAAATTTTGGCCATTTTGCAAGTAGTGGATCTCTAACGCTCTTATCTATTGGGGCAATGCTTTCAAATTAAGATTGATCATCAAAGCCTTGAGTATTTTCTAGAGGAATGTCCTTCATCCCCTAAGCAACAAAAATGGGTGACTAAGCTATTTTGATATGATTATGAGATCATTTACAAGAAAGGCAAAGAAAATGTGGTTGTTGACGCTCTTTCAAGAAAATATGAAGATGAAGGGTCCCTTTTTTCCCTCTCCTTCATTGTACCATATTGGATCCAAGTTGTTCACCATGAATGGCTACAAGATCCCAAAATTCCCGTCTGATCCAACAATTGCAAGCCAATTCTCCATTTTTCCCAAGGTACTCTTGGCACAATGATGAACTTCGCTACAAAGGTCGTCTGTATTTAAGTAAGCAGTCACAAATTAAATCCACAATGCCTTTTGAGCTTCATGCTACAACCACAGTTGGGCACTCAGGGTTTACCAAAATCTATGACTGGGTCAAATGTTATTTTTTCTAGGATGGCATGAAATAGGACATTCACAGTTTTGTGGTGGAATGTAATGTTTGTCAATGCAACAAGGGAGAAATAGTCAAAGCCCTTGACACACTACAATCACTTCTGATTCCACCTCCTATTTGTAGGGATATCTCTATGGATTTCATTGTTTGCTTGCCTAAATCGGAAAATAAGTCAGTCATCATGGTGGTTGTTGATCATCTTTCCAAGTATGCTCATTTCTGTGCTCTCCAACATCCATTTACAATCTCCATCGTGGCTCAAATTTCCATGGATCATGTCTTCAAGCTTCATGGAATGCCTCATTCTATTGTTTCTGATCGAGATCCCACTTTCACCAACAATTCAATAATTGTTCAAGTTACAAGGCACCGAATTACATCTCAACACTGCTTATCATCCCCAGATTGATGGTCAAACTGAAGTAGTCATGAAGTGTTTGGAAACATATTTGAGGTGTTTTTCATCTGAAAGGAAAAATCAGTGGGCTCAATGGTTACCACTAGTTGAATGGTGGTACAACACTTCTTATAATACAACTACTCACATGACTCCTTTTGAAGCAGTATATGGCCAAAATCCACCTTTAGTTCTCTCATACATGCCCGGTGTCTCGAAGGTCCAGGTGGTTCACCAAAATCTTACAGTTCGAGAGGCTATTCTTCGTACCCTCAAAGAGAATTTGGTCATGGCTCATAATCGCATGAAGCAACAAGCATATCGAGGTCGTTTCGAATGTAAATTTGCTGAAGGAGACCAGGTGTTTCTTCGACTGCAACCCTATAAGTAGACTTCACTCAAGGTCAACTATTGTCAAAAAATAGTGCCCAAATTTTATGGTCCTTATACAGTTCTGAAGCACCTGGGATAGGTAGCCTATTAGTTAGCTTTTCCCAATCATTCTAAGCTCCATCCTGTTTTTCATGTCTCCTGCTTAAAGAAGGTGATTGGAACTAAGTGCCAGCCTCAAACCAACCTTCCCGAGTTGGATGAAGAAGGCTCCATCTGGTTGCAACCACAAGAAGTTTTGGACCAGCATGAGCGTCATCTTTGTCAATGCACCATCAAGGAAGTTTTAGTCCAGTGGAAAGATACAACTCCAACGGATGCCACCTGGGAGACAATTACCATTCTGCAACAATATTTTCATATCAATCCTTGAGGACAAGGTGGTTTTTAAGGGGGAGTGCATGTTAGGGACATAACCTCCCTAACCCCTCATGTAGGTAGAATAACATATTTTCCATGTAATAAAGGCCAATATTAATAAGGCCTAGTAATAAGGAAGAATAAGTCAAATGTAAGAAGACATAATAGAAGCTTTCGCTTCTAGAAGATCTTCCTCTAGAATGTTCTTTTGGTAGATAGATTTAGTATAAATAGGAGTCGAGGGAATGATAAGTTTTTTTGTTGATAATTATTGTAATAGAGCGTTTCTCTGCTAGAGGTTTTCCCCTCGAAGAGGCAAGTGAACATTGTTTCCTATCAATAAAGGCATTATTCTGGTGTTGTGATTTCATCTATTGTGTTGTTCCACTATTATTCTTTGTAATATTTATTTTTTCGGCTATTATAATATATCTAGTACCTTATATCACCCCATTAAGAATGTGTGTTTCCCTTGTAATGCTTGGTATGATTAAGATTGTAAAGAATAAATGGCCCAACCAAACATATTATGATGCATAACTCTCAAAATCAAAGCAAATGGAGAAAATCTATAAGAGAATTCTTAAGAGGAAAAATATGATGTATCACTTAGACAAGCATAAATTCACTATACTCAATTAACTTCGATTCAATCCTAAACTCTTTTGGGAGAGCCTTCCTCCCTATGAAATCAATGTGTACAATAGTCAATCTCCCTACCTAGTTTGATTATGCCTCTAGCCTATACAATTCTCCAAACCAATTAAGCATTTGATTCAACTTGAAACTTGTCCATTGTTGTTTATTTTTTGACTACCTAATCCTAGGTCTTGTCCTTAAGCTTCAATCCAACAGATCCTAAGATCCGAAGAACCTCAAAGTTTATTTTTTGAAGCATAACCTTGAAATCTTAGTAATCCATATTGTTATCTTGTTTAGTATCCACCTTTTTGGACTTCCCATATCATAGATCCCATCTACAATTTAAAACGGAGAAAATAAATTCTACACTATTATGGTTGGACATACCTTGGCTAAGATCTTT
Source organism: Picea glauca (assembly GCA_000966675.3). Classification (NCBI taxonomy): domain Eukaryota; kingdom Viridiplantae; phylum Streptophyta; class Pinopsida; order Pinales; family Pinaceae; genus Picea; species Picea glauca. The sequence continues at coordinate 66,689 of JZKD02S1986181.1, forward strand.
GCCAGAATGTTAAGCACTCACATATCTAGATGGACATAGACAAAGTGCATGAGCACTAAAGGACAAGCATGATTCATGAAGAACCATCATACTAATGATCACATCTTTACTTTGACTGTCATTAACGAGGATGATAAGGAAAATAAGTGTAATGCCCCAGTTTTGGATTCCCAATTGTATGTGTATGTGTACATATGATATTTTACGCTGGTGAGCTAGTATGTTTTGGGTCGAAGTGCCTGTGTGACATTAGGCCGGAGAGCCTATATGTTGAAAGGCCAATGAACCTCGCATTCTACGTTGTAATCACACTCATATATATTATTAAAATACAACACGACTGCAAACCAAGTCAGACAAAAGGGTATGGGGGGTTAGGACCCCACAAGAGGGAAGGGGGCTAAGGGCTTAAGGAAAGGGGCCAATCTAAGGAATATAATATTATATTCATAAGTCTTATGTTTTATTTCATGATTTTATCCTAAGTTTGTAAGTGACAGGACACGTTCCCAAATGGTGGGAGAGTAGCTCTTTGATTGCCACTTGTAAAAAAGATAGCATGCATATATATAAAGTTTGGGCTTAGTGAGAAAGCCATTCATTCCAACCATTTTGACCATTGTTGCTATGGGATGTGGGGTGTGATCTAGTGAGCCACTGTAACCTTCTGACATTGTTAATCCTAGGTGGAATTATGTTTCCAATTTTCCTTGGGTTGCCTTGGGAAGGATGAGCCTTGAAAAGCGAATTAGGTGGATAAGATTGCCCACCCAATTCTTATTTTTTATAGAAATATTATTTATAATGTAAAAACTAAAAATGTATATATCAAGAAATTTGATTCATCTCCATATTTTATAAATGCAAAATTAAATTAAATATTATATCACGATATCTATACAATTACAAATTACTAGCTTTTAAATTTTAATAATAATTAAAATGTTTTATCACAAAATATACCAATAATCTTACATAATATATTAACAACTCATTATATAAATGACATACCTAATTTTTAACGAAAGTATGATCAAGCTTCCATCATTTCCATAAAACCACTCATGTACCACCAAATCATAATGTTAAGAACTTTTTGATCTTCGGAAGGGAGATCCAAAATCCACATGAAAACCTATTAACAGTAACAATAAAAAGACATATCCATATCATTACATATGAATGTGTAGGAGTTCATTACATATTATGGTGAGTATAGTCCACACCAAAACAATGTAATGTTATCACGAAGGGGCAAAAATGCCATTGCAAGTACCTTGCAAGTGGTCAGAAGATCATTATTGTCTTATTTTCTATCTACTCCATCCATTTATAGATTGTTTTGGGCTTCAACCACTCTGAGTATAAAGCAACTTTTCATTTTGCTATCTTCTCCATCCATTTATAGATTCTTTTGGGCTTCAACCAACAACTTATCATTTTATTGATAATTAATCATATAAAATATCATTTTGCTATCTACTCCATCCATTTATAGATTCTTTTGAGCTTCAACCAACAACTTATCATTTTATTAATAATTAATTATATAAAATAAAGAAAAATAAGTATACAATGCGATTTATTATTAAGAAAATAATAATTAAAATATAAAAATTTAAAATAATTAAATATTATTTATATAAATATTAATTTTAAAATATTAAATAACTTTTTAAAAATGTGAATAATTAAATTATTAACCATTTGATTTTAAATTAATTGATTTGGTTTTAAATTAATTGATTGAGCATTAATTTAAAGAATCATAATTTCATATTTTAATTGATTGAGTAATAATTATATAGATTATAAAATTTATAATTACATATTTTATATTTTTTTAACAAATGATGGAAAATTATATTAATCAAAAAGTTGTAGCCGAGGCATACAAAGAAAATTTACAAATTGGCAGCTTGTCATGGAGTTTCGATTCAAAATTTTTAGAGATCCTTCGATATAGCTAATTACAAAAATTCCAAAAAAAAAATAATATCCTAATTTCTAAAGGAGTTTAACAAAATACATGTTGATCTTGTAAGCATTAACTTAACTGAGACAAACAATATTGCCATCTTTTTAGAGAAGAGTAATAGGTTTGAAAAATGAAGTTCCTTCTTCCTTTTGATCTAGGAGTCCTTGAGTCTCTCAAAATTGCATTTGTTGTCCAGTATATGGGAAGGCTGAAGATATATTCAACTAGAGCCAATGAGAGCCAAGGGAGGATTTTGCTGACTTCTTATGGTGCATTGATCTGTAGGTAAATTTCCTTGCTATTGCTTGAGTGCATGTACTTGTGTGAATAGAGAGTCCAATTGATCCTTATGGGAAACCATCATGCCCATCAACATTTCAATTTTAATTTGTAAATTGCACTCAATTTTACTATGTTCTTCTAGATGGGTACATAGGATAGAAGAGAGATCTTTTGATGCCCTTTCATATCATAGGAAAATAGAGAGAAACTCTATAAGACCCATTATACCTGTGAAGAAGAAGACATTAGAGAGATGATCTGATTCCATGAGCCCATGAATTGCCTCCACTGTGCACCAACCAATCCAGATGAAGCCAACACAATTTCCCACACCAACATCAATACTAAAGCTGCAAACACTAGAATAGAAATGAACCGATACCAGAGGCTCAAGGGGTTTTGAATGAATACCCCAACTGAGCCACATTCAACTAACATCGAGGGTCAATTTCCATGGTCAAGAGGTTCTTTATCCCACCTTGACAGAGTGAGACAAATGATGAACATTGATTAGTAGAGATGAGAAATAGGTGCATCATACCCCAAGGGTGGGAAATAATTGTACTGAGTGTCCTATATACATGTGAGTCGTGAGATGAGTTATGTGCCATATTTTTCCGTGTTTTTAGATTTCAAGCTTGGGAAGTGGGTTTAGGGAATGGTATTTTCATGCATAATGTTGCTAATATAAATCCCCCCCATTTTTTTTCACTGCCTCATTGGCTCGTTTATCATCCTCCCCATTTAATTCTCAGAGAACAGTGAACCATTCTATACTGTCAAATTTTTGGCATAGATGTCACACTTTCCCCAATATAGAAGCAAGTTGTATCTATGAGGGGATGGAATTCACATTCATATATTGAATAATAAGGCACAAGTATCCTAGGAGAATGAGCTTCTTTACATGCATATCGATAACTACACTGAGACCCATTAGAAGGGAATAAGCTTCTTCCTGGTTATTGGTCCTTACTTCAAGGTTCTATTAGAAGGTCTTTTCTATATTCCCCCTAGGGATGTAAATGGCTCCTCCCCCACTTGGCTCCCTAGGATTTCCTTTCGAGGCTCCATCAAAAAAGAGTAAGAAGGAATTTTTCCAATTTTCCATTGTTCAAATTCCTTTGGATTGAGTCAAAGCTACCATCTTGATCTATTGTGATTGTTTGTTTTCTCTACCATAAGAGGGGTTAGATTGAACTACTTCCACCACTCATCTTCATCATTTTCCAAGTCATGCTTAACTGATGTCTCCAAATTTTTCTTTCTTAGGTGTTCTGCTAATAGAATCCTTGCTCTCAAAGCTACTTGTTCTGGAAATTGCATTTTCTGATATAAAATGACATTATTACGTGCTAGCCAACCTTTCAAGCATACATATTTCGGAATTTCCATCCATAAGCATTTAAGTAAAGTATTTCCTTTGAAAGATCCCTGATACTGTCCATCCCATTGATCAATTTTTTTTCTAGTTTTTTGGCTTCCTTCACCTATGAAAAATTCATTCTAATGTATGCCTCCAAACTTGCTTAACATATTCACATTCCAAAAAGATATGATGCATTGATTCTTCCACCTTTTTGCATAGTACACACCATGAAGGTCCTTGAATCCCATGATTTTGTAAGTTTTCTACAGTAAGGATTTTTCCATTATCCAAGGTCCAACATAAAATGTTAATTTTAGGAAGCCCATCTGTATGCCAGATTTATTCCAGATGGTGGATTTTGGTGGAATGTTGCCAATTACCAGTTGATATTGGTATCCTTGCTTGACCATGTGATGATAATTCCCCCATCCTCTCCCATCAGATAGAAACTTCCTTTGCAGAGCACATCCTCATAGAAAATAATTGAGATGACTTATACATTGTTTAAGATGAGCTGGAAGATGTCCAAAATCCCTACCAGACCATCCTCCTTTAGTTGTCCAAGATGAGATATCATGCAGAGTGAGTTTATTTTGCTGTCTCAAACAAAGCTAGACTGGAGTGAGTTTTGAATTGGATAGAAGGGGTTGCTATCCCATTATTCTATCAATCAAAATTTTGATTTGTTTCCCATTTCCTAGGATCCAGGTGAGCTTTGCTTGGAGTATTGAGTCAGAGTTCTGAAGTAACTTCCAAATTGGTGAGCCTGCCTACTGAGGTATGGGTTGATATAGACTCCTTTGCCTTGCGCCCCCCAAATATTTCCCGTGCAATATTTTTTCACTAGTCGTACTTCCCTGAGATTAACCTCCACAATAATTTTTCTCCCATAACCAAGTTCGTAAACATTGGATCTTTTATGCCCAGACCCCCACATGCTTTTGGAGCGCAGATGGTTTTCCAATTAACCAAATGAAATTTCTTGGTGTTTCTTTTCCCTCCTTGCCACATAAATTTACGAAGCACTTGTCCCAGCGTAGAGGTGATCCATTTTGGATCGAAGATCGATAAGATATGATATATGGGGAGATAAGAGAGAGTATATTTGATTAGAACTAAGTGTCAAGTTGGGTTTATCCAGTGGGATCCCCACTGTATTTTATTTTGTCATAAATTGGTTTCCATTGTTGAGAAGAGGAATATATGAGACTAATTGGAATGCCAAGATAGTTAAAGGCAAATCAATTTTCCTTGAATGAGAATGACAAGATTATGGAAATTAAACTTATGACTAACTTACTAGCATTCCAGACATATATTTCACACTTGTTGTAGTTGGTGAGCCTTCCTGAAACAAGTAAGAAGAGATCCATGAGCCTTTTTCTTTTTTCCTCGGAAAAATTCGTAATTTTATTCATCAAAGAGAACCAAATTACATTTTACAGGTGCATGAAGCACTCCCCAATAATGGGTAAAAGAGCAGATAAAATTACAACAATAACTGAGTAAAACCAACATATAAAAGATCGACCAGAATTGCACGCCCAAGAAAGGACTTCAAAGTTCAGGTCCATAGATCGACATTGCATGCCCAAAAGATGGACCTCAAATCTCTGACCCGACCTCCAAAGAGTAGTAGAATACCCAACAATCGCTGCACAAAACACTAGATCCCAAGTCCAGAGACTCAAAACCTGTCCACCAAATATCCAAGGGAGGGAACCACCGATAGGATGAATCCCCATCAAGTTCGAGAGAAAAAGTACCTCCCATCACGATAATAACCAGAGTAACATCTAAGACAATCCATCCAGACCAAGGGCCACGCGATATAATGGACCACCAGCTCCTGTCCCGAACCGACGCAGGAAAGGTAGGGAGCCCATGGGAATAGAGCCACCAACAAGGAAGCGAGTCAAGGGAGGGACTCACCGTAACAAAAAGAGGTGGGGGCAAACAGATTATCCCACGGGGGTGGAGCCACCAGAAGACTGGAGTGCAAGAACCCCAACTGACCAAGGTCCTCGCAAATGATGCACCAGTCCACTCCAGAACCACTGAAGGAAGACACGCCGTCATGGAGAGAGGCATATCCGAGCGCCTATGAGAGGGGACGCGACTAGAGAAACCCTAGTCGCGCCCCGCGTGCTCCTCAAGGAAAACCCCAATACATAATTAGTTATATGATTAGCTGGTTATCTTAGATATCTCAGGACCCTCTTAAACCTGGAAGCCATAATATATAATAAAATCCCCTCCCAATAAGATCATGTCATTAGGAAATTGTGAATGATTTATGCTTTTAATTCCTCAAACAATCCTAATACATGGAAGGTTGCATAAGTTCCTTTCATATTTCAGCTTCATGCTTAGAAAATATTCCATTTTAATGTATAATAGAAGAGAGAGGGGGAAATCTTGACGTAGGGTTTGCTAGATTTATTTATTGATTGGATTGGATTTATTGGATTTGATTGCTAGTTGGCTGGAATAATTAATAGGTAGGTTCACTTTCAATCCGAATATGATTTTGAAAGGAGGGGGGAGAGAAAAGAAATAGAGAAAAAATATGAGGGTTTGTCGTTGACCAATGGACATATCCTAGGGTTGCTGAAACAAACTACAATCCACTGAATGAAGGAGGGACAAGATCCAAATTTAGAAAAAACTTGAAGTAGAAAAGAATGGCTACAATACACTGAATGAAGGAGGGACAAGATCCAAATTTAGACAAAACTTGAAGTAGAAAATAATGGCTTACTCTGTCAAAGGCATTTTCCCGGTCAATTTTGATGGCCATACCCTTTTCCTTTTGTGCTCTACTCGAATGAATAACTTCATGGACGAGGACTATGTTATCCATAATTTGTATTTGAGCCATGGAGCCTCCTTGATTATTAGATATTATTTTTGGGAGGAAGGGTTTTATTCTATTGGAAATGATCTTGGCCAAGATCTTATAAGATGCATTACATAATGAAATATGTTGAAAGCAAGAAAAAATTGATGGGTTATTTTCCTTAGGGATCAAAGCAAGAATGGTTGAATTTATGCTTCTCCCCATTCTACATGACTTATGAACATACCTGATCATTCTTAGAAGATCGCCTTTAATAATTATCTAACAAGACCTATAAAAGGTGATAGGGAAGTCATTAGGTCCTGGGGCTTTATCCAGGTTCATATCTCATATTACTTTTTGTAGCTCTTCTACATGTACTAATTTTATCAATTTTCATTGTCATCTTGAGAAATAAATTGAGGAATGTGTTTCAACATCTCTTCCACTATTGCTAGGTCCGATGCTAGTCCTGATATATACAAATATTCAAAATGACAAGTTGCCTCAATTTTGATGTCATCAAAGGAACACATAATTTCCTTTACATTGTTCCTCATTTATTGAGCTTTTGCTTGTTTATGAAAATAAGAGGTGTTTTTGTTACCTGATTTCAACCATAAGTTACAAGATTTGAGTTGCCAGGTGTCCTCCTATGTTCTAATATATTTTTGATAATTTAGAAAGGTTTCTTTATCCTCTTTAAGGAGTTTGGGGGCCATGACCTTCTCTACTTCTATTTTTGTTTGTGTTTGCTCTAGTGCTACCTTGGTTCGATGTACCTCTCTAGTTGTGGTGGAATGATTTATCTTAGCCCATTCCTTGATAACAAATTTGGTCAATTTAACTTTCTGTTCCTAGGTATAGGTGGGATATCTCTTGATCCAATTACTTGTTGATGTTCAAATTGGTCAAAATATCAACAACAACCTCACGATGTTCAAAGTGGTACTCCTCTATGCTTGTTTGAAAGATGTAGTTGATATTCTTGGACTAGACTGCCAAATGGGATAATGCTAAACAACAAAGAACAAATATTTATTTCTTCAGTTTGTATATAAAATGGTTCTTGATAGCCAGATTTCTCTTTGAGTGCAACATTTGCCTGGAAATGGACCAAACAACTTCTTTATAGTAAAAAGATAAAGAAAGGTTTCAATATCAAAATAATATATATGCTCAACTTCATTATAGCATCCCTTTGAAACACATGCAAGTAGAATATGCAACCATATTTTCTCACAAGAAAAAGAGTGAAATGGTGTTGATCATTTCAAATAACTTTAAATGAGTATTGCGTTCAAAAATGAAAAGAATTTGATGGGAATACTCCAAAAATATCAAGCTCATAAATTCCAAATTTTGAGAAATCATTAAATTCATGCCCCAAAAGAGCTCTCTGGGGAGTTCAACACATAAAATATATTCAACATTACAAAGCATTTTAGCAAACTGATCGACTAGTGCTCATAAATAAAGCCTGCCAAATGCAAGAACTAAATCTCCATGAATTGATTAAACAATCTAGAATTACATTATCATTCATATATGCATGGTTGTAAAATAATCCTATTGATATTTTTAGGAAGAGACCTCGAAGAATAAAAGTAAAAACACTCAAAAACTTAACCTTATGCTCGATCTCAGATATACAAGCACAAAGCTTTGAGAGGCATTGTGTAGAAGAAGAAGAAGCAAGAAAAATGCAGATCTTTATTTATTGATAAGAGAGTTGGATGTGTACTGATGGATAAATAATTCTATCTTAATGATATAACCTCCTCTTTGATGGTGCTTCCTTCCTTTTAAATCTGCTCCCAATGCGTCTTTAAAATGATTTACCCTAGTAGTTAGGGTTTCCATTCTTCTAGAAGTTTCTCACGTGCTTCTTCTTTTTGGAAAAGAGTAATTCATTTTAATTAATTCTTTATTAAATTATTATTGATGAATTATGTCATTCAAATTCATGCCTCCAAGTGGGACTCACTTCATCCTTTAATAAAAGATATTTAATAAATTTTTAATTCCAAAACTTGAAGCTGTCTGTTTGAAAAAAGTGGACTGTATTTTAATTTTATTGACATGATAAGTGATTTACCGGCCATGGGAACCATTCTAGAAATAATCTTCATTATCCTATATTTCCAATGAGTCCTCTTGAATGAAATTTGGATGTTTGGATCTCAACTTATAGGCTCGAGAAGTCGAGTTTCCAAACATACTTCCTAGCAAGTCATGAAAATAGAGCTGATTGATATTTTAATTTCTAGAAAAATTATGGCCAAATTCAGCCATTGAAACCTATCTCATTGTCTTACTTGTCAAATTAAATTTCCAACAAGGTATCATTTTCCCCAAATGAACGTCTGGATCATGAGTTATGAGCTTCGAAAGATCGTTGCTCAAGAATCGTTGATCTGGTTTGTGGATCAATCTTAACCCCTGATTTAATTTATCCCTTTTTAGTCCCACATGCATTGTGGTGGGTGAAGCATTAATGTTTATAATGAAAATCCTTCCTTATCATTCATGTGAGACAAAATATCTTATGGAAGGCTTAGTGTGTCTCTCGTGCCTTAGGAAAATCCACGACTTAGTAAAATTTTGGTCACCCAGTCACTACCCATTCATCGGCCATGTGTCTCAGTGCAATTGGTTGCCACATGTCTTAGTATCATTGGTTGAGTCTTGAATGGTAAATAAACTTTGGAAAATATGTTAAGTAAGGGGAGAGCATAGGAGAAGGATGAGAGGGGAGGTATAGCAGGGATTGGTGTATGAGGTATGGCATCATAGGAGTGAGGAAGGAGGAGTGGAGTATGACGACGTGGTTAGGGAGTGAGGAGTGTGGCGGGGTATGAGGGATAAGGTGTGGTGGGGTAGGAGTATGACGATGCGGGTATGGAGTGAGGAGTGACGAAGGGAGAGTGGAGTATGGAAGTGTGGGTAGGGAGTGACGAGTGTGGAGTGATAAGGGGAGATGGGGGTGAAAGAGGAGTCCTGNAGACTCATTACATGTCCAATGTTTTTGACTGAGAAGAGGTTTATTAGGGCATCATACATCTTCTTAGATGAGTCAAGATGGGAGATATAGGGTATCAAGTGGTCTTTTATAGATTCCACTATGATACTCATGGCATTGATGTCACTTTCTTTGAACTTCTGCAAAACTGCAATGTTATGAGGTTCCTTCTCTTTTCCTTCTTCAAACTCTGGTTCCACGATCTTTCCTTTCACGATATCCAACACTTTATTTTTGGCAAGGATGAGGTCAATCCTTGACTTCTATGCTCTAAAGTTGGAAGCCCCTTCTAACTTGTTTTCTGACTTCATAGAGTAAGTCATAATTGCTTTGACTTGGTTAATCCTTGATTTTGACCAAAAACTCAAACTTGGTGGTTTAGCTTGCTGAGAGTACCAGGAGATGCGCTAGGCTAGGGAACACTAGTCTATCTAGAAATTAGGTCAATATCTTCACTTAAGGTGCCTCAATGAGAGGGTTAGGGTTTTGTTGCTTAAGTAGAAACTGGCTGCAACTGCAACAGGGAAAATCCTCCCAATCTATCTTCCAACGGTTAGACTTTCCGAAGATAGTGTGGGCCCATAACTTGTTAGAAAGTAATGGATGTGCTCGTTTAACCATAGACAATATAGCAATATTGTCACCCAACCATAGACCGAAGCCACCCCCGAGCACCTTAACCTTGACAGAGAATCATTCCGGAAGAAAACCCTAGGCTAGATTACCAAACAAAATAGTGCACGTCTCTCCAGGGATAGCGCACCAAGCAAGAATAACAAAAACCGATCAGAGAGTCCAAACCAGAAAAGCCGAAAATACAGATTGCAGAATTGTCGGCAGCAGTTGCTCCCAGGACTTGTGCACAAACTGGCCAACTGCAGTGTGCACAAGTGTGCTTCTGCTTCTGAGAATACTGGCTAAAATGAAGACTGGCCTCCTGTATTTATATTTTTTTATGCCAGACTGCCTGGGTCAACTTCTCATTCTGGGTGCTAATTACTTAGTATATAAAATTTCCTTTTAGCCGACTTCTTCTCTTGGAGGCTAATAACCTAATACAAATTATTCTCTTGAGTGGACTTGTCTTCTAAGGTTATTAGCCAACTAATTAGGGTTTCTTCTTACTTCCCAGAATATTCTATTCTGGTCAGGGTTACACGTGGAGGTAAATACCTCCCGCAGCTACCATAATATCAACACTTATATGGTGTTAGGTCTAGGGACCATAAATTTAGGGAGTAGATTTAAACAAGATAGTGATAGTTCTTTCCACAATGTTATCAAAACATTTTCATGCCAAGATATCAGTGTGTCATTCCATTATTCTTATAGAATTTGGCACAACTCCACTCAGTGTTATAGTGTTCCTTTCACATTGTGATGACAACACACAGGCTTTAACAAATGGGAACTCATAGAGTTATATCTTATTAAATATTCATATATTGCTCTCAAGTTCTCTATGGAGCAAGCAAAACATGGGACCAATTCATGTTGGTACATGAGATCCTTTTCATTTCTTCACCTCATTGACCTCAGTATTGACAAACCACCCTCACATAGCTTTTCTTTAGATTTTAATGATCACTCCAAGGGGGAGATAAATAAGTCTTTTCAAATTGATATTTACAACCTATCCTATCTCTTGTCCACATGGTATGAGCCTATCAAGTCAGTTTCTTCCAAACTTCACCACTACTGAAGACTTGTATCTCCAACATTCACCACTACTCATTTGAGAGATCTTATGCATTCAACGATAGCTTACCAAAGTCTAGTTCCCTAGACAAACATGCACTATGTTGATTACCTCTTACTTCCAACCCTCTAACACTAGTAGGAAGTGGTCCCATTACATAACTTTTGAGGTAAATAATGAGCCTAAAAAAATGTGTTGTCAAAATCAACTTTACAAAAACCAATAGGATTCAAGATGATGATGTCAACCTTAAGGGTAAATAGTTTTGGAGGGAAATAAAGAAAACTACCTTTTTAATCGTATTTTTTATTTGACTCATGGGTTTACTCAAATTTAAAGTGTAGGCAATCATTCAATCTAAAATTGAGTTCTCCATCCAACTAGTACACACTTTTGATAGACCCACATTGAGATAATCTATAAATACATGAACAAATATGTTTCTTGAAAAGAAATTGTTAGGGTCCTGTTGACCGCCTATTCAGCTAGGGGGTCAACTCATGTGCCATGAAGATATGCATCATCAGATGTAAGTATGTCGAAGACAATATTGGTTCTATTTGAGCATTTTATGCTCCAACACAAAATTTTGTAAACGAAATTTCCGCACCCCTGCGTGGGTTAATAATGTAATAGGTCTGCATGGATCATAGTTAGGTCAGGTGCCTTGGGATGTTTTCATTGGGAGAGTTCTTTTCACCGAGGTTTTTTTATCCTCAGGTTGTCAACT
>JZKD02S1986181.1:92823-105502 GCA_000966675.3 Picea glauca
ATGGGAGATGTAGGGTATCAAGTGGCCTTTTATAGAATCCACCATGATACTCATGGCATTGATGTCACCGTCTTTGAACTTCTCCATAGCTGCAACGTTCTGCGGTTCCTTCTCTTTCCCTTCTTCAAACTCTGGTTTCATGATCTTTCCTTTCACGATATCCATCATTTTATTTTTGGCAAGGATGATATCAATCCTTGTCTTCCACACTCTTAAGTTAGAAGCTCCATCTAACTTGTTCTCTGATTTCATAGAGTAAGTCATGGTTGCTTTGACTTGGTCAACCCTAGATTTGACCAAAAGCTCAAACTTCACGTCTTGGCTTTCTGAGAGTACCAGAAGATGCGCTAGGCTAGGGCGCACTGATCTATCTAGAGATTACGTCAATATGTTCACTTGAGGTGTCTCAATGAGAGGATTAGGGTTTCTGCAACTGCACCTGCTAGTAACCCTAGTGATAGTGCTTTGGTGACTTCTCTTGCTAGAAACCCTAGTGACAGTTCTTCAACTAGCTTAGTATCCTTACAGCTATGTTTCCTTCCAGCGGTTAGACTGAATGAAGGAGTCGTGGGCCCATAACCTGTTAGAATATAATGGATGTGCTTGTTTTACCATTGACAATACTATTGCCACCCAACCATAGGCCAAAGCCACCCTCTGAGCACCTTAACCTTGACAGAGAATCATTTTGGAAGCAAATCCTAAGCTAGATAGCCAAACAAAGGGTAGCGCACCTTTACCCAAGGATAGTGCATCAACAAGAGATAATCAGATAGTCAAAACCCTAACCAAGATATAGTCCAAACCAAACGTGATCTGCTAGTTGTAGCAGCTACAATGGCAACTCTCCTCAAACTTGCGCACAAGACTGGGCACTGCAGTGCGCACAAGTTGTTGCTCTACAATTCTGAGACTGCTTGCCAGAATGAGAATTGGCCTCCTATATTTATATTAATTTTGGCTAACTGCCTGGGCCGACTTCTCATTCTAGGTATTTGTATGTTCAGTATATATTAATTCTTCTGGACGACTTCTTCTCTTGGAGGCTAATAACCTAAAATAAATTATCCTCTTGAGCCGACATGTATTCTAGGGTTATTAGCCAACTCATTAGGGTTTCTTCTTGCTTTCTAGAGTATTCTATTCTCGTTAGGTTTACAGGTGGAGGTAAATACCTCCCGCAACTACCATAATATCAACAAGTTGCACTGCAACAACAAGCTGCTACTATTTATTTTCCCCTAGTAGTTTTCCTAGTAGCGAGTTTCCCTTGAGATCCCAGTAAGAGAGATTCTCGGTCACCTGTGCGAGAGACCTTGTTAAAAAAGATGTAGCTTGATGGACTGAGAGAAGTGAAGGGGGAACATTAGGAATGGTACAACTTGATGGAATGAGACCAATGAAGAGGTACATTCTTTGGGTTGGGCAGTTGTGTGGAAGAGAGCTAGTGGAAATTAGGATAGTTGTAGGAAGAGCTAGTGGGTTGTGGGATTTTGTTGAGTTGTGAGTGGACAATGAGAGGCACCCTCTTATGTGGATTCCTAGCCATGGATCGGGGGTGACTTTCTACTGATATCTAGAACAAAAAGTCTATGGTTGGGTGGAATGTCCATCCCAAGTAGCTCGTTGCACAACCATTTTAAGAAGATAAGTGTTTTATCTATTTTCTGTGTTGCATTATGACTTTTAATTGTTGTGCTTTTACTAGGTGAATGAAAATGGTTTATATGTTGTTGTGATGATTTATTAGTTGCATTCATGTTCATTTAAGCATGTTGTAGTTGCATTTAAAATTAATGATAGTAGGATGGTTAAATATTTGTGTATTCTTGTAGTTGGTAAGCTACGAGATTAGTTAGCATACAAATTTTATTTTATGTGTAATTCTGCAAATAATGGGCCTCAGTTGGGCTGAGGTATGTTACAATATGTTATCAGAGCGAGTTTTACAACACTCGGGCAGTATGGGAAGAAGAAAATTTGCAAGTTAAGGTCTACAATTCTTTGTCATAATGCCATCTCAGAGGTCAAATTTTTGGATTTCAGAGTTGACCATGGAGGGTCATGGGGAAATTGGGTTGAAAACCCACAGTGTTGGGTATAATTGGGAGACAAATATCACTCAGAATCGTTATATTCGTAGTAGGAATTGTTTCCTTTGTCAATTGGAAGAGAGGGAGAACCTTGTCTAGGAGGATTTTTGAATCAGGATGTTTGGGACATCTGGGAATCTGGGCATCTAGAGGACCAAGCATCGGTACAGTTAACCACGTCCTAGATCTCAAATATGCAGGGTGAAACTGGTGGAAGAACCATTATTTAATACCAGTTATCGTATTAGATCACCGCAACCATTGGACCTATTAGGAGCGGGTGGAACTAGTGACATTCAAGCATCTAGAGTGCCTCAGGGTGAATGTTTATTTGAAGGACCAGATGTCGGATGTAGACATTGACATTCGAGCATCTAGGGATTTCTTGAGGCGAGTTGTTAACAAAATTCCCGATGTCGGATATAAAACTTTGATGAAGTTGGATACCATTTTGGAAATCCACCTGATCACCACATCAACACCATGTCGGAGGCCACATCAACAGGAAGGGTATGTTAACAGGATGAGTTAGAGGCCACGTTAGATGACACAACAACAAAAAGGTGTCAGTGGTGCCATGTCAGCTACTGATTCAACGTGTCACATCAACATATGTGTCAGAGGACACATTAGTAGTATGATACGTCAACAAAACGATGTGGAATTTCATGTGGGCGAATGATAGATGTGGGGCATAGGCATATGGGGGTCCTTATGGCAAGTTATTATTGTTGAGGGGAAGATGTCAGATACAGGGAATTGACATCCAAGCACCCGAGCATTTCGAGCTACTGAAGGAAATTTGTTATCCAAAGAGGTAGATGCTAGATATCCAGATTTTTGGGAAAGGTTGGATGCCAAACATCCAGAGTTTTGGGAAAGGTCAGATGTTGGATATCTAGAGTTTTGAGAAAGGTGGGATGGTGGATATTTGGTCCTGTGTTTCAGTAGTGAAGCAATAAGACCTTAATCCAGCGTGGAGAGAGAAGCTACATCAACCATGCCACGTAGGTCGATGCTGATACAGAGGGGTCCACGTGGTTCCAAGTGGCATAGTAACATCATCATGGATGAAGAGTGAATTCTTCAGAAGGCCATAAATTTCTACTCATAGTTCAGAATTGAGTAAATGAATAGTCATTGGAAATCTCTTGGAGAGAGGAATCCACTTATGCACCTAGAAAATTATTTTGAGCAACATAAATTATAGTCAAATCAAAAGAAGATGATTAGTAGCCTAAAAAGTAGAAAAATGTGTTTTCTTTTTCCAGAAATGTGTTGTATGTTTTGTCTAACAAAAAATTCATTTCATGCACATTATCTTGCAAAATTTAGAGATTCAAGAGGGAAGTTTGGTTCCTATATAAAAACCACAACAATGGAGGATGCCTAGATTAGGTCTTATGGCTATGTGGATGAAATTAGTCATAAGGTTGTATGGTATCATGGGAAATGATGATATAGAATCCAATGGAATAAGAGGCAAGGAGGAGCCTATACAGTTGGTTGTAACTGTCATAAGCGTGAATAGAGAAGTGCACAGCTATAGGGCCGATAATGAAAAGATTATGAAAGATGAAGAGGAGTTGCTAAAAAGTATGAATATGATACACATAAAAGTCAACAAAGTATCTGATTCAAAGAAATAAGTTAGTGCCAAACAAGTGGTAGGATCATGATGCCATAGCGGAAGGGATGATCATGAGAATGACAGGTAGTCAAGGAGCATGAGAAAGCACCATCATTCTCCAAGGAAATCCACTATTAGAGCTCGTAAATGTTTAGGGTTAGGGAGTATCCCAAGTGTGTCTCATATCATGAGGCAAAGGATAAGGCCTAAGTCATACATCTTGCAAGGTGAACTTGGGAAAATCAAGCCACCAACTTTTAACTGTGAGCATATAAAGGAAGAGGTCGAGGTCTAGCTGTTGGAAATGAAGAAGTACTTCCAACTGCATGATTACCCCTCCAAAGTAAAAAAAAGAATTTCTACCTACCACTTGCAAGGAAAAGCAACTATGTGGTCGGATAAACTTAAGAAAGCCAAGCACCTTGATGAGAAGAAGGTCTCATGGAGGCATTTCAAAGGATATTTCTAGAAGAAATATTTTTCAGAGCATTATTGTGAAAGGAAGATGAAATATTTCTTTGAACTCAGGTTGGGAAGCATGATAATTGCTAAAGTTTTTCAACTTTGGTCAATCATTCTCCATAAGAAAATACAAAGAAACCATTATAGAAAACCCTGGAATGAACTAGAAAGAAATAAAATAAAGTTAAAGGACAAAAATGACAAGTCGACCCTGCCAGTAAAATATGGTGACTTGATTAGTATAAATAAAGGCAAGTTCATTTCATTATTACACATTCACTCAGCTCCTCAGGCAGTGAGCAAGTCTAGTAGCAGTTGTAGTAGCAGTTCCAATTAATTCTTCAAGGAGCATCATAGGAGTTGTTTTTGGTGATGCACTATCTATGGTCAGTGATGTGCCATGATTGAGGGTTCTTCCTCACACTAGGGCATGACTTTCTATGTGCTTGGATTTTGGTGATGTATTTGTGAACTTGGATTAATTTTTTTTCTAGAGAAAAAATTGTTGGGTTTTTCTCTCGAGTTCGGGTTTTCCTGGGATAAATCTTGTGTCTATCGTGCATGACTATCTCTTTGTGATTCTGTTATTTTTGTTGCAGTTTTATTTCAGTTGAAATTTTCAGCCTGTAATTATTAGATCTGGAAATTAGAAAAATCAACATGGAATCGAAGCTTTGTTAAGATTGCATATTGCACAGCCTCAAATTTATCGCTACACAGTTTTCCTGCCACTGCATAGATCTGTACTTGTCAATCTCATTAAGCATTCATTGCAAGTTGTTGGGACTAATTTTACCATAGATCAACTCATATTTCCCTAGCGCATCTATTGCACCTCTCAGATTGAAATTTGGTCAAAGTTGAAATTTTAGGGTTTTTGTGCTTATTGACATTTTCGTAAACATTGAATCTTCTTTTTCTAATTTTATGATTTCTTCATGTAATGATGGTGTAATTTATAAGAGTTGGAGGCAACAATGGTGATGTCTCCTACAATGGAACAACAACAACAAGACTCCAAGTTTGCATATCAGGTTTGATATTTTATATTGTTGCATCTTAAGTGAATGTTGTAATTGGGACAACAACCTTTAGAGGTCTATTATTGTTGAGTAATTTTTCTATCAAATGTTTAGTAACACTTGAATATTGTTGGTACCTGATCATTATGTAAATTCTCATTGTTTAGTATTAATGATGTACTTGTTCACAAGATAAATTGATCTCTTTCCTATCTTAGTAACCCTATGAACATTATAGTGGTTCCAACCCCTTTTGGAAAGGTTAAATTCCATGGATCTTACCATGGAGATGTTATTGTTTTCTTTATTTTTTGGGCAGGTTACTGTGGAGGAATGATTGGTCACAACAATGGAAGATAATTGTTCTTGTTCTTGTTTCGGGAAGGTCATAGGTGATTTCTCTAAGAGGGAGCTATAGTAACGGTTGCAAGTCGCAACATGTTAGATGGTCTTTGGTTTGAGACATAGAGCAGATTATCCAAACATGGAGTTTTGGACATGACAATATACATCCATGTACCGAAGGAGAAGAGGATGAAGTTAGAACCTTCTGATAAGAAGGGTACTTTTGTGGGATACAAAGTGTCTCATATGGAGATTGATAGTGAGGAGCAGGAGGCTCCAAAGGATAACTGTACAAATCCCTCTAGTCCTATTGTTCATCCTTCAGACTATCAAGAGGATTCAGTTGAGCCAACAGGGCTAGTGGATCTACCTATATATATTGCAATGACCAGGAAGAGGCCAACATGGCTTCGTGATACTTTGCATGATGCAAAGAAGAATGCAACTCCCAATGATACTTTCAGGGAGATCAAATGACCTCAGAGTTTCTTGAGTTACATAGAGTCATAGTTATGAGGAGAAGCATGTGGCTCCACCAGTGGTAAGGCATGTGGCTCCACCAAGTACCAACTCAGAAGGAGCCATAGTTCATAGGAAGTCATCCCTCAGGATCCAGTAGGGAGGAGCAACCTCCCAGGACAGTTCCTAGGAGATCATAATTTAGATGAGGTCAATAGATGCAGAGGGAGAAGATGGCTCAAGAGATTGCATAGAATCAGAGGGAGTCAAGTTTAAGAGGGAGCATACAGAATCAGAGTGATCCTGATCTCATAGAGAGTTAGTTGGGTCATAGGGAGAGACGATCATTCAGATGGAGTTTTCCCTCAGGTTCAGGTGGGAGAAAGACATCTTCAAGGACAGATAGACATGTGTTATGAGTTTATGAGGCTGGACAAAATATTCAAAGGCATAAATCTTTTAGGAGATGTAAGACCTCCTGGTAGGATCCACTTGTTTCAATAGGATTTGCTACAATGACAGAGGAGGAATCCAATCAAGAGAACTGGGGTATGGGATTTTCCTCAGTCACAAAGGGAGAAATCAGTGAGGTATACTAGTCAACGTGGTTTGCTTCAGTGACAGAGGGAGTTGGCCTCGGAGTTCAAAATGAAGGATCTTGGTTGGATGTACTATTTCTTGGGATTAGAGATGTGACAGAGATCATATGAGATATTCCTCAGTCAACGGATATTGATGAGGTTCAATATGATGGACTGTAAGTTTGTGGCTACACCTATGGAGACAAATCTAAAGAAGTTGAGTGATGATGCTTTAGATTCAGATTTGGTGGATCCCACGATGTACAAGAAGTTGATTGGATCCTTGATTTATCTAGTTAACACCATGCCAGATATTTTCTTTGCATAGAGCACCCTAAGCCATTATTTGGTTGAAACCAAGGCAGTTCCATTGGGTTGCAGCGAAGCATGTGCTGCAGTACAGGCACTGTACAATTGAATATGGTTTGTCTCAGGTGGTGAAGTGAGGCTGCGAGGATATACATATTCCAATTGGGCAGGGAGTGAAGTAGACAGATTGAGCACCTTGGTGTGCTACTTTATCTTGAGATCAGTTACGATTTCTGGGATAAGTAGGAAGTATACTTATGTATCACTGAGTACAACAGAGATGGAGTATATTGCAACTAGTGTCACAAGTTGTGAGGCAGTGTGGCTTCCGAAGCTTCTTGCAGGACTTCATCCAAGACATGGTGTAGAAGGGAGTAGTGAAGCTTCAACACGTATCCACAAATGAGNGAGGCCACGTTAGATGACACAACAACAAAAAGGTGTCAGTGGTGCCATGTCAGCTACTGATTCAACGTGCCACATCAACATATGTGTCAGAGGACACATTAGTGGTATGATACGTCAACAAAACGATGTGGAATTTCACGTGGGCGAATGATAGATGTGGGGCATAGGCATATGGGGGTCCTTATGGCAAGTTATTTTTGTTGAGGGGAAGATGTCAGATACAGGGAATTGACATCCAAGCACCCGAGCATTTCGAGCTACTGAAGGAAATTTGTTATCCAAAGAGGTAGATGCTAGATATCCAGATATTTGGGAAAGGTTGGATGCCAAACATCCAGAGTTTTGGGAAAGGTCAGATGTTGGATATCTAGAGTTTTGAGAAAGGTGGGATGGTGGATATTTGGTCCTGTGTTTTAGTAGTGAAGCAATAAGACCTTAATCTAGCGTGGAGAGAGAAGCTACATCAACCATGCCACGTAGGTCGATGCTGGTACAGAGGGGTCCACGTGGTTCCAAGTGGCATAGTAACATCATCATGGATGAAGAGTGAATTCTTCAGAGGGCCATAAATTTCTACTCATAGTTCAAAATTGAGTAAATGAATAGTCATTGGAAATCTCTTGGAGAGAGGAATCCACTTATGCACCTAGAAACTTATTTTGAGCAACATAAATTATAGTCAAATCAAAAGAAGATGATTAGTAGCCTAAAGAGTAGAAAAATGTGTTTTCTTTTTCCAGAAATGTGTTGTATGTTTTGTCTAACAAAAAATTTATTTCATGCACATTATCTTGCAAAATTTAGAGATTCAAGAGGGAAGTTTGGTTCCTATATAAAAACCACAACAATGGAGGATGCCTAGATTAGGTCTTATGGCTATGTCGATGAAATTAGTCATAAGGTTGTATGGTATCATGGGAAATGATGATATAGAATCCAATGGAATAAGAGGCAAGGAGGAGCATATACAGTTGGTTGTAACTGTCATAAGCGTGAATAGAGAAGTGCACAACTATAGGGCCGATAATGAAAATATTATGAAAGATGAAGAGGAGTTGCTAAAAAGTATGAATATGATACACATAAAAGTCAACAAAGTCTCTGGTTCAAAGAAATAAGTTAGTGCCAAACAAGTGGTAGGATCATGATGCCATAGCGGAAGGGATGATCATGAGAATGACAGGTAGTCAAGGAGCATGAGAAAGCACCATCATTCTCCAAGGAAATCCACTATTAGAGCTCGTAAATGTTTAGGGTTAGGGAGTATCCCAAGTGTGTCTCATATCATGAGGCAAAGGATAAGGCCTAAGTCATACATCTTGCAAGGTGAACTTGGGAAAATCAAGCCACCAACTTTTAACTGTGAGCATATAAAGGAAGAGGTCGAGGTCTAGCTGTTGGAAATGAAGAAGTACTTCCAACTGCATGATTACCCCTCCAAAGTAAAAAAAAGAATTTCTACCTACCACTTGCAAGGAAAAGCAACTATGTGGTCGGATAAACTTAAGAAAGCCAAGCACCTTGATGAGAAGAAGGTCTCATGGAGGCATTTCAAAGGATATTTCTAGAAGAAATATTTTTCAGAGCATTATTGTGAAAGGAAGATGAAATATTTCTTTGAACTCAGGTTGGGAAGCATGATAATTGCTAAAGTTTTTCAACTTTGGTCAATCATTCTCCATAAGAAAATACAAAGAAACCATTATAGAAAACCCTGGAATGAACTAGAAAGAAATAAAATAAAGTTAAAGGACAAAAATGACAAGTCGACCCTGCCAGTAAAATATGGTGACTTGATTAGTATAAATAAAGGCAAGTTCATTTCATTATTACACATTCACTCAGCTCCTCAGGCAGTGAGCAAGTCTAGTAGCAGTTGTAGTAGCAGTTCCAATTAATTCTTCAAGGAGCATCATAGGAGTTGTTTTTGGTGATGCACTATCTATGGTCAGTGATGTGCCATGATTGAGGGTTCTTCCTCACACTAGGGCATGACTTTCTATGTGCTTGGATTTTGGTGATGTATTTGTGAACTTGGATTAATTTTTTTTCTAGAGAAAAAATTGTTGGGTTTTTCTCTCGAGTTCGGGTTTTCCTGGGATAAATCTTGTGTCTATCGTGCATGACTATCTCTTTGTGATTCTGTTATTTTTGTTGCAGTTTTATTTCAGTTGAAATTTTCAGCCTGTAATTATTAGATCTGGAAATTAGAAAAATCAACATGGAATCGAAGCTTTGTTAAGATTGCATATTGCACAGCCTCAAATTTATCGCTACACAGTTTTCCTGCCACTGCATAGATCTGTACTTGTCAATCTCATTAAGCATTCATTGCAAGTTGTTGGGACTAATTTTACCATAGATCAACTCATATTTCCCTAGCGCATCTATTGCACCTCTCAGATTGAAATTTGGTCAAAGTTGAAATTTTAGGGTTTTTGTGCTTATTGACATTTTCGTAAACATTGAATCTTCTTTTTCTAATTTTATGATTTCTTCATGTAATGATGGTGTAATTTATAAGAGTTGGAGGCAACAATGGTGATGTCTCCTACAATGGAACAACAACAACAAGACTCCAAGTTTGCATATCAGGTTTGATATTTTATATTGTTGCATCTTAAGTGAATGTTGTAATTGGGACAACAACCTTTAGAGGTCTATTATTGTTGAGTAATTTTTCTATCAAATGTTTAGTAACACTTGAATATTGTTGGTACCTGATCATTATGTAAATTCTCATTGTTTAGTATTAATGATGTACTTGTTCACAAGATAAATTGATCTCTTTCCTATCTTAGTAACCCTATGAACATTATAGTGGTTCCAACCCCTTTTGGAAAGGTTAAATTCCATGGATCTTACCATGGAGATGTTATTGTTTTCTTTATTTTTTGGGCAGGTTACTGTGGAGGAATGATTGGTCACAACAATGGAAGATAATTGTTCTTGTTCTTGTTTCGGGAAGGTCATAGGTGATTTCTCTAAGAGGGAGCTATAGTAACGGTTGCAAGTCGCAACATGTTAGATGGTCTTTGGTTTGAGACATAGAGCAGATTATCCAAACATGGAGTTTTGGACATGACAATATACATCCATGTACCGAAGGAGAAGAGGATGAAGTTAGAACCTTCTGATAAGAAGGGTACTTTTGTGGGATACAAAGTGTCTCATATGGAGATTGATAGTGAGGAGCAGGAGGCTCCAAAGGATAACTGTACAAATCCCTCTAGTCCTATTGTTCATCCTTCAGACTATCAAGAGGATTCAGTTGAGCCAACAGGGCTAGTGGATCTACCTATATATATTGCAATGACCAGGAAGAGGCCAACATGGCTTCGTGATACTTTGCATGATGCAAAGAAGAATGCAACTCCCAATGATACTTTCAGGGAGATCAAATGACCTCAGAGTTTCTTGAGTTACATAGAGTCATAGTTATGAGGAGAAGCATGTGGCTCCACCAGTGGTAAGGCATGTGGCTCCACCAAGTACCAACTCAGAAGGAGCCATAGTTCATAGGAAGTCATCCCTCAGGATCCAGTAGGGAGGAGCAACCTCCCAGGACAGTTCCTAGGAGATCATAATTTAGATGAGGTCAATAGATGCAGAGGGAGAAGATGGCTCAAGAGATTGCATAGAATCAGAGGGAGTCAAGTTTAAGAGGGAGCATACAGAATCAGAGTGATCCTGATCTCATAGAGAGTTAGTTGGGTCATAGGGAGAGACGATCATTCAGATGGAGTTTTCCCTCAGGTTCAGGTGGGAGAAAGACATCTTCAAGGACAGATAGACATGTGTTATGAGTTTATGAGGCTGGACAAAATATTCAAAGGCATAAATCTTTTAGGAGATGTAAGACCTCCTGGTAGGATCCACTTGTTTCAATAGGATTTGCTACAATGACAGAGGAGGAATCCAATCAAGAGAACTGGGGTATGGGATTTTCCTCAGTCACAAAGGGAGAAATCAGTGAGGTATACTAGTCAACGTGGTTTGCTTCAGTGACAGAGGGAGTTGGCCTCGGAGTTCAAAATGAAGGATCTTGGTTGGATGTACTATTTCTTGGGATTAGAGATGTGACAGAGATCATATGAGATATTCCTCAGTCAACGGATATTGATGAGGTTCAATATGATGGACTGTAAGTTTGTGGCTACACCTATGGAGACAAATCTAAAGAAGTTGAGTGATGATGCTTTAGATTCAGATTTGGTGGATCCCACGATGTACAAGAAGTTGATTGGATCCTTGATTTATCTAGTTAACACCATGCCAGATATTTTCTTTGCATAGAGCACCCTAAGCCATTATTTGGTTGAAACCAAGGCAGTTCCATTGGGTTGCAGCGAAGCATGTGCTGCAGTACAGGCACTGTACAATTGAATATGGTTTGTCTCAGGTGGTGAAGTGAGGCTGCGAGGATATACATATTCCAATTGGGCAGGGAGTGAAGTAGACAGATTGAGCACCTTGGTGTGCTACTTTATCTTGAGATCAGTTACGATTTCTGGGATAAGTAGGAAGTATACTTATGTATCACTGAGTACAACAGAGATGGAGTATATTGCAACTAGTGTCACAAGTTGTGAGGCAGTGTGGCTTCCGAAGCTTCTTGCAGGACTTCATCCAAGACATGGTGTAGAAGGGAGTAGTGAAGCTTCAACACGTATCCACAAATGAGAAGATAATGGAAATTCTCACCAAGCCTCTCTCCAGAGTGAAGTTTGTTTACTTCAAGGAAAAGCTTGGCGTGATCCAAAATGTCTCCCTCATTGAGAGGGAGTGTTGATGTTTAGCAGCATCGGGCATACATTCTCTCGGGAATTGTCATGGTGATTTGACCAGTGGAGAATGACCTTGGCATAGTATTTGAAGGATAGAAGATTCAAGGTGGTGATGGTTCTCCAAGAGACAACATCAGGAAAACATTCAATCATAGGGGTGTACTTGTGGTGAATGGCCCAGGCATGGTATTCAAAGGAAAAAAGACTCGAGGTGATAGTGTTCCTCTAGTGTGTGGTTGCATGGAGCGTCATTCTCCTAGGATTGGTAGTTTAACTAGTGGAGAATGGCATGTTCACTAATAGGGGTTTACCTGTAAGTGACACTCACTCACAAGGGAGTACTTTTGGTGGTGAGTGGCCCAAGTAAACATCAGGAAGACCTTCTCTCAGATATGGCCTAGCGAAAAGGATACATTTACTTCCGGCGTAAATGGGCCCAGGGATAGTCCTAACTTATATGTAACACCTTGTTTCCCCCAACTTGTAAATATAACTGGACTAGCCAAGAACTATGGCAAACTCATAAATGTGAATATGTGATGTAAATGGACCTTGAGGAAGAGGTCAATGAATGTGAATAACA
>JZKD02S1986182.1:9072-26553 GCA_000966675.3 Picea glauca
ATCTTATCGAGTTTTAAGGGCTCATTAGAAGCATCACTAATGGCTTTCCTAGCAATTTTACATTCTTTATCATACCAAGGGTTGGTTGTTCTATTATTCTTTTTATAGGACACCTCCAAAGAGAATTTGTTAATAGAAGTGGAAAAGGTAGTTGTAAAATTATGATAGAGTTCTTCAATGTTTTCCTTATAAGTTAGGAGGTTTAATTTACTATATAAATCCTTTAAGAAAATGTCAACTTTACTTTTGTCAAAGTGCAAATTCCTTTGATTATCCGAATTCTCTTCAATGGTGCTCCTATGCATGAAAATTTTTAGAGTTAGGGTTAAAGGTTTATGATCAAAGTCAGCCTCATGGTCACATAATCTACAACACTACTACCTAGCCCATGAATACATGTCATTTGGTTGGAGTTTGGCCACTTCATTACTCCATTGCAAATTATTAGGTCTTGAGAGTTGCAGAGCTTGACCAACTCAGTACCAAACAAATTCTCAATTATGTCTTCAGAGCTTGTTTTTTAGCTATTAGATAAAACAAGGTCCTCATTTAGCCATAAAGGATTATGGTTGGAGCCATCACTTAAAAGAGTAGCTTGTTTAGTTGCAGTCCTAGCATTAAAGTCTCATAGCACTAGGATATTACCTTCATTTTTCAAATTATAAATATCTTGTTCTAAATTATTATAGGGACAATTTTTATTTAGATTATTTTTCTTATAAAAAGTAGAATTTATAGGTGCAAAATAACAAATTGCTATGTGTATCTTCTTAGCATTGGTGTTTGAAATTTCTATCCAAATGTATTGATTAAGATGGTCATTCTTATGAAGTTGAATGTGAGGAGAAATGTTTTTTCTAATATAACAAGCTATGCCTCCTATCCCTCTACGGTGGGATTTTTTGTTCCATGCCGACCACAAGACAAATCCTTCCATGTTAGGGACCTTAGACTCCTCATGCTTCCAAGTTTCAGCTAGACAGATAATATCAATATCACTCTGGATCCAACTTATCATAGGACCTTTGCACCATGGAAAGCCACTACAATTCCAAAAGAAGATCCCAAGTATCCCAAATTCCTATTTATTATTATCCTCTATCCAAAACAATAACTTTTCGATTTCTAATTTATTATTTATTATTATTTTAATGAGTTATGTTATACATCTCCTTTATATTAAGCTGTAAAGCGGTCTATCGAAGCAATGAACATCTTTTTCATCTCCCTCATTCTGAATTGTAAACATCTATTGAACTATAAAAAGCTTAGACACAATTATTTTTTATTCACTTCAAACCATTTTTATTTTAATAATAACTCGTTTTACTATTATAATCTCTAAAGGAAGACCGGCTAAAATAAAGTTTAATGGACGAGATTTTTTTCTATAAAGTTTAGTTTATGTCCCACGACCTACGGGTATATGCCCTCCTCAACGTATTCTGGTTTTTTACCAAAAAAATCAATAATTAGATTAAATAACATATGGGCCCTTGCTTAAAGCATTTAACAGAAGGTGCTGGGAATGCTATAATTATATTGATGCCAATCTCTGAAAAATCTCCAGAATTTCGGTAAGTTGGACACGTCGTCTGGTTCATTCGTTGGCTTTGTTGGAGAGCTCACGGCCACAAAACTATTGTCAATTATAAAGCCAGTCACACATGCGTTGCTATTATTATGTCAATCAAAAGCGAAAAGCAGCGTAGCCCAAAGTTTCTGTCGATCAGTTTCTTCCTCGTTTTCCGTTCTCAGGAGAGATAAGTTTCTGTCTATCAGTTGCTTCCTCGTTTTCCGTTGTCATGTATATACACCCTATATTAAATCTTTCCTTCGCTATTACACCGACATTTCTTGCCTTTTATGTATATATTTTATGACGTGAAGAAAGTGTTGTATATAATATATTCGAAGAAATTATGAAAATGTGGTGTTTCCCAGCTGTATAAGAGTGTGATGGACGTTAATCAAAGATAACGAGTATGGTACGGTGATCGTGTTATAATGCGGCGTCTAGAAATATTCACCTCTCATTATTATTAGCGTTTAGCTATTACTAAATCGGGCAAGAAAACGTGCTTTATATATGTCAGATTGCAATACAATTTAATGTTGGAATCTTACACCCTGTCAAATTATCACCTTCCAAATTGTTAGCAGTGGAAGCTGCAGATGCTGTAAACTGTAATTTAATTTGAAGGAAAGACATCGTTCGTTTAAACTGGGCACAAACACTGCACCTAATCGTGCACGGGTTATGTCCCGATCTGTAATACCTGAAAAATGTTTTTAATACCTGAAAAATGTTTTTAATTTGGTATTTTTTTGAAATTACCAAATTACTATATATTGGAGTCAAATTACCTCATTAAACTGATGTTAAAAACATTGAAATTGCTCTTTTTCAAAAATCTTCATTTTGCAAAGATCTCATCAAGAACCCATGGGATAAACTAATATGATCACAATAGTCAATATTGGAAAAAAAAAATGTACAAGCTATATTGACATTTTTTAAAGCGTATTTCTAAGTTATTAAATTTAATCAACATTTACCTTACACTAGTATACTTCAATAATTAGCATATGGAACTGATAGAGTACTTCAATGATTAGCATATGCCAGTGATAGAATGAAACCTATATTAATTATAAGTCTATGCAATCTATGTCTTGGTTTAGGATTTTTCACAAATAATTTGTATATAAATGATATTTATTTTTTGGTTAAAAAATTTTTACAAACATTTTTCATGTAAATTACATTTCTTTGGCACATGCATTTTTACGAACATTTGACAAACATTTTGCATGAAAATATTATGCTTTTTATACATACATTATTACAAAAGTTTTGCGTGAAAAATGTATAGGCCGAATAACCAAGACACTTCATCACCTTGACAATGGTAAAAATCCACCAAAGTGATAAAAACTTAGTACCTTTTAAGAACGCCTTTGAGTCTTCAATAAACATGCTTGAAAACCTTCTAAAAAATTGTCATTTTCACTCCACAAAATTAGCAAAGGAAACCACATAAAAAGGTGACCTTGAGGCCACCATAAACCCCCTTGAAAACCTTTGAGTGAGAGAATTCCTAACATTGAATAAAAATCACTATGGAAAAAGGGTATGTGTTTACCTTAAGAAGAACCATTTTGTGGCTTCCATGGAATTCCCTTTTCATGCCTAAACGAGCTTGTAAATCTTAAAAAATCACACCCATAATATGTCATAAAAACCACCATTGTGTGAAGAAATCCTTCATTAATTTTCAAATAACGAAAAAATTAGATGTATGAAGAGAGAGAGAAAAAAATGATCAAGATAGATATCGGTGGCCACCTGATGCAGGAGCATCTTTGGTTCTCAGCAATCCACATCACCCAAAAACATTTCAATTTTGTACAAGTTAATTTAAGACAAATAAGGATGGTTGCAACTCTACTTGGTTGCTCGTGATGTTACTCGTTAAAATTGGCAGTGTTGCAACCCATTGCAAATCTTATGTTGCGACTCCATGCTACATGATTGGTGTTGCAACTCATTGTAGCTCTTGTTCTGCAACACCACACTATAGGATT
This sequence comes from Picea glauca, assembly GCA_000966675.3. NCBI lineage: Eukaryota > Viridiplantae > Streptophyta > Pinopsida > Pinales > Pinaceae > Picea > Picea glauca. Next base: position 12,661 of record JZKD02S1986182.1, read on the forward strand.
GGTGCTGCAACCCCTATGTTGTGACTCCACACTACAAGATTCGTGCTGGAATTTTTATGCTGCAACTCAATGTAATGATTCCAAATCCAGTCCATGTAGCTCATGAAGATTAAGTGCCAAGTGGAAATCATTGGTGAAGGAAGAGAAAACGAAAATGAATTGGAAAACGTCTAGGAAACAAACAGTCATGACTATTCATCTTCCCAATGGAAGGGGAAACAAATCAACTGACAAAAAAAACATAAAAAGAAGGGGAAAGTAAGATGTTGGGGTTGATTCAAGTTAGAAGAAAGGAAGGTTTCCCTCAGGTCGATTTGAAGCGATTGAGACAACCACCAAGATCGAGATCGAGAAGAGACGGTATAATATGCAGAAGAATAACACAATATATTAGTTCTAGTCCGGTGAGAAAAGATGTATTTCTGGATTACATTGTAATGAGGGGCATTCTAAAATCAATAATAAAAGCAAGGATTCACAATCTATTTGTGTTATTTTGGTTGTAATTAAATTCTTCTATTTCAGTCTTAACAACAATAAATGAATTTCCAGTTGCGTGTTTGAATATGATTTTCGTTGTGCATTCTGAAGGTAGAGCATATTTCTATAGGTGTTAGAATCGCTACAGGTCTATGAGTTGCATCAAGTGGTATCAAAGTTGGTTCAGTTTCTTGAGTTATGATAGTACAGTGCCCAAAGGTAAGACCTGTGAATGTTGGTCCGAGTGAGAGTTGTAAGACAACTTGTAAGTATGCCATCGCAAAGAGCATGAGCAACATGAGGAGGTGTGAGAAATAAGGAACTCAAAAAATTAAGACGAAGAATAGAAGAGTTGGAGAATAGAAGAAATGGAGAAGTTGAGTTAGATTATGAATCTAAAGAAGATGTTGAAGTTGAACAAAATGTTGAGGAAGGAGACCCAACAACACGTTTGATATCCTTCTTGAGTAACTGAGGTAGCACGAGGGTTGAAGTTTAGTTCTATGATGGTAGTTTGAAGGATGAAACTCTTATAGATTGGATAGGAGAGCTCAAAAGATACTTAGAGTATGAGAATGTTCAAGATCCAAATCGTGTTCATTTTTCCATTACGAAGTTAAAAGGACATGCTACACTTTGGTGGGATATGTTGCAGAAAGACATAGTAGATCACAGATTAGAGAACATTAAAACTTGGAAGAAGATGGTTAGTAAGATCAAAGAGAAATTTTTACATGTTGACTACCAACAGAACATGTGTAAACAAGGACAAAATCTCAGGAAGAAAGAGACATCTCTCCATGAATACACAAAAGAATTATTCAAGTTGTCACTCAGGTCAGGAATGAAAGAACCAGAGTATCAGAGAGTGGAAATATATAAAAATGGACTGAAGTACTAGATTTAGGATGAGATGAGTACACATTACTCTCAAAATGTAGACGAAACGTACCAGGTTTCTTTGAAGGTGGAAGAAAAGATTGACAAAAGAATAAGATAGAAGTTCCAGGGAAAAGAAACTAGAGAAAGAGGAAGAGAAAGTTCTTCTAAGGACAATGAGAAGGAAGATGAGGCAACCAACAACAAACATATAAGAGGAGGAGGAAGTGCTAGTAGAGGAAGAATTTCTGGTTGTGGTAAGTATGTAATTACATGTCATAATTGTGGAGTAGAGGGTCACAAAGCATCAAAATGTCCAGAGAGACAGAACACAACAAGAAGAAATGAAGCTAGGACACAAGTCAGCCAAGCCCCAAGGTAGTAACTGCTGGTGGGAATGTGGAAGTACTCTAGCAAGAATAAGAATACAACCTGATGTTGAGAAGAGTATTACTCAAGCTTGAGACAAAGGAAGCAACAAAACCTGAATAGAGAAAGAGAGTGTTCAAGACTAAATATAAAATTTGTGATAAGTGTTGTCATCTGGCATAGATGGCGGGAGTACAAAAAATTTGATATCCAATGAAGTAATGGGGAAAATGAAGTTGAAAGGAATTCCACATCCCAATCTGTACTGAGTTTCATGGTTGCAAAAGGGACAACATGCGATTGTGAATGAACCATGGTTATTGAGTTTCCAGATTAGAAGTTTCAACGAACAAGTTTTATGTGACATGATAGAGATGGATGCATGTCATGCATTACTTAGGAGACCATGACTGTTTAAGAGAGAGGTATTCCACAATGGCAGAGAGAATTCATATGAATTTGTCAAGGACGGTCAATGTTATAAGTTGGTACCAATGTTAGAAAAGAATATGGAAAGTAACAACAGAAAGGGGATGGACAACAATAACAACAAAGTTATGAATGACAGAAACAACAAGAATATGCATGGAAACAACAGTCAAATCATTTATGTTCTGCTAAGGAGTTTCTAAGAGAGAAAAAACATATCAGTTGGTGTCTGGATATAATGCCAAAAAGGATTTAGGAGATGGAGAAAAGGGATTTTATATCAACCGAGATTCAACACTTATTGGAAGAATTTAAAGAAATTGTAGCAGATGATTTACCAGTAGGATTACCTCCATTGAGAAGTGTATCACACCAAATAGTCTTGATACCAGGGTCAAGTTTTCTAAATAAAACACCTTACTGAATGAATCCAACAGAGAGTGAATAGGTAAATAGACAAGTAAAGGAGTTACTTGACATAGGGTTGATTTGAGAAAGTTTGAGTCCCTGTGTAGTACCAACAATTTTGACATCGAAAAATATGGTGAGTGGTAGATGTGTATAGATTCACGGGCTATTAATAAAATCACCATTAAGTACAAGTTTCATTTACTGAGAATGGACGATCTCATGGATTGTTTGAATGGCGTTGAGTACTTCATGAAGATTGATTTGAAGAGTGGTTACCATCAAATCTAGATAAGGGAAGGTGACGAATGGGAGACAACGTTCAAGAAAAAATATGGGTTTTTTGAGTGGTAATTTATGCCCTTTGGTTTAACTAATGCACCTATCATGTTCATGAGGTTGATGAACGAAGTTCTGAAACCGTTTTTGGGAAATTTTTTTGTCGTATATTTAGATGACATTCTGATTTTCAACAAGAGAAAAGAGGAACATTTGGAGCATGTGAAGAAGGTGTTACAATGATTGAAGGAGGAGGCATTGCTAATAAATTTGAAGAAGTGTACATTTTTAAAAAGGGAGATTGTATACTTGGGTTTTTTGGTTTCCAAAGAAGGTTTAAAGATGGATCCCGAGAAGGCATAAGAAATATTGGATTGGAAGACACGTAAATGCACTTTTGACGTGCGACGCTCCCATGGACTGGAAATTTTCTATAGGAATTTCATTCGAAATTTCAATCAGATTTGTGTGCCTCTTACTGAATGCATGAAGAAAGGAACATTTCGGTGGACAACAACAACAAATTCTTTAAAGATTTGAAAAAAAAGGTGACAGAATAGCCAGTAATGGCACTTCCGGATTTCAATAAGGTATTTCACGTAGAATGTGATGCAAGTGGGACAATAATTGGAGTAGTTTTGAGCCAAGAAAGTAGACTAATAGCCTTTTTCAATGAAAGGTTGAATGAAATGAGGAAGAAATACTTTGTTTATGATCAATAATTTTATGCTATCATCCAAGCCCTGAAAAGTGGTGACATTACTTGATTCCAAAGGAGTTTGCTTTGTTTACTAACCACAAGGTGTTGCATTACATTAACAACCAAGGTAAATTGAATTAGAAACATTCTAAATGGGTAGAATTTTTACCAAGTTATATGTTTGTTTTAAAATACAGGTCAGGGAAGTCAAACAAGGTTGTTTATGCATTGAGTCAGAGGAAAATATTGTTAAACACCATGTTAGTTGCAGTGGTAAGTTTGGAATGTGTGAAAGGGTTGTATGAAGAGGCTGCAGATTTTGCAGAGGCTTGGAAGGCATGCAAAGAACCATGGTGTATGGACCAAACACCATTCTTAGAGTACCACATTCAAGAAGGATTCTTGTTTAAGATCCAACAGTTATGTGTTCCATAGAGTTCAATACAGTTGAACCTCATTAGAGAGTTACATTGTGGTGGTTTGGGAGGACATTATGGCATGGGAAAAAACAAATCATTGGTGAAAGAATGGTACTTTTGGCCCAACATAAACAATGATGTCAGGAAATTTGTTGAGTGTTTTAGAATTTGTCAATTATCTAAGGGTAAAAGTCATAATACAATACTTTACACTCCATTGTCGGTACCTGAAGGACCATGAGAATATGTAAGCATGGATTTTGTTTTAGGACTACCTATGACACAGAGGAAGTATGATTTTGTGATTGTAGTAGTAGATCAGTTTTTAAAAAATGGCACATTTTGTAGCATGTAAGAAGACAAGTGATGCTAGTGAAGTCGTTCCCCTTTTTTTTAGAGAAGTGGTATGGTAACATGTCCTACTGAGGAGTATTAATTCAGATAGAGACACGAGATTTCTTGGTCACTTTTAGAGGAAATTTTGTAAAAGGTTGGGTTCTAATTTTCTATACAGTTCGACCTATCATCCCCAAATAGATGGGCAGATCGTGGTGGTGAACCAAAATTTAGGAAGCTTATTGAGAATTTTCAGTGGTGAAATCCTAGAAAGTGGGATTTAGTTTTGGCACAAGATGAATTCACTTACAACGATTCAGTGAACAAATATATAGGGAAGAGCGCATTCCAAATTGTTTATGGCGGGCCACCTAAAGTGGTGGTAGATTTGGTTGATTTACCATATCTAGGAGATAAAAGGAGTGTTGATGCCATTGATGTTGTAGACATTATGCAGGAATTGCATGAGAAGGTGAAGCATAAACTATAGACAAGCAATAACCAGTATAAACAGAGGACAAACTTGCAGTAAAGACAAAAAATATTTAAAGAAGGTGAGCTAGTCATGGATCACTTGAGAAAGGAACGATATTCTAGAGGTACTTATAACAAACTTAAGTATAAAAAAATAGGATCGCGTAGAATCTTAAAGAAAATTTTTGATAATGCATATCGATTGGAACTTCCAGACAAGTTCAATATATCTCCAACATTCAATGTTGTTGATCTATATGAATTCCATGAAGGAGAAAATGGTGATGATGAAAGTACTTTGGATGGATGGGAACAAATGCCAGTCAAGTGAGTTGAGGAAGTGGAAGAAATTTTGGCCACAAGAATTGGTAGAAAAACTCACAACAAGGAATATCTAGAATATTTATTCAAATGGAAAAACAAAGTATCTGAGGATACATCGTGAGTTTCCAAAGAAGGTATAATGCACCTATGAAACTCTTCATCCTATAGAACAACGACCACATGAGCTGGGAGCTCATGGTTTTATTACCAAGGGTGTCTAATGTAGCAGCACATTTGGTTTTGGGAAATCCACATCACCCAAAAACATTTTCAATTCTATACAAGTTAATTTAGGATGAATAAGGATGGCTGCAACTCTACTCAGAAAATCATGTTGTTACTCCTTGCTAAAATTGATAGTGCTGCAACTTGTTGCAACTCCTATGTTGTGACTTCATGCTACAGAATTGGTGTTGCAACTCGCTGCAACTCCTATGTTGCGACTCCACACTACATGATTAGTGTTACAACACGCTACAAATCATATGCTATGACTCCATGCTAAAGGATTTATACTTGAATTTTGATGTTGCAACTCAACGTGATGATTCCAAATTCAATCCACATAGTTCATGAATATTAAGTGCCAAGTGGAAATCATTGGTGAAGGAAGAGGGAATGAAACTGAATTGGAAAATGTATTGGTAGCAAAAAATTATGACTATTCATCTTCCCAACGGAAGGTGAAACAAATCAATTGATAGAAACAACATAAAAATAAGGGGAAAGGAAGATGTTGGGGTTGATTTGATCTAGAATAAAGGAAGGTTTCCCTCAGGTCAATTTGAAGCGACTGAGCCAACCACCAAGAACGAGATCGAGAAGAGATGGTAGAATATGCAGAAGAACAACACAATACATTAGTTCTAGTCTGGTGAGAAAATATGTATTTATCTATTACATTGTAATGAGGGGCATTCTGAAATAAATAATAAAAGAAAGGATTCACAACCCGTTTGTGTTCTCGTGGTTGTAATTAAATTCTTCTATTTCAGTCTTAACAACATTAAATGAATTGAATATTGCATGTTTGAATATGAGTTATGTTTTTCATTCGGAAGGAAAAGCATAGTCCTGTAGGTGTTAGAATCACTACAAGTCTGTGAGTTGCATCACCACCCACCTATTCTCCTGACTTAACACAGTTCTGCATCTTGGAAATTTCGTTATGATTTTCTAGGATTTTCTAGGTCCTAAACATCTGGGGACATTTTGAGGCCCTAAACGATGCTTTATTAGAAGGGTCAAGGGCCTAGGTATCAAACCTATGCCATGGTACATTAGTGTATTTCTTATTTAGATATTTCTAATGAGCTAATATGCATGCTAAATAGAGATTGTATGTGAAAGTTTCACCCTTGGGAATTTGATGTAGAAATTAATACCCAAAAATACCTTTTGGTGTTTCAAAAACACCTTTTGGTGCTTCACCTCCTAGGGTTATGGTTTTGGACGTTAAGGGTTACTTATTTATGTTAAAATGAATTCCTTTCAACCTCTTGTATTAGCTTTTGCAAATGAACATAACCCCCATCTCTCTCTCTCTCTCTCTCTCTCTCTCTCTCTCTCTCTCTCTCTCTCTCTAGGGATAAGCTACCACCATTTTAGCCCATTTTTGTTCTACATTATTTCACTATTTTATTTATTAGTAGAAGTTAGGTTTTCACTGTATTAATTTTCTCTCTGTTATATTTCGATGTGTGTTTCATTTTTTTCCCTATATAATCTGAATCATTCTCCTACTTCCAGTGCCCCCACTCTCACACCTATTGTCGATACCTCTACTCCTACTCATGTTGCCAATGCCCTTACTCTTGTACCTACTATTGGTTCTGTTATCACATGAACTTGTCACATTCTTGTGGGTTTGTGGTTTCTACCTAAGACTGAAATTTTTCCCTGTCTCTCTCCTTTTTGGAGACCAAGTCAAAAGGTCGAGTAAAGATTTAATATGGGCTGTAGGTCTCATTAGGAGAGATCAATGGTGGAAAATAATCATGGGAATCAGGAGTTATAAATGTTGTTAAAGTTTTTTGTCAAAGGTCCGAACTCCCGAAACCTGAAATCAGTAGGAGTCGTTTGATTCAGAGGGACACATGGCACCAGATCCAAGGATTTGCAGTTTCGCGAATCAGAGGTTTTAGCATTGAGCGACTAGTGATTGGGGTTTTCAAGGAAGCAATGATGGTCTTCAAATTCAAAGCAAGTTGAATCGTTTATTTGAATAAGGCTATTTCAAAAGTTTGGGCATCGAAATATTTAAAATCAAGTGGAGTGAAGATTCCTGAAAGACGAAATCTCGAAGTGCCTTTGGATATAAGCGCCAAGTTATGACCCAAGGTCGCATGCAGGATGGAGCGATGAAAAGGAGTTGTGCCAAAGGCCGAAAACGCCCATATTGGTCACAGAAAAAGATCACCTTGGCCTCAAGACGTCGAGATTGAATCTCAGAAGTTGTGGGCACCATCTGAGCATTCATCAGTGTCAGGCCTTGTCCTAATACCAATGAAGGTAGTTATTGAATATGGGGGAAACAGTTGAGATCTCATCTCACCCCATAAATGGAAAACATGCAGAGAGCTGTTGTGAAGGCAGACTGTCAATCCAAAGCTTCCTTATGGACATATTTTCCTGTAAAGCACATAACTGCACCTGGCTTGCATTTGATAGGAGGAGGCCTGCACAATTTGACAGAGTAGGTGCTGACTGAAAACTTTAATGCAGTGGTATGATCACACTCCTGGTGGTTGCAACATTTCTAAGTATAAATAGATAGTTTTAGTATTTTTTTGAGGTCGAATGGTTGAGCTAAGCTCCCTGCTATTATATTATTTTGATGAAGAACACTGGTTCTCTGGTTATGTATTTGTTTTTTAGACATCTTGGTTAATCTAAGTCAACTTTCTTACCACATCTTATTTGCCTCTGATACTGAGAGAGTTCAGGAATGAATGATTCACATGAATTGTTGTAACTGTATTATGATGGTGTTGTTATAATTTCTTTCAGTTTCTTTGAGATTTGAATTCAAGAGGATCTTGTGTTTAAGTTTTTCCTCCTTAGGCTGCTGGAAGACCTAATGTCCACAACAAACTTGTACACTCTCCTCACCAAATTATTCCCACTATTCACCCTTACTCCAACTTACCGACTTCAGTTGATTCCAGACCTTAATTGCTTGTGTATGCTAGTCCAGATTGTTGAGTTAGAACGTTATTATCATTGAGTCCTCTCCATTTGATCACCTAAAAATCATTTAAATTTACTGTATAAACTGATGGGTATTCGGATTACCTTCCATGCAATCTGAGGGTGACTTATAGTGCTAACATTTCTTGGCACATTCGCCAGGGAATGAATTGAAGACATTTACCAGGGATAGAATGACAAAGAGCTTATGATTATGAAGGTGCATCATATATCAGAACCATTGAAGATTGAAGTTTGCACCTGGTGACTCCACAATCAAAGACTCCACTTGGGAGGACCCTGTTGACAGAAAGATGACCATATCGAAGGGGAAGACTAGGTATCAGTTTATGAGCTTTCTTCATGAAACCATGTTTTTCTTTATCGGCTCATTTCTCTCTTTCCCTTTACATATAAAAAGGATTATCCTCTTCTTTGTCTATTCAGATGATAATAATCCTTCCTTTATTTATCCATCCTTGGAAGAAGAATACATGCCCTCTTCTTGTGTTGTAGATGATGATCTTGTGTCTTCACCTCAACCAATTCTTAAAAGTGAGATTTGTATTGAATTTCCTCGTGAAATTGATCACCCTTGTAGCCCTAAGGAGGTTAAAAATAATTCACAGTCTTCTCAAATCTCATTACCCTTCGTTATTCCTGTTGGGCCTTGCCATCAACTCGTTAATCCTCTTGATCAACCCACTTATTTTCAAATTAAAATCATAAATAAGTTGTTTAAACATTTAAGGCTGCCACATGACATTCATCCTTATCCTCATTATTCCTTTTAGTACCTTCGTCATTTTTCTGGAGAGGATCATATTATAGATGAGAGGCATTTGGAGGCCTTTGAGAGCTTTGTCGATCAATTTGAGATTGTTCATGATGATGTTTCCATGAGGTTGTTCTCACAATCCCTGTCTAGAGATGTTGTTGTGTGGTTTAGATGTCTAGAAGCCGGTTCTATTGGCTCCTGGACCGAGCTATGCCATGCATTTTTAAAGTGTTGGGGTGAGAACAAGTCCCTTGATCAATATTGGTTTGAGTTTAATTCCTTGAGGAGAGGGGAATATGAAGCCTTGGATGTCTTCAATAGGAAGTTTTACAGTGTTTATCATAGTATGCATATGGATATCAGACCCACAGAGACTGCTGCCATGGTGTACTATGTCATGGCTCAGCATCCAGAGCCAGTCCTTCTCCTGAGAGAGAGAGGAAATCTTCATCGTTAAGACACATGTTTGAAGATGTTGAAGAATTTGAAGAGAACATTAGGGATAGAAAGGGGGTTCATATGTAAGCATATCTTGAAAAATTGCATGTGCCTAAGGAAGAATACTGTCAGCATGTTTCAGATTCTGAGCAATAAGATAGTGATTATGAATCAGAGCTGGAACAACAACAAGGAGAGACTACAATTGTTGGTGATCAAGAGTTGGTTTCGAAAGAACAAGGTGGTCATTTATTTTCAAGCATAGAAGAATTTACAGAGGAGCAACCTGGTCCTCTAAAGCATCTAGAATTCGGTCACGTTATTCATGATCCTATGGCCATATACATGGAGTTGTATGTTTCATATTTTCTAAAATTTTCAAATGGCATTATTTCACCGATAATCACAGGTGAGTATGGTTTCATGAAAGATTTCCAAGACCAAAATATAGAGCCTTTTCCTTTATTCATTAAGGAAAAGCATTGGGTGGAAATCAGCCATCCTGGACCCATAGAAGACACAAAGCAACATGTAAAGGAGGAGCTAAGTGGGTAGTTTTTCTCTTGTCCAAAACTTGTAAACGAGCAAATATCATTTGGTATTATCCAACCTGCACCAGTTATCTACCCACCTATACACTCTGAGAACATCAAGAGATGTGTGAGCCACAATGAAGAACAAGAATTAATTTCTTGCCAGTTGAGTTCCCCTGATTATAAATTTTGTGACCCTGTGGGGTTATATATTGAGTTGTGTTTTCCAAAAGCATTGGAGCCTACATAATTATTCACCTTATCATCATTTGGGGGTATGCTCAGTGTTCCAAGCCATGTTCTCGTTCTTCTGTCATACTTCCCTATTTTTTTGTGGATCATCTGCAGTAAAGAGAAGAATTATGTTACGAGGCAACCTGGGTGGCTATGGTGTAAGTTTTCTTTCACCTAGCGCCTTGTAAAAAGTCAGTTAGCCTAGGAATATACATAAATAATCTCTTTCTGGAGCATGTGTGTTTGTTTTCCTTTTGTGTACATGTCGGCCTTCAACGAAATGTTTTTAGCTAGACTCCATAGCCCAAAAACTAAGGCACTAGAAATGCACGTTCTTGGCAGCTCGGAGGGAGCATTCCATCCCCTCCAAAGCCAAATGTTATCACATGAACTTGTCAGAGTCTTGTGGGTTTGTGGTTTCTACCTAAGACTGTAATTTTTCCCTGTCTCTCTCCTTTTCATAGACCAAGTCAAAAGGTTGAGCAAAGATTTAATCTGGGTCGTAGATCTCATTAGGTGGAAAATAACCACGGGAATCAAGAGTTCTAAATGTTGTTCATCAAAGGTCCAAACTCCCGAAACCCGAAATCAGCAGGAGTCATCTGACTCAGAGGGACGCATGGCACAAGATCCAAGGATTCACGATTTTGCAAATTGAAGGTTTTATCATTGAGCGAATAGCGACTGGGGTTTTTGAGGAAGCAATCGTGGTCGTCAAATTCAAAGCAAGTCCAATTGTTGATCTAAATAAGGCTATTATGCAAGTTCGGGCATAGAAATATTTAAAATCAAGTGGAGTGAAGACTCCCGAAAGATGAAATCCTGAAGCGCCTTTGGACATAAGCACCAAGTTATGAACTAAGGCTGCATGTAGGATGGAGCGATGAAAAGGAGCTGTGTCAAAGGTTGAAAATGCCCATATTGGTCACAGAAAAAGAATAGCATGGCCTCAAGACGCCGATATTGAATCTCAGAAGGCGTGGGCACCGTTTGAGGATTCATGAGTGTTAGACCTTGTCCTGATCCTGATGAAGGTAGTTATTGAAGATGGGGGTGGTAGTTGATACCTCGTCTCACCCCATAAATGGAAAACATGTAGAGAGTGGTCGTGAAGGAAGACTGTCAATTTGAAGCATCCTTATGGACAAATTTTCCTATAAAGCACATAACTGCAATTGGCTGCAATTGGCTCACATATGATAGGAGGAGGTCTGCACAATCTGACAGAGTAGGTGCTGACTGAAAATGATAATGCAGTCGTCTGATCACACTCCTGGTGGTTGCATCATTTCTGAGTATAAATAGATAATTTTAGTATTTTTTTTAGGTCGAATGGTTGAGCTAGGCTCCCTGCTATTGTAATATTTTGATGAATAACACTAGTTCTCTGGTTATGTATTTGTTTTTGAGATATCTTGGTTAATCTAAGTTAGCTTTCTTACTCCATCTTATTTTCCTCTGATATTGAGAGATTTCATGAATGAACGATTCACATGAATTGTTGTAACTGTATTATGATGAATGTTTGATTATAGTGTTGTTATAATTTCTTTCAATTTCTTTGAGATTTGAATTCAAGAGGATATTGTGTTTAAGTTTTTCCTCCTTAGGCTGCTGGAAGACCTGATGTCCATGACAAACCTCTACCCTCTCCTCAGCAAAGTCTTCCCTCTATTCACCCTTACTCCAACTTATTGACTGAAGTTGATTCCAGACCTAAATTTATTGTGCATGCTAGTCCATATTTCTGAGTTAGAACGTTATTATCATTGAGTCCTCTCCATTTGATCACCTAAAACTCATTTACATTTACTGTATAAATTGATGGGTACTGGGCTTACCTTCTATGCAATCTGAGGGTGACTTCTAGTGCTAGCATGTTCCCTATATACTATTGTACCTAGTACTAGTGCTGCCTCTACACCTAATCCTTGTAGTATCTGTGCTTCAAATGTTGATTTAAATACTTATTTCTTTACACATGGATGCTGAAATTACCCCATTGAAGAGATTAAAAATTCACAACAATTACTAATCCATCAAATTATTTTTTATTTTATACAAATTAATATTTTTGTGTTGATCTTATATGTGTAATCATAATATATGATTGAAATGTTGGGGAATAACTTGTTTTTTATCAATGGTTGCATAATAAGACATTTAGTTTTTCGTGTTGACAGTAAAAACTAGCTATAAATGCCAAAGCCAATTGAAAAAGGAGTTGATCAAATACATGGTTTACCTTTTTGTCAAGTAATCAACCACAAGGTGGTTGATTATATGAAGGGGAAGTATCTGAAACTAGTGCAGGACTCTACCACACTAATATCCTATGCTACCCTAATTATGAGAATCCTTCACTAGTTCCCAAAAGTGATTGGGATGCACTTGTAGAGGATTCTAAGGAGAAGAAGATGAAAAAAGGGGGAATCAAGATAAAAGTTGGAGACTTGGAAAGGTAGATATAATATAATATATAGGGCATGTGCAATCTAATGATGGTCTCTCATGATGCGTTAGTGGCAATGAAAACATGGAAAAACAACAATTTATTAAATTGGAAGGATTATTCAAGGTACTTTAACAATGAATTTGAATATGGTGTAAAAAAATGAAATATATGAAATTGAATTATCTTTCTGAATATATAATTTTTATTTATAGAAATTGTGAATAGCTATGTGACATTTTAGTTTTTCTAATAGTGGTATGTTATTTTTCAAGCATATAAGGTATATATGTCTCTTCTAGTCCAGGTGTTGAGTACATTAACAATAGCGTTTCCTTTAAAAAAATTATATAATTGTAGATAACCCATTATTCTAGTGTGGTGCATTTTTTCAAAATTTATAATATTAATTTAATGTATTTTTTAAATTATGAAAGTCAACATATCCTTGAAATTACAATGCCTTCCATTAGTGTAGGCTATGAGGGCATTAACATTAGTGTGGTGTATAACTTATTTAAAAAATGGTTAAGTTGATTAAAATTTATAGCCAAAATAAAAGAGGTATGTATTTTAGGATTTTTATTTATGTCAAGAAAAAAATAGATTAAAAATAGTAAACAATATTTTTTTAATTATATATTTGGAATTTGCGCAGCCGAATATATCTATTTATGTAGTTTCATAGACAATGGATTTGTTTAGCCTATAGAAAAGTAACATAAAAAATAGAGATATAAAGAAGTATTCATAAAAATGTAGGTTTTTATGTATTTGCAGACCAATCCACTAGGTTTTTCATCCCAAAACTAAATCCAAGGAAACCAACTCAGGATACTTGTACGATAGAATTGTCATTCTAACTCCCCAAAAAATTGAATTATAACTAACACACACATCTCCTAAGAATTCACATGCTCTCTAGGAACGTGAATTCTCTACAAGAACATGCATGCATTCCTTGAATGCATGCACATTCTTGTGCCTTTTTTCCTTATTTGCTTCCTTGAATCTCCTTCTCTCCCCCCTCTCTCCCTCTTTCAATGCATGCACTTTATTATTCATTTTTTCCCTATTTTCTTCCTCGAATCTCTTTCTCTCCCCCCCTCTCCCCCTATCTCCCCTACCCATTTATCCTTCACCTTATCTCCTCTCCTAATTTCTTCAACCCC
>JZKD02S1986182.1:50655-61970 GCA_000966675.3 Picea glauca
AAAATAAAACAAATGCAGAAACAAAACACAGAAGACACACAATACAAGAGAGACATAGATTTACGTGGTTCACCCAGTGTGGGCTATGTCCACCAGAGAAATTGCCAGGTCCTTCTTTTATTATTATCCAACAAATGAAGGGATACAACCTATAGCAAAACCTTCTGTAACTTCCTCTTCTTTCTCTCACAATATCCTCTCTCAGAATACAATATTCACCATCATCCATAGCCACAATACATTTACCTCATAAAAGAGGGTTTCCTTCTAGGGAAAAAAACCCTAACATAATCTCTACTGTTAGATCTGCAACCTTATAATGAACGGTCCAGATTTACAATGAAATTACAATATACTTTTACAAGGCAATTTTTGCTTTGGGGGCTTTGCCCCTAAACCCCCATCGGGGGACGCTGCCCCCAAACTCCCACTTGCCCCCAGACCCACCAGCCGGGGGGATATCCCCCCTCGGACCCCATAGAGGGGGTACCCCCCCTCTACACTCCCCCGCGTGGAAGAGTGTACATACTTCTAGGGTGTAAATACTTCATGGGGTATAAACACGATTGAAAGAAAGGACCTCTGAATCAGGATGATAATTAGGCTCCACAACCAACATTGATGTGGGAAGGCTTGCTGATCCTTTTAACTTTTCCACAGGTTTGGTAGGCCCGATCATTGCTAAAGGAATAACCAACATTGGAAGGGGCATTAGAGCTCCCTCCAGTTCTTTGATTCACTCCTTTAACCTGACATTCGCTGCTTCAAGGCCATCAATAAAGTTATCTAGAGAATCTCCAGTTGCTCAGTGTATTTGGGATATCTGGGAAGGCCACATGTTCCGTAGGTTAATCTTTGATTGATATTTCCCCTTATTATTCTTTACATCTCTCTTTTCAATAAGCAATTTTTTGGATTCGTTGTAAAAAAAAATGCTCTGAAATGTAAAAGAATCCTCTTCGTCGAAGGTATCGGTCCCAATTATTTCCATATGAGGGTTCTAAGGAGTAGTGTTCTCTAGTTAGTCATCATCGGGGAACATTTTTTTAGTGTCAATTTTTAGTTCCATATCTTCGAGGGAGAGATCATGGATATCACTTTCTCCCCTCGGTCCCTCCTCTTCTTGCACAATTTTTTTTCGTTTTTTTCTTGCGATAAGTTTATGAGAACTTTGAAATTTTTTAGAGGGAGGGTTACTATCTTCTCCTCTTCCTGAAGAACTGTGTGTGAATTTCTTACTTGGGTAGGCCGTTGGAGTGTTGCTTTGAGATGTTGCAGTCTTGGGTGTGGCACTCAGGGATTGGGCACTTTTCTCGCCCGTACCTTTTCATTTTTGTTGGTATGACTCATTGGTGTTGAGTATTGTCTTTAGGTCGTCGGTGTCATGAGAATGTATTCCTAAGGAGTTATCTTCATCTTCATTCAAGATAGTGTTAATGAAAGAACTACTGAAACCGACAACCAATAGGTGTTCTACAAAAATACCATTAGGGTCGAACCCTTTTACTTTTTCAGCATATTTCAAATTGAGGCAGTGGAAGTGGCCCACAAATTCATCAATCTTGTTCATATTCCTAAGTATGAAACCCTCGACTTTCCAAGGCAGAGGCATGAATTACTTTTTTCTCTTTTCATGGAAAAAATGCAACCAATAGGTGTACTTCCTTGCTATCTCAACAAGAAACAATGTATCAGATATGTGACATGGAAGGAAGGAAGGATTTTCTTTGGATCCAAAAATCTTTATAACATCATAGTTCTCCATTTGTTCTAGTATGACATTCCTATCCAGTAAATTTCTCTCTTGGTTAGACATTCGGGGAAAATCCTTTCCAAATATCAACCCTTTAAAAATTGAGACAAAATCATTAAAGACTTCATAAAAATGTTGGGAGGCCTTTTTTCTCCATAATGTCTAGTACCAGAAGGTTACTGGGTCAAATTTGTAGTTTTCCTTCTTATACAAAGATAATATGGGGAATGGACAGAAATGGGCTCTTGCGAAAATTAAATAAGATGACATAAATAATTTCTTTTTCCTTTTGTATTGCAATAATTGGGAAGAGATTTCAATGGAAATCAACTTGCCCCAATCGAAGATGGCTTGTTCCTTCACCATAAAATATAAAATATACAGAATCATCCGAGAGATGTTGGTTGTACTTTCTTGTTCCGTTATCCTCGTGAAAAGCCATGAAATTTCTCTTAAAGGGTTTTTGAATGCACTAACCTGTAATCTGGTGATGTCCCGGGGGACGATCATTGGGTCCTCTAAGAACTACGGTAAGAGGTCCAATCCATTATCCTGCTTCTTTAAGAACTCCCTGCAATCCTTGCCCTTGAAAGTAAGCATTGGCTCGGGAAGTCCTAACATGTTTCGAAATACTTGAGGCGATGGGGAGACTAGGGAATTGTCCCGCAATTGGATAATCCGTTGGTTCAGAATATCATTTTCAGCGCACCAGGTGACCAACTCCTTATAGTCAAAAACTTTGGGGACACAACCTGCTCGTACAATTCCAAATGTCTAGATAACTTCCTTTTGGGCAGAAGGGGATGGGTAGTAGTAATAAGCTCTGGACCACTGAAAAATTTGGCCCTCGCGCTTGAAAATATTCAATGTATCTCCACAGAAATGTTATCGAGCTGCATCCATAAGGTGATGAGAACGTTCCTTTGCTCCTGATAGTATTTAAAATGAATGTTGGAGGATGATAATACAATGTCTTGTAAATCTTGGTTTAATGCGTTTTAATGGGAGATATCTTCGACCTTTTCACTTATTAATGAAAATATTTTTGAATAAGTGTGGTGAGTTTTCACAAATGAAATCATGATTAATATGCATTGGGAAGGGCACGAAGGGGGTGGGGATGGATGAGAGAGAAAAATGCTTTGAAAATTTTGTGAACGTGGGAGCCCGGGAACCCGCGAATCTAAGAAAATAAAGGGTGAAGGATCGACTAAGTGTGGAAAGGGGAGGCATAAATCCTTAAAAAAAAAAAAAAAAAAAATCCCAGTTCAAGATGCACAAAAAAAAAATTCAGATCCCATAATATTGAGCTCTGCCAATTCGATAATAGGGAGGTTGAGTTGGTAGATCGAACTATCAATGAGTTCAGGCGACTGGGGTGCATCTCGGGTGCCTGTGAGAAAAACTGATGCTTTGATGAAGATTTGTTTGTATTGCAACATGTGACAGTAATTGTGTCCTGATAGTATTTAAAATGAACACTCGAGGATGATAATATAATCTCCCATAAATCTTGGTTTAATGTGTTTTAATGGGATATGTCCTCGAGCTTTTCGCTTATTAATGCCAATCTATTCAAACTTGTGTGTGAGTTATCACTAATAAAAGTGTAATTAATGTGCATTGGGAAGTGTGCAAAGGTAGCGGGGATGGACGGGAGCAATAAATTATTTCAAAATTTTGTGAACCTAAGATTCCGTGAATCTGTGACAACATGAGGTGAAGAATCGACTAAGTATGGAAAGGAGGGGCGGTCAGAAGGACTCAGACAGACTCATTGTAGGTAGAGTGAAGCTTGCAATTTCAAGGAGTCTGGGGTCGAATTGTAGATCATGAAATTTTTGGGTGCAAGATGTATATCACGGAACAGGGGGCATGAGAGGTCGATAGCGCCAACCCGGGAACCTACGACCATAAACATTAACTATGGGAAAAAAATTCTCAGCTATGGAATATACTTGGAGCTCGACAAACTGAGGTTCAAGTTTAAAGAGAATTTGTTTATATTTATTTCAACATTATTCATATTATTTTATTTTAATAGTATTTTTGTGGCCCAAATGTAAACCATGTTCCAAGTTGAAGGGTGTTTTCGGCTTGCAAATTTTGCTCAAATGCATAAGCAATAGAGAAAATACATGAGTTAACATTTTCATATGCAAGCATATTCTCAAATATGACAAGATGTAATATATGCACAATATTAAAGATGAACATGACGTCAACACCTTTGTAGATGACAATGGGCTAGCACAATATTGCATTCTTATTGTGATGATGCCTTAAAAAAACTAAAATAACCAACATTTTTTTCCAATTCAAGATCAACACAAAATAATCATCACATCACATAATATTCTCCCATTAATGTGTTTTAATGAGAGATGTCCTTGAGATTTCCGCTTAATAATGCCAATATTTTCTAACCTGTGTGGTGAGTTGTCACTAGTAAAATCATAATTAATGTGCATTGGGAAGGTGGAAAGGTGGCGGGGATGGAGGGGAGCGAAAAATGTTTTGAAATTTTTGTGAACCTGATAGTCCGTGAACTCGCGAAACTTTGAAGAATCGACTAAGTATGGAAAGGCAGGCCAGTCAGAGGGATTCATCCTAGGTAGAGTGAGGCTTGCAAGTTCGAGGAGTCTGGGGTCGAATTGTAGATCACAAAAGTTTTGGGTGCAAGATGTATATCACATAACAAGGGGCATGCGTGTTCGATAGCGCCAACTTGAGAACTCGTGGTCATAAAGTTGGCTAAGTATGGAAAGGAACGAAGGTCAGTCGGACTCGTGATGTGAGGATATAGATGGAGATGAGGATTTGTTAGTCTACCACCTTGGGAACCTGCGATCATAGAAATGCGACTAAGTATAGAACCAGAAAGGGATAATAGAGGGGAAGAATAAAAGGGAAAAATAGGTAAGTATAGAAGAGGGAAAAGAAAGGGAGAAAATAATTTTATCCCTCACACAAAAACACTTAGTCTAATAGTTATCAATCGATAGAAACACATTAACTATGGGAAAAACATTCTCATCTATGAAATATATTTGGAGCTCGACAAATTCTCACTCAAGTTTAAAGAGATGTTGTTTATATTTATTTCAATATTATTCATATTATTTTATTTTAATAGTATTTTTGGTGGCCCAAATGTAAACCATGTTCCAATTTGAAGGGTGTTTTCGGCTGGAAAAAATTTCTCAAACCCATAAGCAATAGGCAAATATATGACTTGACATTCTTATATGTAAACATATTCTCAAATATGACAAGCTTTAATATATGTACAATTTGGATAAAGTATGCAGATTAGAGTTTTGTAACCATACCTCTTAGTCCGTGGACCTTGCACTGTTTTGGACGTTTCACTTGTACTTATTGATAGTTCTTGTGAACTAAAAAACATGTGTTGTAAATGACATAAACATATTTACCATGGCATAATAGAATAAATAATTGAGGATATTTGTTTCCTAAACATAGAAAGAGCATAATCTATGGATCTTTACCTTCGGCCTTGTTGTTGTGTTCATGCTTGCGATGATTGGCTACTCATGCCCATGTCACTTGTCAAAATTTCCTGATACAAACATGTGTACATTGAACATCACAACAAACAAATATGCATATGCATTGTATATTGTTCATAATTGATATGGATGTACATTAGGTACATGCATTGTATTTGATTTGGTACTATTGTTGGCATACCTTTTGGAAGATTGTACTCCATCTTCCTCAGCTG
Organism: Picea glauca; assembly: GCA_000966675.3. Lineage (NCBI taxonomy): Eukaryota > Viridiplantae > Streptophyta > Pinopsida > Pinales > Pinaceae > Picea > Picea glauca. The sequence goes on from JZKD02S1986182.1 coordinate 56,157, forward strand.
TGGCACATAAGGCTTCATCCTTGTTTTCAATTAGTGTGTTCTTTTTGCAATATAGCAATGCAGAGAATACAATGAACATGAAGGAAAGTTTCTATGTAGGAACACATGTAAAAAAGATGGAATACAATTTTATTTATTTCAAGGTAGCAGCACAGAAAATACAATTGACACGAAGATAAGTTAATATATAGGATGATATGTAGTATCTAAGAAAAAAGAAAAAAAGAGCTACAAATTAGTAGAATACATATAGACAGAATAAATGAAAAACAATTGGATATGGAATACGGGTAGAAGTATGCACCTTTTTATGTCTTCTTCTACATTTGTGGTTAAGAGTTCTTTGTCTTGTTCAGTTTTCCTATTTGTTTCAATGAAGGAAAGTACAAAACAAAATGAACATGAATGTAAGTTGGTATGTAAGGAAAAAACAAGGAATATGTACATATAGTAAATAAACTAGAATCAAAGGAATGGAGTAACAGATAGTGTTAGAAGCAAGTACTGTTTTTTTTTCTTAATCCATGTTTGTGTTTATATAAAAAGATTTTGTGTCCAAAATCAATTACAAACCAGGAAAAATTAAGAAGTTGGATGATTATAGATGAATAATTTGGTTTTTTGCAACAAGCTAGCCATATATGCTTTGAGACATAGAAATATGATTTTGTAATAACATGTTTGATGCATATTTCATAATTCAAGTACAATACTAATTATATCATGATCAGACCAATATGTGTCTAAGATAAAGAGGTTGTATTGTGAAATGGGCACATTTGACCATACATGGTTAATAAGTGCATTTTGTACATGGTTTATCTTATCCAAAAGAAAGCAGACACTGTTTCCAATTCTTTTGTTCTGGCATTATTTTCTAGCATCTCAATATTGAAGTCTCCTAGAATGATAATGTATTCATTCAGATGTAAATTCTCTAATGCATTTGAAAGAAAATTTAGTATGTTGGATAATGTTGCATGAAGAGCAACATAGAGATTCAATATTGCAATTTATGATTCATGGAAAATTACTTTTTCCAGCACCATCTCAACATTGTTTTCTTCGAAATGCATATGCTCCAAAATTGTTACATGTTTTTTCACTAACATCATCACCCCATGTGTAATGTAACTTGATATGCAATTGTGATTTGGAAATTTCTTGTTTTGTATGCATAATGCCATTTATGTTTCCTGCAAACACAAAATATCAGATTGCATTATGTCATAGTCATTGATTATATCATCCATATGTGCATGTAGGTTGCGCGTGTTAAGTGAGAGAATTGATACAGATGAGTTTGTTTGTATGGATTGGTAATCATATTGTAGATTCCATTTTTCACTACTCCTAAGGTGTTGCATCTCAATATCAACTTTATGTTTGACTTTGAAGTTATATTTTGTAAGAGCGCTTAGAAAATACAAGGAGTCTATAATTATGACACGGGACAACGTTGTGTATACAAGTCCATGTATTCGAATTCAAGTAGGGTCGAATGCAACACTATCAAGTGTTAGCCCTTGTGATCCGTGGAATGTACATGCACATCCAAGTTTAATTGGAAACTATTTTCAAATCTTCAGTCGACCTGTATTTTTCGATGTCGATACTGGTTTTGATATTCGTAAGATAGGTGTCCAATCACGTGCAATGTTTGAATTATATAGATAAGCTAACTTGTTTGCTTGTTGGTGGCCAATATGCAACTCATGGAACTTAATCCAGAGGAAATCAACTTGTTATGTTTTGGTATAAGCTTTGAATATTCCATCTGCACCATTCACTAAGCCATCATGTGAATCATCGTTCCAGGCATATATTTCAACTAGCATGTCTAATTTCAGGAAAATTTGCAAAGGCAAAGTGGTTGTATGTTGATAACATGGTACATTTCCATGGCTATCTTCTTCAAGATCAATTGAATTGATGATGATATCATTGCCATACATGAGCAATAGCATGTACCTGTTATGCATTGCAACATCCCTATTCATGTAGAACATGTAAGGGAAGGTTGGGTCTGTTGGTGTAGGTCGCATGCACTTTGAATTGATATATGTTAAGTCATCATATGTTTTGTTGTTTGTCCACATTCTATTCAGAATTGCAATAAATGTTTCATTTGTCTGGCGCATTGTAGTATGTAATTCAAAGCATTTTATATTATATTTTCATAAGTCATGCGTCATTGTTTTCATATTGACTGTAGGTTGTTCAAATATAAAAGAATCTTGGATGGGTTGCGCCTGGTTAGCATCCCCACAAAATATCATGTCAATGTCCCCAAAGTATTTCGTGTGCACATGTTTTATGTTTCTCAATCGGTTTTCAATGGAATATAAGAAGCGACTTCCAATCACAGATGCCTCATCTATGAAGACAAGTTGTAGTTCGTCATAAAGCTTAGAAAAGGTATCTGACAGTTCCTTGCTAAGTGGAAGAAAATGTGAATTGTTAAAAGACATTAAAAATTCAGAGTGGATTGTTGTTCCACATGCATTATATGAAACTTTTCCTGTGTATGCAACTATTAGCCCCTTTGGTTTCATAGGGTCAGTCGAATTGTTTGAATCATAGATTCATATAAGAATTTTAAATAGTGCTTTTTCTATGAATGTCTTGTTCCTGCCCCACCTGTAAGGAGAAAGTGCACAGGAGTGTGCATGTTTAAGCGTTTTTTAATTGTAATGTCCTTTAGAATTGCATGTTGTTCTCGATTCAACAGTCGTCTGAATCTGTAGTATTCATTATTTTCAATAAAGAAATGATGTTTTGTCACTTTAAAGCCAAGATTGATACGCTTTTCAATGGCGGTTGCTCGAGGACAAGGAAAATCTACTTGCAAGTCATATAACTCACATAGAATTCTAGTTCTTTTATGATTTGTCAATGTCTCATCAACATTGTTAGGGTTTTCTAGTTCATGAATTGCAACTTTCTAAATCACCCCATGTTGGATTAACATTGTATGCAAATCTAGATTCATTGGTTTGTATTGTAGTCTCATAAGCAATATATGCAACTTCCCATGTAGGGAAGTTATGTTTTAATGTGTTTTCATTTTGATAAAATGGAACATACAACAATAGTTTTTCTCTACAATATTTTTCATAGTGACTATGTTTGTTGTATTTGACAAAGCGTATTACATTTGGCTTTTCTCTTTTTGATATGGGTGCACCAGTTTTTTTGTAATGCGATACAAACTCTGCTAAGAAGATATGCTTAATAGGAGATGGACGTTGGAGGTAATAATCAATAATAGAGCGACATATCACAACCTCTAAATTATCAGGATCGTGTTCTAGCAAATATGGTGGTTTAAGCACAAATGTGTGTTTCTCAAGTGGAGATGTGTTTATGAAGACACATTTCCTTGAACTACAGTTTAGAGGAAGGGAAAATGCAATGTGGACTTCTTGTTGAACAGACATTTGTTGAAGATTAAGTAATTGATTTCCAAGTGTATGTATCATTTACATAGCATCAATATGACTTTTTTCATGTTCTTTGTGTATTCTTCTGAATGCACTTGTCATATATTTGTCAACCTTGGTCATGTACGAGGTACAATACGATGTTGTAGCATATGCATTGAGGACAGATTGTGCATCTGTATTTGCATTCCACATAACTGGAATTTCCTTGGAGAAACTGTTGTTCCAAATGTGTGAAAGTTTTCATTTAAGGAAAATTGTTGGTTGTTTAAGTGTACATTGTATGGCTTGGATGTACTCATCTTTTGTTAGATTTAGCTCTGCCAAGAAGTCTTCGAAGCTCATTAAGTCATCAAATTCTCATTGTTCTAGAAGTGTAAACAAATATTTATATTTCTTAATGAGAACACAATCCTCTAAACTAATTGGCTCTATGATTCTTGTTGTTCTTATTGGCGACATGGGGAAGTTGTATCTGCAATGTGAATTTTTTCATTTTTTTATAGCTTCTTGTTTGATAATGTCTATGAACTTTGGCAAGTTTTGGATCTGAATGATCTGTGTTGCATGTTATGTATTTGTATAGAAACTGCTCAATATGTGATTTGTTGTCATTTCCATAGACCGGTGCACCCTCTATCCATAACAGTGCGTGGTCATGCTCACTCCCTCTATTCTGAAATTTAGTCACAAAATAGTAGTCTGATATTTTTCCAAAGAATGTTTCATCATGACATATCAATTTCCTCGAAGAATTTATTCTATGTCTATAGTAACGAGTACATGCCATTGGGTCTTTTATTATGAGGTAGTCAATGTCATCATTTTCCAATGTATCAGTTTGTTTTTTCCTGTTCCTGTTCCTAAAAAATGCAGACACCATAGCTACCAACAAATCCCAGTGATGCTCTGCACTTGTAAATGTGATGAAAAAATTTTGGGGTCCCAATTGTCGGATCATTGCAAAATTTTTTTTTCTTGTTTGGTTGCAAGTAGTCAAGAGAGATGCGAATGTTTTTGAAATCTATGCATCCAATATCATATTTTAGGACTTTTTCTAGGTTTTCTTTGTACTTGACATCTTTGGCGAGTAAATTTATTCCTTGTAGCTGGCCTTTTCTTATTCCCACCCACATGCAAGAGATTAGTTGCTCAATGATTATGCGCATTGTTTTGAAAAACAAATTTGTTATGTGACAGGAGAAGTCACCACTTGAATGTAGCAGTTCCCATCAAACTATTTTTTGGTAGCTAAATCGTTCTGTGATGTCAATGGGATGTGGATCTCCATATAACATTGTTGGGAAGTTCATTTCCTCAGAAAATTTGTTCTTGAATATTCCAAGTGGAAGTTTCCCTTCAGAAGGTGCAATCTCAAAAATCTTGTCTTGCAAGTCACAAATGCATTGTGAGTCAGTGAATCCATGTATCAATGTTTCAACAGGGCTTTCATTTTATGATTAATCACTTGTATCAAATTCACTAGTAGTGTCAAAATTCTATGCAAAGATGTCAATTCCTTCTTCAAGAACATTCTTCCAGTTATCATTTATGCAAATGTTCTTTGCTTTGTATAGGGCCTTGGAACAAAATTATTTTAATGCTTTCATTTCAACATGCACATGCAATTTACCTGCTTGGTATGCAATCTTGTATTGAAAACATCTTTTGAGAGCTACAACAATTGTCTTTGTATCACTAATGAATTGTGGCAGGGATTTTTGCATAACATCTAGTTGGACATGCACATTAATAATTGATCATGTTGAGCCCATTTGGGGTCGTTTATAACCCTAGGGTCTGATTTTTGCAAATGAAATTCGCAGAGACACAAGTTTCTCTTCAAGTTATGTAAGTGTACTTACATTTGGTAGTGGTGTGTTACATCTTATTTGGTCAGGCATTGCAAAGTGTGGCAGTTTTCCATTTTCAAGTGATCGTTTGCATGGAAGACAAATATTTCCACTGGAAAATGTTCTATCGTTTAGTGTCAAGCCGAGGTATTCTTTTTGCAAGTCAGGGGTGAAAGACTTAGTGTTTTTTGCAAAATTCAATTGCTCGCTAATTGCACATGCAATGGAAGGAGTGTCTTTAATTTGTTTCATATAGATATTTTTTTCATCTCTCTTCCCTACACAAGCATGCATAGTAAGTGTTTTCTAGTTTTCACTGCTAGAATTGCACGGTGTTGGCTCTAGGCCATGATATGTGATTTTTTCCTCTCGTTCAGTATCATAACCATTGTGGAATATGTAGTTGCACCTATTTCTCTCATGTATCTGGTTTTTCAACATGTGGTAGGTTAACTTATGGTTGCCACTAGAAACTAGTTTCACTTGTTGACAAGCCATGTTGAAGGTGGAATCAACAT
>JZKD02S1986182.1:70382-96072 GCA_000966675.3 Picea glauca
TGGGTGTTGTATATGCATGTGCATTTTCCTTCATGTCCAAATACCTTTATCAATCTTGCGGTCCAAAACCCATGACTAGTGTTGACATCAATGACAACAATCAATCTTCCAACAAAGGCGCAACGGGTGCACATCGAATTATGTTTCCATTGCATTGAACATACTATCTCCACAACTAGATGCAATAGTTGTCGCTATGTGCAATCCATGGGAGTGTATATGATGCATAATTTGTTTCTAGTGCAATTGAAGGTCTTTGCAGATGAGGGACAAGTAAATATTAGGTCCTCCAAGATTTCATATGGATAATTTTGTATAGAGTAGTGGTTCATAAAGAACACTCACAGGATTGGCATCACGGAACAAGATGCAATATGGATCCCTAGATGCAGTTTTGTTGAATAATAGATATCTTGTTTTTCTTGTCAATGAACAAATTCCAATTGATATATTCAACCACTTGGACAACCACCGTATACAAAATTATCTCCCCAAAGTACCCTCTCATGTGCAGTGAGATTTACAGATGCAGAAAACTGTATCTTTGAAAAATACGTATCGACATCATGTATTCCATGCAATTGGCAAATAAAATTAGATACTAATTCGTATTGATACGACTCTAATGCCTCAACGTCGCCATTTTTTAAACAGGCCAAGAAATGATCTATCGATGGATTGCGCAACTCGTTCGAGGAATAACGAAAATGCAATAAAACTTGAAATGCATCAAAGAGGCAATCTCCCACAGTATACGAGAATGCATCTAATCTAAAAAGACCATTTCTGTGCAATACATGGTCGATGTTGTCATGTGCAATGGAGTCTGTATCTATTTCATAGCACTCAACATCTATTACTTGCTTCATCTTTTAAGTTGTGATTTTCAAGGTGTTTCTTAGCTATATCTAGATAATAGGAAAATAGGAAAAAAATGAAAAATGAAAACTATAAGTTAGGAACTGCATACCAATTTCTCTATGTATCCTTCAACCTTCTTTGTATCAAATTCAATGCCCTGTGGTTTCTATAACATATGAAAAATAAACAAAGTTATAGTGAGCACTGAACCATATATAAGAGATAATGCAAATCAAATAACACTATAAATTTTCTCAACACAAAGAACGAGTATTTAAGACATATCATTTTTGAACTTATTCTAGGTGTGCATCTTACAAGCATTTCGGTAGCCATTGTATATAGCTTTACAGTCCTATTCACCATTTATTTTCATCCCCACTCTTCACAAATCAACACCAAACAGATCTGAAATGACTTGTTGATGTCTTCCACTCAGAAAACCCATATAGATGGTCTGTCGGATAAACAAAACCAAAAGAACTAGGCATTACATACTTTTACCACAGGAACAGAACCAACACACAACACAACTTCCTAAGGTTTAAACTATATTAAAAGACAAAGAAGATATTCTAAGATGTTTCAATTATCTTACAACATGAAGAAGATATTATAAATGTGGGTACTAGGAAACTCAGTCTGATACAGATCAGTCAACTCCCTATTCAGATTAAAAAGAATCATTTCCATAGGACGTGGTCCAGATCTGAAAATGGTGACGGAATATTCTTTGCAGGACCCAAAGCCCATCATAAAACCAACAATTATATGTGGTTTTTGAATCAGAGAATAAAATCATGCCTTGTCATAACTTGCAAATAAGGGATGGCAAGGTCCTCATAGATGCTTGCTCCACAATGAAAACTATGAATTCGTTTTGCAAACCCCTTTGCATTGCCATTTTCCAAAGAGATATGGTATGATGTCCAGGACATGAAAGTGGGAATATGTGATTGGAAGGGAACAAACTGAAATAAATGCACCAAACATATGGTTTTCAGGAACATAAATATGAGGAGAACATCTGATTTCCTTTTTTATATGTCACTATGGCTACGACATAGGTGTGTTCTGTGTCCAACATTGACATTCAAAGGCAACAAGATTTCTTGTTCAAGAACATGAACAAGACAACAACACACTTATGTTTCTCTGGTCGCAATAGTCACATATAAAGATGTTCTGCAAGAGGATTTTCACTCAGGCATTCCTAGTATTGAAAATTCTTACTTGCAAACTGCAAATAGTAAACAACAAAGAACAAATAGGAATGAAACGATGGCACTGAAGCTTACCGGTGAATGGGGAACGATATAAGCGTAGTTCTAATTGTGGATGCAGAACCCCAACCCTGGAAATTCAACAACACGTCCAACTGCGGCTGCAGGAAACCAACCTTCCAAAGTTGAAGCAAACAAGGGATCAAGATTCCAACCCTGCAAAGTGCAAGAACATGTCGAACTGCGAGTGCAGAACTTCAACCTTGCAAAGTTGAAGCAAACAAGAGAAAGTAACAAACAAAAAACCAGTAAAAAATCACCAAGAAGTCCAACTGCAGCTGCAAGACCTCAACTTTGCAAAGTTGAATCAAACAACAATAAGCAGCATCCAACGAACCAATGAGCAAGCAAGAACCAGTGAACCAATAACACCGGTGAAGAAAAATATTACCCAAATTCACTGCAAACAAGGTTGTATCAAAAAATTGGAGGAAAATGTATTGTAACACGCATGTTAAGTAAACATTTAAGGGTGTGAGGCCTGTTAGGTAAACATTTAAGGTTGTCAGAACCATTCAAGGACCTCATACTATGTAAACATTTAAGAAAGAATGGAGTGTGGCAGGCATGTTTATGTACGTAACAATAATAAAAATGCCTCTTTAAGTACTTAATAATAATAATAATAATAGAAATAGTTCGAACAATAGAAACTATGCAAAAAATTTATAGTCAAAGGACTAACTAATATGAAGTCAACTAATAAAAAATTGACTCTCGATGCTCAAAACTTTGGATATCTAAACATTTAAATAAAAATAATAAAAATTCTAAAAGACCATAGATGATAAAAACTTTGGATATGTTAACATATAAAACATTGGGAATAGCGAAGCTGGGAATAAGACTCCAAATCTATTATCTAATGAGATCACGACATACAAGGTTTTTTATACTATATAAAAAGTAATGTTTTTTGTTCTCTAGTTCGAACAATAGAGATTATGCAAAAAAATTAGTCAAAGAACAAACTAATATGAAGTCAACGAATTATCAATCGCTATAGTCCCTCTACACCTTAGGAAGGAACTAAAAAACACTAGAGAAATAAATTGTAGATTAATAATGAATGTAAATAAAAAATACATTAAAACTAACATTACATAATTTGGTGATAAAGTGCAAATTAATCATTTAAAACTTGTAATGCCCTCACCCATTTCTACATTAAAAAAACACTAAATGTAATTTGTAGATTAATAATAAATGTAAATAAAAAATACATGCAAACTAACATTAAAAATAATAATACAAAATACAAAACACATGTCTAAATTTTATAAACCCTAAAAAATGTATTTCCCAATTATCCTTTAAATTTATTTTTCATGTTTATTTTTTAAGACACTTACCTCTTAAAAAGGTTGTGAGGATAGGTCGATTGAAGCACTCGATGATAGACATATGCATTCTGTCCTCTTAGCTAGTGTTGGCGTCAGTGGGGATCATGACAGAACAAGATATCGAGCAAGAGATGATAACGGCGGAGTTGGAGCAGAGACCGCGTGTCCTATTGAGTGTGATGGTTGTACAACATGGAGCAGAGATGAAATGATAGAAAAGGGATTAATTTATGAATTGGTACAGACTACAATGCTTTTGACTGCCACATGGAGATATATATTATTTTTGAAAAATTATATTTGTAAATTAGTTTTATAGGTGGGACAAATACATTTCAAATTCCAAAAACATTTTTCAAACTATAACCACTAATCAAAATTCAAAAAAATTAATATTAAATTTTAAAAGTATAATTTTATTCCTGGAAAGAGACAAAATTATATTTTGTAGGTTCTTCTGTAGCACAACACACCAAAAAGTGTGTGTACGAGATTGAGAAAGTACTTAGTTGTTGAAAGCCCGCTTTGCCATCACTATCATTGCAAATTACAAAATCACACTCAAAACAAAGTGTACAAATACTATTGTCATAATATGAGTGCTATATATACAAGTAAATACCACCACTTTTGTGGTTACTATCAACCCTCTGTTGATATCTGATATCTGTTCAAAAAAGTCCAACCAAAGTAGTGTTGTTGAACCATAATCTTTATATACAAAATGTTGTGCAGAAAAAAAAGAGAAAAGTATCCCCGAAGAGGCGAAAATAGTGAGATGTAGCGCTTGGTCAAAACTTCTTTCAAGAGGATTTTTATCTATCAAAACGTCTTTAGTCCCACAAGTGTCCTTGATCGTCTATAAAGGGCATGTGATAAAAGGCATTTGTTTCTTCCCCTTTTGTTTTATTGATGTGCCATTGTTCCTGTGAGAGCTGAAATCCCTCTTTGGACAATGAATCTGCTACCAATTTCTTGTTCCTGTATACATGAGATATAAACACAGTGTCAAAAGTGTCCAACAATCTAATTATTTCCTCCAGAATAGGGCAAAGAAAAATACCGTGACATGTTTGATGTTTTATTGTTCAATTAATAACATTCATAGAGTCCCCAAAAATTTGAATTTGTTGTATTCCTTTTTCTCTGGTGAAAACAAGTAGTAGCTTCAGTGCCATGAGTTCAATGTAGTTGTTTGTCCCCCTTCCCAATCCCATTTTTAGATGAAAATTGTGGTTGTTTGATAAGTGTAGAGATGCTCCTCCTCCACAGATAGAGTTATGAGAGGCTCCATCGAAAAATGCCTAAGGTTTTGATGAGTCTACAACCTCTTGTTTCCTTACCCTTATCGTTGGTTCATCTTTGGATAGGGGGAAATGGGAAAGGATTGAAATACTTTGTTCTACGATTACCTCTGGAATTGAAGATTTTTCCTTGAAAATTCATGCGTTCCTTACTAGCCAGATTCTCCAACTTAAAAAGAGAAGGAGAGATTTAATCTCCTTATTTCTTGGGTCACATGTCCAGTTCTTCCAAGCCATCTCCAGAGAATCTCCAATCCATATGCAATTTTTTCTAATACTATTGGATGTTTTTGACCATACTTTCATGGTGAAAGGATATGTGATGAGAATATGGAAGGTGGATTCATTTTCATTTTTACAAAGATTTCATATCCCCATACCTTCTATCTGACGCTTAATTAGAACTTCCCAAGTTGGAATTCAATTGTTCAAGGCTGACCATATAAATATTTTGGATTTTTGAGGGAATTTCATCTTCCAAAGGCCCTTCCACCACCATTTGGGATTTTGTTGTAAGGGGTCTATATTTAGATCTATGTAACCTGCTTTTGGAGTATAGAAGCCTATGGGATATTCCTTCCATAATAATTCATATTCCCTGTTTGTGAGTCTGATGTTTCTTCTTCTAAGTGCTATAATGTAGTTTCTCATCAGATCTGCATGAATCCCATTTAATCCAAGCAAAGTATCATTTTTACATCCTTGATTTCATAAATTTATTGAAAGAGGATCAACCAGCTGAGAGAGGAAGAAGATACATTGCCTGTGAAGTTGGCCAATTAGGTCTTCTAGAATAATATGAGAGTTCCCACACCTCGGCCAAGGATAAACTCCAATACGAAGATGATTTCCTTTACCCACCCTCCATGCTAGACTATCCTCGACCACTGAGAAAGAGGAGATCATCTCTTTCCAAATAATCGAACCATTTGTTGCAGCTTTGTTTGGGTTTCTGATCCAATCTTCAATTGAGGCTGGGGAAATATATTTTTGTGATACTACAAGAGACCACAGACTAGATGATGAAATGAGTCTCCAATAGGATTTTGTTGCAAGGGCCTTAGAGAACAAGGAAATGTTTTTGAGTCCCCAACCTCCCAACACTTTAGGCATTGCTATATTTTCCCATTTAGCCCATGGTTGAGTATACTTATATCCAGTCCCAGACCAAATGAAACATGCACAAATCCTTCTGTTTTTTTCTAGCACTCCTTTTTGGGATCCATTCTAGTGACATCCAATAAACTGGCATGGCTTCCAAAATGGATTTGGTCAGAGTGAGCCTACCTGCTCTAGATAACCATCTAAATCTCCATCCATTTAATCTTTTCTCTAATTTAGTTATCAGGCATTTCCAATCTTCTTTCCTGTAACTATTCGATTTTAACTGAAAACCCAAATATTTTAATCCTTCTGAGATATCCTGAAGAGTGAAGGGAAAAAATCTCTGATATACTTCCATTTTCTCTTCATCCATTTCATAGGTAGATATAGTTGATTTATGTTGATTTATTATAATCCTCGTGGCCAGTCGCAACAACGATATAATGTCATCCAACATTTTTGCATCTCCAATTCTCCCATTACAAAAAAAAAGAACATCATCCACAATTAAGAGATGAGTGATCCTCATCCCAGGTGAAACTAGTAGTCCTTGAAAATTCCTTGCCCTGGCTACTGAATCTATAGCTTTACTCAGTCCTTTGACCATTAGAAGGAAGAGTAGTGGGGAAAAAGGACAACCTTGTTGTAGACCCCTTTCTAATATGAAAAATGAGGAGGATGCCCCATTGATAAGAACTACAGATGAGACCGAGGAAATGTAGGCCATCACCCATTTTATAAATGGAACTTGAAATCTGAGGTGGGTAAGAAGAAGACAAATGTATGCCCAATTTAATCTATCATAGGATTTTGAAAGATCAATATTTAGGATTGCTCCTTTTGATCTTGCAGTTTGTAGACTATGCAGGCCTTCTGGAGCTACCCCTATTGCCTCATGTATCTTTTTCCCTTCTAAAAACCCAAATCGTTCCTTGGAAATGGCCTCCGATAGAAAAGGATTTAGTCGACGAGCTATGATTTTGGCAATAATTTTGTAGATACAATTACACAATGAGATTGTCCTGAAGTCATCAAAATTTTGCGGATCATTTACCTTAGGATTAAGGGCGATAAAAGTAGTATTTAAGGGTCCATGGATTCTACCATTGATACGAGATTCCTCAATAAATTTTAAAAGATTTGTTCCAATCAAATAAAAAAAAACCCAGAAGAATTATATTGTCCATCCATCTAGGCTAGGGATTTTGTCCTTCTAAAATCTTTGAAGAGTTTCTTTAGCCTCTTCTTCTGTGACTTCGGCAAGTAAATATTGATTCCCTTGTTCATTCACAAATCTTGGGATATTTATAGCCACCTTTATGATTTCTGCGGTATTTACATTCATGTCCTCTTTGAATAAAGACTGAAAGTGGTTTTTGCCCATATTTGCTAGACCTTAAAATGGAGTAATGCATCTGCCCTCCTGGTCCTTTAAACTCCATATGGTGTTTTCAACTTTCCTTCCTTTTTCATATGCTTGAATTTTTTTTGTATTTTCATCTTCATTTTCTAACCATATAGATCTGCTTTTTAGCCTCCATGTTTTCTCTTGTTCCTCCAGTAGTAATCTATGCTTGACTTTCAGGATTTTCAAATTTTCGTGGTCTGAATCTATCATGAATCCTGCCCCTGAATCTTCTTGTTCAGTTGTTCCTCAATGATTTGGATCTCATGTTCCTCTGCTTTTTGTTTTTCTTTTTCCCAAGGGATAGCCATCCTTTTTAATCTTTTGCTATTTGACACAAATTGAATACCTGTCAAAGTGCTTTCTGTATCCCTTATGTTAATCCAATTTGACTTGACCAACTGTTCAAAACTTTCATCTTTCAAACAATAGGAGTTGAATTTGAAGGGGGCGACCAAATTTTGAGGTCCACCTTCCATTTCAAACCAAACTGGTGAATGATCTGATTCACCTCCACCACCAATCCATTTTCGAAATTGTAAAGGGAGCAACACTAAAGGTTTAGAGATCAAAAAATGATCCAACCTTTTTGCAATACGAGCCTCCCCTACCCTCATATTCCTCCAAGTGGGTAACAATTTTAAGGGGGATATATAAAAAATTCCATTAGAGACTAGGAGATGGCTGAATAAACCTGCTTGGTTATCTAGGAGGACTGAGGGGCCCCAACTTCCATCTTCCCCCAAGGAGAAGTTTAGATCTCCCCCCATAATTAGTAGGTCATTCTTCAAAAGATATTTACCAAGCAAGTTTACCCAAAATGTGCTTTGTTTTGTATGAGGCCTGTATAAATTTACTATTATGAGATCCTTCTCAATCCCTTCCACCAGAAAATATCCCCCAAAGGTTGAGTCGAAATCCCAAGAATTTAAAATTTTGGCGGTTCGATCTCTCCATCCAATGAGTAAACCCCCCGATCTACCTCTGACATCCAAATCCACAAATAACCAGCCTAGTAAGAGGGTGGAAAGAAGCTTAGTATCTGTCTCTTCGTCTCCTAGAGTTTCTTGTAAAAGAACAAAATCTGGTTGGTTTGCCAAAACCAACCTATTTAGTGCGTATTTATAGGGGAACTCACCAAACCCCTACAAATGAAGGTAAGGAGTTTCATGTGGGTACCTCTACTGGGGTTTTCGCTACTCTAAGCACCCTAAAAATTGACTTTTGCCTACCGAAAGTAATGTCAACTAGTTCTCTGGATTGTTCCTTGAAGAGTGGGAGTTTCTACCTCGTCCCTTTTTTGGTTTTTGAATCTCTGGATTTGGACCCAATCCTTTGTGATCTGAGTTGGGAATAGAGACAATTTTGTTGTGGAGTTGATAACGAATGCTTGAATCCTCAAACTCCTCCGAGTAAGAATCCTCAGGTGGTTGGGAAATTGGGGGACTAGGCAAGGAGCCCGGGTTAAAGATAGTGTTGGGTTGTGGTTGGTTAGGAAAAATTGGGGGCTTGAGGGAAGGGATTAAAGCCGAAAGGATTGTGGAGGGAAGAAATTGGGGTGAACGACCACCGTCCAAACAAGTAAAATTGAAATCTTTAAATAAACCATTTATTGAGAGAGGAATAGAAATATGCATACCCAACAGGTTATCGATCAAAGAATGAGGAAATGCCTCCAAACAGGCTACTGATGCCAGCATGCCTCTCCCATCTAGGACTAACGCCAAAGATTCACCTTCCTGTGTAGTCGGTGCCTCTGCTTTCACTATCAATGACGCTCCTGGATCACTTGAAGTAGCGCCCCCTATGGATGACCCCGAAGAGGGAGTGTTGGCACCCAAAGAGGCCAGAATCCCTTCGCCCACTTTATTTTCTGATGTTGACTGAGTATTTCTGCACTCCTTAATAGTGTATTTACAATCCTTTACAATGTGTCCATACTCATGGCACCTCCTGCAACGGAAAGGTACTCCTTTATAATCTAGGATTTGGACTCTAGTCCTTCCCAAGTATGTCAAATTAAGAAATTACTTTAGCCCTTATTTGATGTTTAATAACACTATAATCCTTGCTACTGACATCTCCCCAGAATATATGAAACTGATATCTACAACTAGAAATTCCCCTAAATGATTCCCAATATATTGAAAGGATTTCTCATTCCACAGATGAGGAGGAAGTCCTGGCAGCCTTACCCAGATGGGTATGGAGTCCAATATTTTGCTTGTGGCATCGAAGGTAGGGTTTCAAATCTTCAAAAGGATCAGAGAAGAGTTGATGAACCAACTTTTTTGAAGAACCATTGAAGCCTGAGATTTTTTTGAAAAGACAAGCATGAACCAACCTCTGGACAAGCGACTTATTTTGGGAGGAGGGTTGTAGATCGCATCTGAATTTGCTGCCACCCAATATTTTATCATCTTCTCACTAAATTGATGACCATAGGGTTTTGTTTGTCATTTATACCACCCTTGAGAGGGTTAGATCATCACCGAGAGTAAAATCAAGATTTGTCTTGGAAGATCTAACACACTTATTCTGTTTCCTATGCCTTAACTCAGAAACTCCCATGTGACCTTAGAACTGAGGTAACTGTATGTTGTTCATAGGCTCCCCACCAAATATGGTGACCCATTCACTAGAATTTGAAGGCCGTAAATTTTCTGTAATAAACCCCTCCACTAATGCTGCTGACAACTCCGAGAGATACACTTGCTCCTCATAAGGGTAGAACAGGTCCAACACCGCACCTTGATCCAGACAACCCAATCTGCAATACCTAATGCAGTAGAAGTTGATCCATTTCCTGGAAAATTCAACTGGAAGAACCCTTGTTCTCTCGGAGGGGAAGGAGAGAACATCGACACCATAAGGTCCAGGAAAGACCAGGATAGGTTTGTCATAGCCGAAGCAGGAGAAAAATTGCATTGGATAGGAGAAAAAGGGCCTTCAAAAGGCTATGAATACGAGCCACACCAATGTGTAGAGACAGGGAGGGAAGATGTGGGACTAGTTTTCGTCAGAGCTACCCCTATACCTACAAAACTGTCGATCCAGGAGAAGGCTTCTAAATCATGCCCTTCGCAAAACCCGGAGACCCCTGAGAGATGAGAAAATAAATCCCACTATGAAACTGATGGTATTTCCCCCTCCAACTGTACCGGTAATGGTTGAATGGGACTACCAACTGTCTCCATCTAGGGAAACAATTCACCTGGGTCGGGCAAATAATCCACCACGTCATCGTAGTTGGCCATTGTGGGAGGTCTACACCCCTGTAGGAGCTAACACCGGTAGCTTCACACCTCCTGACCATGTCGAAAACCCTCTACCGAATCCTACGGTCTAAACTGCGCGAGAAACCCGATGGTCTACTCTCCTTAGTCTGAGTCCCTTAACCCTGGGCCAAACAAAGGGTCCATATGACCGTAGGGTAAATCTACACTTTGAAGTGGGCCACAGGTTTTCCATCAGATCCAATTCCTTTAAAAAGTATTTTTTAATATTTAAAAATACTAATTTGATAAAACATATATACTAGCATAGATTCATTTTAACCTCAAATCTATTAAGAGTCAAGAGGGATCAAATATCTCGAGGTGTAAACCTTTAACCTTTTTTCAAGTTTTACACTCTAAAAAGGTTTTGGCCTCTAGAAATTTAATCCATGTGAACCCTTAATAGATCCGGGATTAAGAAAGATTTATGCTAGTTTAATACATTATTATAAATATTAATATATTTTATAATATATTACTACCTCCATAATCACTAAATTAACAAATTCAAACCAACCTGTATTTTTTATATATTAAAATATTTTATAATATATTAATATTATTAAATATATGAAAATTATATATATATATATATATATATATATATATATATAAGTAATTTTGTTTTATAAAAAAATTTCTTAAAATTTACAAGGAAAATTAAAACAACTAATTAAAAATCTTTCAATAATAAAAATATGTCTCTTAAATAATTAAGATAATTTATCAAGACAAATATAATAAATACTAAAAGAATAACTACATATAACAACACAAACAATCAATCACATGGTGATACGTTGTATTGTTTTAACCACTATACCACAACACATCTCATCAATTATTAAGTATGCATATTCTCATAAAATTTTACAAGGTCAGCATCAGTCAATTTAAAAGGTCCACGCCAATCATTTTGAAAGAGATGGACCTTTTGTATCAATATCATCTTTGCTTTAGAATTCCACCCAAAAGTTAATTTTACAATGCCTTTCACTCCTCAAATAACCAATATCATTCTATTTATAAATATATTTAATAGTAGTAATCCTATATGGACATAATTGTTTTATGTTATATTCGAATTTTCACTAGCTTGGTTTGCACAAATTTGATTTTGATTTTTAGTTGGAAAAGCTCAAACAATCTGTGGTTGATGTTGGGATTAAGGTAATGCAACAAAGATCAAAGCTCACTAAACCTTAGCTTTAGTGTGGAAAACCAATCTTTCCTAAAACCATGCCATTACTATTTTATATAAGAACATCTAACTTGTTAAGATGCAATAATAATGTACATCAATTAGGGTTCCAATTAATTATTTTTCCAGTTCAATGTAACTTTTCTACAATATCTATTTCCCTTAGCTACACAATTAATAAGTTTTTTTTTTTTAATAGCTACTATCAAGTATTGGAAGAAAAAGCTTTGATCTTGTAATGCAACAATATATTTGGAAAAATTGACTTCTCTTTTTTGGAAAAAAAAATGTTTCAAGAAAAGAAAAATGTTACTTTGATCCTTCTACACTTTCAAGAAAAAATCATCATTCTAAGGAAGTCAAGTACTGGGATGCGTAAACATAGGTTATGGCACAATGGATGTTGTCCCAAGTTTGTTGGCATATTCCCCAAGTTAGGCTTTAGTTTCATATATGGATCACATGAGTTCTAGATGTCTAATCTCAATTGCGAGGATTATTTATGCAGGAGCATCTCTCCATGTCAGCCAGCCAGCTAGCCAGCCACGCCAGTGAATTCAAATCGTGCATTTAAGAGAGGCGCAGCCTCATTTGAAATTTGAAATCCAATGTAATTAAATTCTTAGGCTGTTGAGCCATGGAAGCCGTGCCTTTGTGTAGGCTGTAGATAAGATCGACTTTAATGCTAGATCGGATGAGATCTAGATCCAGGCGCTGGACTAGACAACTATTGAATGTAATTTATTAGAGTAGATGAACCTGGAGGGAAGCGTTCGATGAGCCCCTCAGGTAAAAGAGATTTTGAAATCTCATTTTGAGTGAGATGAGTTGTAGAGTGTGTTGAGTGGTAGAGACAAAGAGAGCTCGAGGAACACCATTGTAAAGATACAAGCATTTTCACCATTGTTAATACAAACAACAATTTTTCCTGCATTTTCTGTTGTTGAATGGATGTCTGTAGGTGTTCCATATATATGCTGTGAATGTATGTTTGTTAAGAATTTGCAGGGAGTTTGTGTGATTTTAGGCTTGAGAGGTCTTTGGGGTTTCATGCCAGGAGGGTGTGACAGAGGACTGCGGTCTCTGAATACCAGTGCATAGAGGTTGCATTTCTGAACGCTGCAGGTTTAGACAAAGATGTGCTGAGGCATAGGAGCTGAAGTCAACAACTCAGAGGAAGAAGACCTCAATCTTGTTGAATACCTTGGAGGTAAGGCTGTGTATGAGAAACATAGTTGCAGACAGAGTCGTGGAGGATTCTGTAGAGCTCTTCCAGGTGGGCAATGAGCATAAGCACGAGGTGCTAGAGGAAGAACTCTGCTGAGAGTTTGAAGGAAGACCAGAATCATTGAGGATTCTAAGAAGCTCTGCCAAGTGGGCATTGAGCGTGTGTACAGGAGTGCACAGAGAAGGAACTCTGTTGTGAGTTCAGAGAAGATAGAATCACTGAGGATTCTGAGAGCTCTTCCAGGAGGGCATCGAGCGAGTGCATAAGAACAAGGACCCAAAACTGTTGAACGTTCTATGGAGAAGAGACTCCGCCAGGAGGGCATCGAGGAAGTGTGCAGATAAAAACAGAAGGAGAAAAGAACTCTTTGAGTTCTGCTACTCGAGGAAGAATCCACTGAAGGATCTTCACTGGGTTGCTGAATACCCAGAAGGCTCAACAAGAAGTTGCTTGAGCAGAGGATAAGCTCAGGAGGACGAGCGCTTTCGCGCACAGAGTCGGACTGCAAGGAGTGCAGAAACCAAAGAACCCTTTGGAGAGTTCAGAGTTCTCGAATTTCAGGAGGAAAAACGCTTTTACGCGCAGTAGCGAAGCACAAGATTCGGGAGTTTGCGGAGAGGAGAAGGAAAGGCTGAAACCTTTGAAAAATTGAAATTCTTCCAAGTGCGGGAAGAAAGAGCGCCAAAGCTCGGGAGGAGAAACATCGACCGTTAGATCAGCCGATAGAATCTGGACCGTTGGTTTTCAAGTTCAAGGAGCAGCTGGAGGAGAACGCACAAGGAGAACAAATCTGAGCCGTTAGATCTGGGACAGATACCCGACAGCCGTCGGATCTACAGAAGCTACGAGGAAGTTAAGCCCTCGTAGATAGGAGGAGAGAAGTCCCGACATGAGGAGTGATCATCGGGATATCGGGAGTATCAAGGACGTGAGGAGAGTCCTTCGGCATTAGAGGTCGTGAATTAGCGAGGGCGAGGATCTGGACCGTTAGTGGGAGCGGACGCGTGTCACGAGATTACCCACATCGGGTACTTGGGCCTCAAAGGTTGGAAGAGGAAGCCATTCGAATTCACGAGCAACGAAGTGGCGAGAAGACAAGATCCGTCCATCTGAGGAGGACAGGTGGCAGAGATCTAGATGATCTCGCGAACTCAGGAGTTCGCAGAGTGAAAGCCTAAGTGTTGGGTGCTCTAAGTCACAAAGCAGTGAAGAGACACCAGAAGATCGGAGCCATCCGTTGATAGAGGGCACGTGGCAGAGATCAAGAGATCTCGCGAGCTCGGGAGTTCGCAGGTTGAAGGCCCAAGCGTTGGGTGTCCCAAGTCGCGAAGACACGAGGGGCGAGAAGGAGATAGCCATTGAATCTCGACTGTTGGAGGACAAGTGGCATCGGCATGTCGTGAACTCGGAGGTTCGCGGGACGGAACCGCAAAGATTTGAGCCAAGAGTTGCGAGGTCACGAGAGGCGATATCTCAACAACCACCGATTTACATGTGGGACCGCTGATTAAGTGGAATACAAGTGTTATAGATTGGGGATCTCGTGAGTTCGGGGCTCGTAAGTTGAAAGCCCTATTGTTGGAAGGTACAAGTCGCGAAGGCGCGAAGTGGCGAATCGCAAACGCGCGACAGGATTGTATCGGTGCTCGGTACATCGACTATCGGGAACTGGAAGCCCAAGGATTTGGTATAGCGAGTGGAGAAGTCGCGATAGGGCAAAGCCACGATAGCTAAGAGGTCTCGGCAGGGGAAAAGTCAACGAGTTGATTGACGCGTCGGATCTCGGGGATCTGAGGGTGTAGTGCCTGATTTTTGGACTCACGAAGCCGCGAGCTCCGATCCCTCGAAAGTAAAGAAGAGAGGATCAAGAAGGGAAGAGTTTGTGGGTATTGGCAAGTCTCGATAAGGGATTTGAGGAGTGTTTCATCTCTTCAGGCTGAGGGAAGAGAAGATCCTGGGATAGCAGGCATGCCTGGGGTGGCAGCTCTGCGTCAATTATGAACGAAACATCAATGAAACATTATGCAAAAGAATTCGACAAGCAACTTGTAGCTAAAATTATTACATTGGGAGGCATGAGACAAGGAATTTTCTAAGCATTGCTTTGAACATCTTCCTAGTAGCATAAATTTCATTGGAACCGTATGTAAAACCACAAAACGCAACAGAAATAGTTCATTTGAACAAACATGTGAGCGAAATTATGCACACACGATATGTAGTTTCTAACATGTCATTTCCATGAAATGCAACAAATAATCATGAGGCATCTGATGCCATCCCTTTCATTTGAATGAGTAAAATATCCTCTTTGTTTTCAATACATTACCACATTTTCCTTTTCTAGTTACTCACATGAAATGCTTGGAATGTTTAGGAATTCATGTGCTTGTCATTTTAGATATCTCTTCCTATGGACCATTAAAGTATTCTTTATCTTTTTTATATTTTTTTGAGTTCATGGAAGGATTTGTTTTTATATTTTTTTGAGTTCATGGAAGGATTTGTCTCATAGGTAGTTGCGAAGGATTTTGTAATAAAAGATGTCGTTACTCAATTGAGAGCCCATGCAAGTCCCATGTCTACATTTTTCTTTGACCATAGTGGTATCCTTATGGTAACTACATCAGTTCATGGTAATAAGATTAATGTATTTCAAATTATGTCTTCTAAAGAAAAATATTCCCCAAGTTGTACTAGCTATGATTGGAAAGCATCATAAGTGCATCTCTACAAGCTCTATCCCGAGCGAACAAATGTAGTGAATTGTTGTTTTTTAAATATATTATTCCTTCTTTTAATTGTTTTACATTGTTTATGAATAAGTAATTACCATTTGTAATTTTACAATTGTGAAAAAACTATACAAGACATTATCTTTGGTAATTCTAGGGAATGGATTGTGATTAGCTTGTCTAGGGAATATGTCCTTTATTCACCATTTCCCCTTTGGTGGGTTGTGTGTCAAGATTAGAATTAGTTATTGTATTGCATTGGTGGTGAATTCTAGGATCAATGAGGGAGGATCAATGAACTCTTTCATCACCACCGCCACCTATCTCCTCAACCACTGACAACAAGGTTAAGAACAATAGTGGTGGATGGCTTAATGGGGTCAATGATGTTGCAGCTACTACTGCAGGTAATAAAAATGCCCCTTCAAGTGATATTGTTTTAGTTTTCCACAATGGAAATTGTGATAAGAAAAAGAAACCCCTTTGAATATTTATGCCAACCCCAATGATTTAGCCAAGACTTGGCATATTTATGCCAACCCTGCTTTAGCTGCAAGTGGTTTTGACTAGAGTTTGAAGAAATCTTATGAAACCCCTTGTATTCCATGTTGTTTATCTTGTTCTTGTACATTAGGTACCTAGTCATTACCATGCTCTCCGTGGGGAAAGAACTTGCTTCTACGAGGAGGATATGATAGAGTGTATTGACTTTAATTTAGAGATTATAAGTTATAAAACACTTTTGGATTTTCTCTTTCTCTGTGATCCTCTAGAGATGTTGTAGGACCAAACTTCACAAACATACAAAATAATAGGAGTGAAGAGAGTCTCAAAGAGAAGTTTCTTCTTATCTCATAGAAAATGGTCAGTTGATGAACAAATATTTTCAAGTCCATAATAAGCTTCCTCCCCTCCATTTAACATTGTCTCAATTCTATAGTTTCAATTAAACTTGTGATGAAGACTGATTATGAGATAGTTGTATGAATTCACTTCCTCCAAGTTGTTGTTGTCATACACAAAATTAGAATAAGTGAGATTTTGTATTTTATTATCATAACCTATATTTTGTTAGTGTTAACAATCATAAGTCCATACTAGAGTAGAAATCCTTGAGAATTTTTAATTGCTTGTCGATATCATAGGGACTCCTCACCATAATAACAATGTCATCAATGTAAAGAACAACAAGGAGAAGAAAGACATGTATAACAGAAATATCATAAAAATATTAGAATTATATTTTGATATATGCAATACCCCTAGTTGTATCCCCAATTGTATATGTATGTGCACATATGATATTTTAGGGTAGTGAGCCAGTATTTTTTATGCCAAAGTGCCTATGTGATATTTTTTCAAAGAGCCTAGCAATGTAATAACATTGAATATCAATAGTAAATGCATCACTGGCTACAACTAGATAAGGACAGAATTGTAGGGGGGTATGATTCCATAAGAGAGGGAGCTAAATGGGATAAGATAAAATTATAATATTTTCTTAACCCATCTTGGAATTAGTTGTTAAATTTATTACATGAGCTTATTGTGGAAGCCATGTGGTGCATTGTTGCATGCAATTATATAAAACATGTTCTTGGTTGTTGGGGGGTTCCTCATGGACTTCTCATTCATTCCTCAATCATTCTAGCTCAAACTTGTTCTTGATTTTGGGAATGTGAATGAAATGTTGGAGATAGAGAGCCATTGCTAGTTGGGTGTAAGAGTCTACTAGTTTTTTCAACAAGAAAAGAGTGCATGTGTGCACGAGAATGATAAAAATTGAGAAGGAATTGTCCACAAATGAGATTCCATGGAGTTTTCATTATTGATATTTCTTGGTCAGTAATCATGGAGCACTTGAAAGAAGTGGAACAACCCAAGGAGTTGAATTGAAGAGAGGTGGGTTCCTTTCTTTGGGTTGTGTAGGCTTAGGGAGAAAGATAAACAACAAATTGGGATTATTGTGAGTGAAAAAGAGAGAAGAGATTGCGACAAATTGATAGATGGACTATTTTGATACTTAGAGTCAACCTAGGCACCCATCCTTATGGATTAATATCCTCAACATGGGGGTGACCTGTTGTTGATAGAGCTAGAACAATAGTGTCTATGGTTGGGTGGAACATCCAACATTTGGAGTGATTCGATGTGTTCTTTTAATAAAGATAAGTGTTCTCTATACTTTGTATTATATTTTCCATTGTGTATTTACTATATAATGTGCATAATGTTCTTATTATTGCAATAAGTTGTGTTGCACATGTGCCTACGATTATTTAACATTGTAATGATAATTGCATCAGTGGTTTGTGATGCTGCATGCATCACTTTTTATTAAATAATGGTATTAAGAATTTGAATAAGTTCAAGAACGTGAATTCTTGAGGGTACCCAACATGGGGGTACATTAAAATTGGTACTAGAGCCAAGTTTTAGTGCTCGATCCATATGGAGCAACACAAAAACTTAATGGATTACTATTTAGTATAGGTAGAGCCAGTGTTCACCTTGGTGGCCAAAGAAATTTTCTTGAAATTGGGCATTTTTTAGAATTTTGGAAAAATTAGGATTTTCCATATAGTGATGTTAGTGACGACATGGAGGGTGATATCATCAATGACATGGTGATTTCGTGGCAGAGATAAAACTACAGAAATACTATTTATACATAATTACGTGAGCCACCCATACTAGTTATCATTGAATTCTATTCATGGTGGTAGGCCATGGTGGTGGGCTCAAGGGTACGTGGCACAGAGCTGGTGGGCGCGAGTGACGTGGGTGTCCATTCCACATAAGCGGTTTGTGGGACTTGGATTTTTTTTTTGGGAATGTTACCCAAAGTCTCGCAACCAATCAAAGGCTGACACATGACAGCAGAGTAGTAAGAGATTATGAGACTTTGGGGATGATTTAACTCTCATGTGACTCAAACCATTGCAAAGGATTATGACCTTTGATCTCTACACCATCTCCATCATATGATCAAGAACATGGCAAGTTTGTATTATTAAACTAGGGCACATCTTAGCGACATGTAAAGGATCCCCACTATATATTTGTATCAAGGATGGGGAAGATGAATTTCAAGGAAAAAGGTGTAGGATGGATCCAATGATAATGTGAATTAATGAGATGGTGCCATGCATAAATCAAGCACAAGTGGGGCCCACAATAAAGAAAATAAAAATGAAAAGGGAGATGAAGGAAGATGAAGGAAAATGAGAGAGAGAGATGAACTGGAGGATTATGGGGCAAGTCCAGGTGGATAGAGGGGTGAAATGGAATTTCTTCAAAGTTCCATGTCAACCTGAGGTGCCACATCAATGGATTGCCACATCAACAAATGGTACCACATATTTAAAAAAATGAAGTTTGGAGACAAATATTTGTTTTGGCCATACCAGGAGAATAATAACCCAGATTCAATTGAAATTTAATTGGTATGTATGTATTAAGAAGGGATAAACAAGTGCTAGTGATGACCATTGACCAATTCAACCCTAATTTTCTAGAAGTAACAAATTAATGATTTTTTAAGAACATGGTGGTACTATTTGAAAAATCCTTTGTTTCTAATGAGATTTTTAAAGTGTGATAGGAAAGAAGACATTAAAATAACTAGTGGAT
The DNA here is from genome assembly GCA_000966675.3 of Picea glauca. Classification (NCBI taxonomy): domain Eukaryota; kingdom Viridiplantae; phylum Streptophyta; class Pinopsida; order Pinales; family Pinaceae; genus Picea; species Picea glauca. The sequence continues at coordinate 89,758 of JZKD02S1986182.1, forward strand.
AATTTGTCTAGATTCCAAGGGGTTTGGAATGGGGATGTTGAAATAGGCCAAAATCCACTATTTCAGCCCATTTTGGGGGGATTTTTGAGATTTTCAGAGGAAAAGGAACCCCAGACCACAAAATTAGAATAATAATAATAACAATCAACATTTTAATTTGTAATTGATCCAAACAAATTTATATTAGTAAACTTTTTCCAGAACTGCTCAGTTTGGGAGATAGCCAGTTCAGGTAAAAATTAAAAGTCTAGGAAAAAGTGCAAAGTTGACATTTCCATATTGTTGTAAATTTTGACTAGAGCACCAGACCAACAACATGAGTGTTGTTTTAGACTCACCATCATTAGTGTTATCAATTCATCGTACATTAATTCTCTTGGTTCTTGATATATTTTTATCTACAAGTGGCAGAAGACGACCTCTAAGTCATATTGCACCAATGAAGGAAGTGCAAAAATTGGGCAAACTTGGCAAATCCAAAGGTCCATAATATTTCATGTCATAAGTTTGAATAAGGCATGACTATATTCATTGGAAAGGTAATTAATAGGTAAACATGATATGATGTTAAAAATTTCCATAAATGTATTTGGTTGATTAAGAAAGTGTTGGAAAAAGGACCTCTAAGCTAGAGTGAGCACTAAAACTATCAAATGAGGAAGACTTCCAAAGAATTTTTATTTTAGGGAATGAGTCCCAAATAAAAAAATGTGTATATCATAAATGGATATAGAGTGGTAAGGTATATATATTTCAATATGGTGCCTATGAAATGATGTGGAAGAATAGTTGGGGGTCTAAAAGTATGGCAAGAAAAAAAGTGGGTGAGTACTTACCCATGAGATGTTGTTGTTAGTGAATATGAACACTCTAACAAAGGGTTTTATGCCACAGAATGTTAACAAAAGGATTAAATACCATGGATAAATATGGTTGAGGAATATTGCAGATTTAATTCCAAGATCAATTCCAAAGAGTAAAGCGATCTAACAAGCTAGTGTATTGATAAATAAGGAGAGAATGCATACATGCAATAATTGTAATTGGTAACTACAATTAAGATTTCAATAGAAGAGATAGGGAAGAACCTGATTACTATATTTGGATATAGCATGAGAAAATGGATAATTACATGTATGATGAGTCACAAGAACTCATAAGTATTAGATATAAACATTTATGCTACAAGAGAATGTTAATCAAGAGCATAAAAGATGCTTTCATAAAAAACGAGTTGTGAAGATTATGACCAGTGTTGTTGGTTATTATGTACAACCAAGCCACCTTTAAAAATAAGATTCATGGAGTGATCTAGTAGGTGAAGTGTGAAAACATGATGCATAGGAAGGTGAGTCATCTCTGAGGGTAAATGTATAAATTCCTGGGAAGAGTTACAAGCCATAACTAGCAACATTTGCTTAAGAGTATATGTAGAAATAAATCTACTTGTGATATCCGAGTGCTTAGTGGAAACATGGTGCAAGTGTAAGAAATTCATTCAATGGAGTAATAGAAGATTCAATCATTTTAAAGGGTGCTAATGGATAAATAAGGTAGTGTATTGCATACATATTGGTTATATATGGATGCAATCAGACTTCAAAGAGAGGTATCCCATAAATTGCAGTGGATTCTAGAATGGAACAAAGTCTAAGGATAGCTAGAGATAGTGGAAAAAGGTTCCATATTATAGTTGTTAATCCAATTGGAATATATAATTGTAGCACTTAGGAATTTATGACAACAATGAATGATAATTGTTGATGCATGTAGATGGTACTGAGTGCATTCCCAATGTATAATGGGATGAAAAATAAAGAATAATGCAAGTAGGGTAGTGATTTTAGAAGGAAAACCTTAAGTAGGCATAAGAAAAAGGGAGTATGTTTATGCTTGAAATTGGCATTGTTTGCAAAGAGATTAAGTTTATGAAAAAACCATATGAAATTGGAAAGACATCAATTTCAATGCTATGAAACGATGGAAGGCCCACTTGAATTTACAACTGGGTGCAAAACAATGTATTCTACATGAAGCTGAAAAGGGCATAAAATGCAGTACTATAATGTGTTGAAATGTGGATTAATGAAGTCAAGGCTAATGACAAATTAGATAAATAAGAAGATATTGGTTAATAATATTTCAATAGAAATATTAATATGGAATTATATAAACTATAGCATGGTATGTACTAGAAAGTTTAGGTAAGGTAAAGCTGGGAAAGATTTACCCAAAAAATAAAGCAAATATTGCATAATTCAATGTCGATGAGACATATTGGATGGAAATATAAAGGGGCCAAGTAGGACTTGGATGGAAAGTTCCTAGAAAAGGGAGAAATAGTTCAGAGTGAGAGCACATAATGTGAAAGAATCTATGGGGATTTGAGGATAGCCAAAGATAACTAAGGAAGATGAAAAATGCTATGGGATGTTGATGATATTGTTGTAGTAGTGAGTAAGGAACACGGCCAACATTGAAGGTAGCCATGTTATTGAGGAGAGAATTTCTTATCCCATCTCTTTCTATTTTAATATATTTCCTAATGTTGAAGGAGCTTATATATGCAATAGTTTAAAGCATAGGAAAGATGGAAATGAAAGAGACTAGATAGTTAGAATGCATATGCACTAGTAGGCATGTCGAGAGTGACCTCTTGGTGCATACAGATATGATTTAGTGCATATGGAAATGATCGAGTGTATATATATATATATATATATATATATATATATATATATATATATATATATATATATATATATATATATATATATATATATATATATATACACATATATAAAATGTATACAAAATAGAGTGGTTTGTTTATGATATATGAAATAATGATGATGATATTCTTATAAAATGTGTCTAATGATGAATTTTGTATCCAGGAAAACATTTAGATCATGGTTGAAGATGTTGATCATGTTGCTACATATGACAGTTATCAACATGAAGACAAATTTGAGGGTAGTAAAATGTGATTAAGAGGTTGGTCAAGGGAGATTGAAGACCTTCATAAGAAAAAAAATGAGCAGGTAGCATCAAATGGATTGATAGCAACCATGCAAGTATGAAATTGGTAATCTTATGTTACATAAATGTTGAAGGGAAATTAGGTAAGAATTCCCTTAGTTGTAATTTTATACTTGTATAAATGCAAGAGAATAGATATCTATAATGCATACGCACTAGTAGGCACGCCGAGAGTGAATTCTTTGTTTATATAGATATGATTTAGTAAATATGGAAATGATTGAGACTATATGAATGAAATGCATACAAAATAGAGTGTTTTTTTATTTATTATATATGAAATAATGAAGATGATATGATAATAAAATGTGTCTAATGATGAATTATACATCTAGGAAAAAGTTTATAGCATTGTTTAAGATGTTGATGATGCTTCTACATATGACAATTATCCATATGAAGAAATTCCGAGGGTAGTAAAATGTTATTAAGAGATTGGCGAAGGGAGCTTGTAGACCTTCACAAGACAATAAATGATTAGGTAGCATCAAATGGATTAATAAAAACCATGCAAGTATGAAATTGGTAAGATTATGATGAAGGGGAATTATGTAAGAATTCCCTCAATTATATATATATATATATATATATGTGTGTGTGTGTGTGTGTGTGTGTGTGTGTGTGTGTGAAATATCTATCATGAGAATAGATTTATTAACAAAAAACAGAGATGGATGAAATAAAGAAAGATCAGGAAGAGGGTCAATGTAACAACAATGGACCTTGCGACTTCCAAAAATTATTGAGCAATGGTTGCCAATGGAAATTGGTGCTCTCCTTTCCCTGAGAACCTTGGAAAGATGGATCACCTAAGGGTCTATTTAGTATTGAAGGGGATATATGAGCCTAGAGGGTGAGTATAGCAAGGGAGAGACAACTTAAGAATGCATGTGGATAGAATCATGAGGGTGTGTACAAGGTTGAACTCTTGCATATGGTATCTTTGTGAAGCAAAAGAGCAAACATACAAATAAGTATTGATTTATTATTGCAAACTTATTCGATTACATGATTACATTTTGGATTTGAGAACTCCTGTAGATAAAATAATTGTTGCATGATAATGGATATAATATGTATGTTTTGTTTATGGTTGTTATAGGGATAGATAAAAAATGAATACATGAATTGAGTACTTGGTAAAGGTTCAATGGACTTGATACAATCCTAAAGATGTTATGTGGGAGCATGAGGAAACCATGTGAGAGGATTCTCTATAGTTTTTTAAATAATTTTAAGGAAATCTAAATGTACAATTGTGTATAAATTCACCAGGGGCAATGCATAAATAAGGGGGCAGGAATGTAATACCCTTAGTTGGATCCCCAATTGTATATGTATCTATACATATGATATTTTAGGTTGGTAAGCTAGTATGTTTTGGTCTGGAATTCCTATGTGATATTATGTGGGAGATCATATATGTTGAAATTCCAGAGAGCCTATAAATGTAATATGGATTTTGGATTTATTCCATGGAGGTAGGTCAGATATGGGTCACGATATTTTTACACTCAGGTTGGCTCCTTCAAAATTTGATCTCAAGTATAGATTTTGTCATATTAGCTCCTCCAATACATTTGTTGTGGTAATTTTTTCATTGCTTTTTCTTAGGTTTTATTCCACCTATGCACCCAAGAAATACCTCCAAAATGTGTTGTGATGACAAGTAAAAAATGTGATTCAAACCACCCAATAATTCTACTACATCTTTCCCTTTCAAAGTGCCATCAAGATTTTTGAACTTGTTGTCACTATTCCTCCTCTGTTCTAATAGCTTCTGATAATTTTTCATTGGATACAAATCCCCATTTTCATTCCAAAATGATGGTAATCCATGCTTGACTATATCACTAAAAGGATTCTTAAAAGTAGAGATTTCCCTCATAACCTCATGGCACTTAGTTTCCACATTTTGCAACAATACCCTTTTTGTAATGACTCTTTTAGCATCCATTGCAATGCTAGTTATGCCATTCACATGAAAATCCTTCAACTCCTCTTTAGTTTTGTTTTTCAATACCTTTATTATATCAGCTGCCAAATCAGGTTTATTCTCCAACTCATTTGCTACTCCTTTATGTCTTTCAAGGCCACAGTGATTAAATCAATCTCATCCCGCACTAGGGTAAATAAAACCAATTCTTTAAAATTGTGTTAGCTATATCGTGCCAAATGATATGCTTAGCTACTTTCATGGATGGTCTCCCTATCACCCTTAGATTCATTCTATTTGATTCCTTTTGAGCTTCCTCTTTAGAAACATTGATTTGTTCCAAACATAGCTCTCTACTCTTAACTTGATATTCTAGTTCTACTACCTTGGCATCTCTTTGTTTGAGTTGGTTTGTCACAGTGTCCAACTCAATCTCCTTCACACTCAAATCAAACATGAATTTTGATCAGCCTTTTGTTGGGTCTAATGGATCATTTTTCACTGTAGTTGACTTCGTTGCCTACAATCGTCGAGTTTTCTCATGTTTGAAGGTTTCAATTTCAACTTGTAGTTGTTCTATGATCTTTCTACTTTCCAATAATTGCTAGTAAAGTTGTTCCTTTTCCTCATGACTACCCTACATCTCTAGGGTATGAACATGTTGTACATTAGGAAAATTTATCTTTTTCTTGAGGTTCTTAATCTAGTTATCCTTCTCTTTGATTAAGTCTTCTACAACAATAATATTTTTAGGTTATGCCCCTAAAGAAATAATCTTCTCCTCCAACTTATTAATCTAAATTCTATTGGCTTTAGTGGCCACCCTCTCCTATGTCAATTTCTTTGCTATTTTCATTATTTTGTGTCATCTTCCTCTCACTGGTAGAGGACATCAAGACCCCTCTATACAACATATCACTTGTTTCTTGGTGCAAGTCAATCATATCCATAGGGGGGCTATCCCGAAGCTTTACTCTCATTTGACTGGCTTTGTAATCTGTAGGAAGAGGAGGCTTAAGTACCTTTCACTTTAGTACATCCAAATTGAATATACAATGTTGGTAATTGTTACACATCAAAATTGCACACTTAAGTATCTCACCCTAAGTGTCGCAAGTGTCGTATGCACCTTGGTAAGTGTCGCAAGTGTCGTCGAGTGTTGTATGCACCTTACTAAGTGTCGCATACAATTTTATATGTGTTTATATGTTTTTTAACCTTTTAAAACCATCAAATAACATTTTCCATAATCCCTAAGTCATATTGGAGGAGGAAACCCATCATTTCAAGGCCAGAAACATACTTTTTACTTGAAAAATTGACCTTTTTCTGGGCAT